>JACYXH010000475.1:17500-227500 GCA_026745465.1 Lota lota | reverse complement strand
ACTAACGAGGAGAAGGGTTTTTGCTTCCTGTAGAAATGGTGCCCTCTTGTGGTCGAAGCACCAGGCACTGGACAGAGGGTTCTCCTCTGTGGTCGCACTTTAATGCCATGATGACTCAGAGACAGACTAGCGTGACTGTTTTTTTTTTTTTAGTTGTCATTCGATTGTCACATCATTAGGGCTGAAAAGAACCCCTATATATTGGATACGGACTTGCAATACTCAGTGTGTGATAAACCTTTTCACCAAATGTGATTCATGCATTCCGTGCTCCCAGTGCCCTCAGTGTGTGTATTGTCTGTCTGTGTTTCCCCGGAAACACAGACACACAGAAATGCCACACCCGCAGCCACGCCGCCTTTTGGCCAATTGGCGTGAAAAGTATATCATGCCTTCCTTGGCCAATGACCTACCATTCAGCCCCATTTGGTGCAAATCTACGCATTATGCTTTGAAATATCCTGTTCAGAGATGGAGACACAAACACACACACACACACACACACACACACGGTGAAAACATAACTTCCTTGGCGGAGGTAACAATAATGAATTTGTTGTTTGATTTATTGATTGTAGAATATATGAAGATGCTCGATATTCAAAGGTGCAACCTCTGTATTATGGCTGTCAGTTTCATCAGATTTTGGGTGAACCCATCAATGGGTTCATGTTTGCAGTAATGCTCTGTGTGTAATTGTAGTATGCATGACTCTTGCAATCTATATTGTCTTCCTTGCAGTACTGGCCTCCCTGTTCAAGTTTCTTACCAAGTCACCATGAAAAACGTTAACATTTTCTTTCCTTTCTGTTACGTTATTTATGTGGATACGCCTTTCGTCATGAAAATACAAAACAAGTATGGCATTCTATGATTTCACTTAATAACCAAAGCAAAGCATATAAGCATATCTGCAATATAAATCTATTGACAGTTGCGTTAATATGGTCGCTGCATGGATGACTTTCACCAATAACAAAGAACCAAAAGTAGACCTTTTCCATTGAAACGTGTGGGCTCAGAACATCTTCTACTTCTGTTTCTATAGACCTATGGGTTTTAGGAAAACAAAACGTCAAGCGCTGACATCCTGTGATTGGGAGGGGGCGTGTGAGGGCATGGCTCCAAAGGAATGCTGAGGAGGAGGAGGAGGGGGTGGAGGAGGAGATATTTTGTGTTGCTGTGAACCTGCATAATAAGGAAACCTGAGACCACACATGTTCTGGATGGTTCCTCGTACCCTTTACCCCGTCTCCAAGTGAACCGCAAGCTCCTCAGGAAATGAGGATGTAGCCCATTTTACATGTTGGTTTAACATGCTTTATTAGTAATTCCAGGCCAAAAGAGTCTGGCCTGAAATGTATCCTTCACACCTCGGTGCATTCAATTCGTCATCATTTTGGACTTACTTAAGTCTTATCAATTTGTGGAAGCCTCTCTATGAGAGGATGAAAAGACGATAGAGGATTGCTAATAGATAACGCCTTTACGATACGGAAACATTTTAAATTGCTATATTGTATCCCGTGAGGTGAAACTATTCTATTGTCTTTGTCTACGCTCATAATCTATGCCGTGTTTTTTGGGGATAAGGCACTTTGTGTGTTACATCTTGAGAGGCTGACTTCAAGATTCAAGACTTTATTGGTATTTCAACAAGTTGATTGGATTTTTGTCTATGGTACCGTTTAAAACAACACAGACAAATACAATTACACAAAACCAAAAACACCCACCCACACACACACACAAACAGACAAATCCCTAAACAAATGTATATACGATTTCAAGGGTACAAAGTTATCAAGATAAGACTTTTCCAGTCAGCGGTGGAAGATTTTCAGTCAACCTGTTTGACCATTGTGGAGCCAGGACTGCAAACAATTGAGATTTTGTGAAGCAGCTGCTTGGGTAGCAAGTCGTTTGGCAGTCATGGAATGTAGTGATGGGGCTGAGGTGTATGGTTTGACCATGTGCTGGATGTAGGATGGTCCGGAGCCGTTTGCAGTATGGTAGACAAGTACCAGTGACTTGAATCGAATTGGAGCAGCCACTGGTAGCCAGTGCAGGGTGCGGAGGAGTGGTGTAGTGTGGGAGAACTTGGGTAGATTAAAGACCCGGGTGCTGAGTTCTGGATGAGCTGCAGAGGACGAATAGCACATGCAGGCGGACCAGCCAGAAGGGAGTTGCAGTAGTCTAGAAGCAGGATGACAACAGCCTGAATCAAAACCAGGTTTCTTATATCCTGATGTTGTACAGCATGAGTCTGCAGAAGCGGGTTGTGGCAGCGATGTTTTGAGTGTCAACAACAAAAAACACCCTTTTCATGGAGGTGTCATAGCAGGACAAACATAGGTGTTGCTCATAACACTTATGGGTCTGCTCCTTTTATGTACCAGGGCACGGGTAGCAGACTAGTAGATAACACACATTGACCATTACTGGGGCTTTGACACACATAAATTAAACACGGGCCTGCCTACCAAATGTTAATGTTGGGCGTGTTTGTTCTGCAATGACAGATCTGTGAAAAGGGACCAGGGTCAATGTGTGTTATCTTCACTAGTTTGCTGTGGTTTACTGCATATACAGTGTGTGTGTGTGTGTGTGTGTGTGTGTGTGTGTGTGTGTATGTGTGTGTGCCCCTGCGATTGTGCATGCGTGTTTGTGTGTTCTTTATTTAGTATCCTGATGAGCATTTGTTTAGATAATACGAGCCTCATTGTATGTCAAATGTGCCCTGGGGATACAAACGTAATCTTTTCTTTTTAGGGAGGATGGAAAAATATATAGAGGAAATGCTCCTCTGTTTATAGAGCTATTTTCCACAGCATTTATATTCGCAAGACAAGACATTAGCACAGTCCATATTAGAGCAACGCAGTTGAAGAAGAACTGAAAATCAGACTTGTGCATAATAGAATAGTGTGTGAGAAAGAGAGAGAGACAGAGAGAGAGAGAGAAAGAGATGGAGGAGAGAAAAACAGCCCAATAAAAAGCCAAAGAAAAAGTGATAGAGAGAGAGATAGAGAGAGGAATAAGAGGGTAGAGAGAGAGAAGGTGAAAGCGCATCTCTCAATTCACACAGCAAGTCAGAGCCTGTTGGGGCGGACATGAATCACTGTTTGACTGAGCTTACTGAGCGGGGGTTGTGAAACAGCAGAGTACAGCTTCGTCCCACATCTGGATAAAACACCATCCGAGACACACAGCAAGGAGAGTTTGGAGTCTTCAGCCTGCTGTCACCAAGGTATCTTTTGTATTCTTTCTATTATCTTAACTTGTTCGCTTGCTTAGAAATCACGGCTACAATCCTTACTTGTGTTGTAGGCTACATGGATTGGGTTTGCCTAAACAAAAAGCACTTTGTCAAATCATGCAACGCTAACGATGTCGTGTGTTTGGGGACTTTGAATGCGTCGGCCACCGACTTGTTTCTATGTACCGTGGTAACATTGTTACGGATAGTAGCTGTGGATTTCAGTGGCGCGTCTTGTCGTGTGCGGCAGGGCATGACAATGTCTTCCCACCCAGCACCTACTGCATCCTGGTGTAGGTGCTCTTAAAGGTGGGTCTTCTTTCGTGTTCCTTCTCAAGTCTACATGCTTGACATTAAAAAGACATTCGAACTCTGAGACAGTGGGCTTGAATGGTTAGCAATTTCAAACTTTCAACAGTTATAATGGGACATATTCATTTAAACCATTACCCAAATTCAACTTTTTACATTGCTGAACAGAAAATAATTGGTGCCCTTATGAATAATGATTTATTTTTAAATTAATATTTTGCTTTCCACTAGATGAGAGATTGCTGACAAGACTTGCCTTGCCTCTGTTTTAAACTGTTAAGCTAATGTTATGACTATTTGCGTGCATTCTGACGATTGTAAAACATGCCTCAAGCACACCGCATCCATTGATGCAGTGGAATTGCTTAAATGTTTTTTTAGTCATCTCAAGAGGTTAAATGTAGAACATTAAAATTTACAAAAGCCAGTCACAAACCGCCTACTCTAGGTTGAACAATTGGCGGGGTGTAATACTTGGGTAAGATTGGCCCCCAGACCTGTCTGTGGGACATCTCTTGTTGGACTGTAAGACAAACAAAGGGCCATTTGGTGCTAATTCCAACCCCTCAGTTGTTCCATTGATCAATTACTTTATGAACAATAGGGGTTAGAGACAGGTCTGGCAGGGAGGAGGATGAGAACAGGATGAAGGTGAATCCACATACATTGTTTGATTAACTCCTCAAGAGCAATGGGGGGATAGAGACAGATGTTTGGCAGGGAGGGGGATAAAAAACAGGATGAAGGCGAAACTTATTTACTGTCTGATCAACTAAAAGTGGGGGTCAGAGACGGGGATCTGGCAGGGACAGGGGATGAAAACAGAATGAGGCGAAACCATATTTAACTGTTTAGAGATTAATGCATTCGTCAACACTAACCATTAGCACAAGTGGGCTTTAAGCGTGAATCTCAATGTTGACTCTGATACTCTGATATGTGGATGTCACGGAGAATAAACCAGGGTTGCTAAAGTGATGACGTTTGAATCTCAACCTCAAATCAATCTGTTAACATTCATATATTGACATTTTTTTGGCAGTAGAAATTCGCAGCCTCACCTGTAAACGTTACTGCAGTACCATTAACACTGTTGCCCGCCAGGGGAAAGTGGGAGAAGTCTCGAGGGCAATGCCTAGTAGCCTGTAACATATTAGGGTTGATTCTTTGCTTTCTACTGGTAAACTAGTGTTGTTGCAATTACTTTATGAGATATTGCGTCTAGGACGGAAAAAGCACACAATAGTTGCAAGTAAATACCTATTTAATGTATGCATACACCAGTCTTCTCTCTAGCAGAGTGAGCCCAGAATACAGTTTCACACAGCCTTTTAACACCCCCTACCCACAATGCATTTGTCCATACATCAGGTGAGGGAAATGTTGACATACAGGAGTCTTTCTGGTATAGATAATGGGGTCCTTGTGACCAGTTCACCCCAGGCAAAAGGATAACAAAGGGGAAGTAGATAACACCAGTTAACAGATGAAGTGGCCAGATAACACAACCTGAAGAAAACAAAGCTTAACTTCTGAAAACTGAACAACATACGGATGTTCCATCACACTAGCTGCTTGTAGCATGTTTAATCATGCTGTCTTTCACGGTGTGCGTCACATTAGCTTGCACATCAACACGTCAGTTTGCTATTGGCAGACCCACAGTGAATTTTTAGAGGGCTGCGTCACGGCCAGAAGCCCCATAGCCCTGTCTGGAGACATTAAGTCTACCTTCAAATCCATCGTGCTTCTTGACTTAGCGAAGGTTGGTCTAATACGTTTTGCACCCATCTTCTTTTAAAATATAGAATTGTATGAGAATAACGCTGACGAAAGAACGTATACAGATTGATTCAGGGATTTTGAAAAAATGGTAGCCTTTTATATAAAAAGTTATTTATATATGTTAGTATGTCTGTTGAGCAGCCTAACTAGTGTGTGTGTGTGTGTGTGTGTGTGTGTGTGTGTGTGTGTGTGTGCGTGCGTGTGTGTGTGTGTGTGCGTGCGTGTGTGTGTGTGTGTGAGTGAGTGAGAGTGAGAGGGAGTATCAACATCCAACACCTCTTAGAACTGATAGTGGATTTCACAATAAGGTGTTTGACCTTAATCTGTCTCTCACCCTCAGGAGGACGAAAGACAGAGAGTTGACAGAGAGTATGGCTTCTTTGACATCAAACCAAAGTCTTCCCTCATTCAACGACACAAACTTTGAGGAGGAGAGCATAGTGAGCAACGACTTCTCCACGGCCATGGGCGCTCTGATCCTGGGCATCGTCTTCCTGCTGGGCGTACCCGGAAACCTCTTCGTGGCCTGGAGCATCATAGCGCGCGCGCGACATCGCTCGGTCACCACCCTGCTCATCTTCAACCTGGCGTGCGCCGACGGCATTCTCATGGCGCTCACCGTCTTCTTCGTGATCTACCTGGCCACGCAGACGTGGGTCTTCGGCAGCGTCATGTGCAAGATACTCTTCTATTTGTGCAACGCCAACATGTACGCCTCCATCTTCATCATCACCCTGATGAGCCTGCACCGGCTGGTGGCGGTGGTTTGGCCACTGAAGTTGTCGTACGTGGCCAGCAGGAAGATCGTGACCAGGGTGATCGTGGGCATGTGGGTGTCGGTGATAATTATCGCCATCCCGTCTCTGGTTTTCCGCGAAGTGAGCAAGATACACGACGAGAACAACGACACCAGGCTGGTGTGCACACCAAAACACGACTTGCCTGGAGAAGTGAGTAGTCATGAATTGCTAGAAATAGTACCACTTGTGCTTTTCCAGGTTAAGATTCTTACCGGATACGAGAGAGAGAGAGAGAGAGAGAGAGAGAGAGAGAGAGAGAGAGAGAGAGAGAGAGAGAGAGAGAGAGAGAGAGAGAGAGAGAGAGAGAGAGAGAGAGAGAGAGAGAGAGAGAGAGAGCAGAAAACAGCAGAAGAGAGTAAGATTTTGAAATTAAAGAATCAAAAATAAATACACTCAATCTCTGCTCCCTCCCTCCATTTCACCACAATTGAGAAGTGTTGTAGTTCACCACCTGTGATTGACAGGCAAGATGGATTTCCCGAACCAATTAGGGAAGTAGCCCCAATTAGTCACAAATGAGCCGGGAGCCTAAAATCTAAATGGGCCCATTTCCCTTTAGGAAAAACACAGGTGTTGCTTAAATCGTTTGATTTAAGTATGGCATTGCATCAGTATAGACGCAAATATACAATGACCATGCTGGACAGACATAAACATAAACAGACCTTATGTTCAAATAAAAGGAACAGGAAGTTACTTTACCGTACTATTGACAACCTGTGAAAAGGGTCCATTTCTCATGCATATGCATGTGCATATCATTTCACTCACTAATTGCTGACGAAGGGCTATTGCATTTCTAACAAATTACACTCAATCATACCTACATCACCTTTAACGTACTCTGACTGCGACTTGGTTTACTTGCTTAAGGTAACAAGTCTGTGAAAAGATATTTACATTGAGGGGGGGGGGGGGGGAATATACACTTTGCCAGTTAGAGTGGTTGGGTTCAAAAGCCCAGTGCTGCTAAGAATTTCTCCCTCTGTTCACCACATCTCATACCAGATTGGATCAACTGAATGAAATAGCATAATCACGATGTATATTATAGACTACGCAATATCATTCTTTTGATCCAATCAGGTATTAGACGCGTTACATCTCATATCATGTTTATTACATTCATGTATAAATATAGATGATTGTAATAAACCGTGTCATTTGTTTGTGGGCTGGAAGGTGTCAATCTAAGAACAACTTCACCATAACAATGTACAGTAGTAGACAAAGGTATAGTTAGTGTATAAGGCAGCTGGTATTTAGCAAAGGAAAATCCACCTGTATTATTACCCCAAAAAACGCATAGACTGATAAACCAAAATTGGGCCAATGCAGGACCGGGGAATAACACAAATTACAAAAAGGGGAGATGTAATGGGTAGCCAGCAATGCCCAAACAACTTCCTCAGACATTTTCAATTACCCTGGCCTATACTATAGGATCCACGATCCACAGATACACACTCACACTAGTGAAACAGGTCATTTGCCAAGGGCGTCCATCCATATTAGCAGCCTATCAATAAAATATATTAATGTTATCATCATTCGCCTGGCAATGTATCAGCGCATACTGATCATGGCCTGCCTGCAGTCAGTATCCCTGCAGTACTAGCAGGAATGTCTGTCAGTAGTCCAAAGCAAAACAGTTGTGTTTATCATAGTAGACATAGCATGCAGGATGGCCCAGCTAAGAGGACTTGAAGGTACTTGTCAATTCATAATAGGACAAATAATTAGTGGATATCAAAATGTGTATCTAATACAGGTGCTTCCATCTTCTAATTGCACACAAACATGACTCAATATGTTAGATGGGTTATTTAAAAAAAAATTGGTACAATATGTAGAATTGGGTATTGTCTGTATAAAACTGAATGCTGATCCCATTAACACAGAGGATATCAGAAAATAAGTGAAGTGAAGAGTAAAGAGCTAGTGAAGTTCACTTACAGAACTCAGTCGTCACATCAAATAGATCTTGTCGTCATAGAGAGCCAATTACCTTCTCATAGGTTGGCCATAATGACCAGATAAGTACTGGACCTAGAATGACAATATAGGTAATGCGTATTGGTCTACAATAATGTCTTGGTCAAGGAGTCAAAAGCAGGACTGGCAATTTGCTCAGATTGACGGCAAACAGGAGGGTGAATATCCTAGTAGGATAGAAATGGTCAGTTTGTCGTAGAATGCGTTGCTCAACTTTGTAAACGTTTTCACCAGCTGCCATATTGTAAATTCTCCCCTTTGAGTATAACATATGTCACCCTTGTGTTGGTTATCCTACAATACTAGCATCCTATAGTTAAAGATGATATATATCCTAGCAGGTACAGTAGTTCGTTGTTTGTGTTCACTGGGCACTCCAGGCCTGATGTTTACTCTGTAGTGTGTTTAGAAGTACTTCTTCCATTGTGGTTAGGACCCTATAAGGACACACAATGCAATGATCTGCACTCCACTCCTCCTTTCTTCCTGTTTAACAGGTATATCTTTTTTATATGTATAACCTGCATCTCATAACTCTTTTCATGGGTACGCTTGGTTAAACATATACTCGATGCTAGGGACAGAGCTATACTGGACTTTCTCCACATGTATAGTAAGCACAGCTTCGCCAGTGCAGAACCTCATAAGGCGCACTTCAAAAACGATCCGATGGATAATCACTTAAACGACTTGCTTTTAACCTGGTTGAAAGCAAATAATCAGATCTTTGTTTAAGTATATCATAGTTGAACAATGTGCCCGGCCCTGATGGTGTGTTGCCCTGTTTCCTGTGTCCAGGAGTTGTTACAGTATACCTTTGAGACAGTGGCTGGTTTCATACTTCCTTATGCCATCATTGTGACCAGCTACATGCTGATTCTGAGACGCCTGAAGCAGACCAAGTTTCGCCGCACGGTGCGCAGTGAGAAGCTGATCTTGGGGATTGTGGTGACATTTTGCTTGTTCTGGATGCCCTATCATATCATCAACATGGTACAGGTAAGGGTATTCCCAATGGCTAACCTTGCTTGTGACTTGTGTTGTTACCTATCCGGTTTTGAATGAATACACCCGATACAATTAATAAGCAGTCTTCTTATTTTTGTTTATTGAAAAATGTATAAACAAAGTTAAAATAGGCCTATAGCCTACACATAAATACATAGAGGTTTTATGTTCACTTCTTCACATTATATATATATATTGTGTGTGTGTGAAACGCCAAGTATATGTGAAAGCTAATTATGCTTAACAAGTACATAGTCAAGAGCATTGGACAGCTTCTGGCCAGCAATAAGGGGGTTAAAGAGAAAGAATGATGGATTAACATGAAGTCCCTCCTATCGGTCCCAGGTGGCTGCTGGGTGGTATGATGAAGATTCAGCGGTGCGAAAAAAGTGAGTATGAATACCATGTCTCTACTGTTTCATTTTGCCAGACTTTCTCCCATTCTCCTTATATTTCCACTACAACCACTTAAACACACTCGCACTGATGTACACCAGCAGCCAGTGGAATTGAATTTCATATATTAACATAGCAGTAACTAGTAGTAACACCGAGGAGATTTGCAGGTAACATAAGGGTACATTAATTAACTATTAATTACAATTAGTTAATGCAGTAATAAGCATTATTACATTGCATTTGTATAGGGGTTCAGGTTAGGGTAAGGGTAAACCTTGTTGATTAATGCATCCTTTTATTGAATACTTGTGAATACTTTAGTTAACATGAACACCATTAGTAAATGATAACTAGACATATTAGTTAACGGTTATTGAACTGTTAGTTAATGCTTATAACTATTAACTGATTAAATGGTTGATTAGTGTAACCTTATTGGTGTTACAGATTTGCATATTTGATCTACACTTAGTGGACTACACAGTACTGTGGAATTCAACATGTTGCACTTGAAGTGTGTGTGGGTTGTCCTAAGCAGTCCATGTCTCACAGATTGAACCACATTTGGAAGTCGAGTCGTGCCGTGACCTCTGCCCTGGCCTTCATCAGTAGTTGTGCCAACCCAGTCCTCTACACCTTCGCTGGGAAGTCCTACATCAAGGCCAATGGTTTCGCCTTCATGGCTCGACTCTTTGAGGGCACATCGTTGGATCAGACCGGGAACAAAAAGTCTGAATGCTCACTTAGGAAGTTCAATGGACTATAAATCACGACTGAAATATGACTGATAAGCTTAGTTTCATCTTAAATTTACTATTGTACATATACAAATTGTCTAACAGCAGTAAAATTGTCAAAGGTGTAGATTCAAGTTTTACTGTTGAACCTACATAGTATTTTTGTACTGTAAATAGAATTAAGCAAGCACCTTTAGTTTGACAGAATATATCCAGTCATCCTGAGTGTAAATAGCATTTAATGCCCCATCTAGAGAAATGAATTGCATGTGAAGACAGTTCCACAATCAAATGCTTTCTGTAGACTGGGATGTCATGTGGATTCTTTTTCACAAGGGACCAGTTGTTCCAAGGGTCTGCAACAGACTTCATAGGTAATCTAGCATTAAGGGTTATACCAGCCTTACATGCTGAATTTCCAAGTCCAATGCCATCATGTATACAGGGCAATCACTTCATGCTTTCAATAAAATATTGAACCCTTTCCAAAGTCGCCATAGCATTCCACACATTGAAAATTGGAAACCATTACATTTATGAGTCAAGTTACTGTGAGAAGGCTAGTGCTAACCCCAAGAAAGCCTTGAAAGTGCTACTTTTCCATGTCTGGATACATGAAACAGCAATTTGGGACAAACTTCTTTCATTATATAAACTTTATTAAAACAAAGCAGTACATTTGGGCGTCACATAAATATTTAAACTCAGTAAATGAAATAAAATGTAAAATGGTAAAATGGGCAAATAGGCTAACTTACAAACCACACAATAGCTAGAAGATATGATCACGAGTAGGCCAATGCACCGTGGCGGATATAACTACATTGATTCTACATTACCATAGTGAGTTTACCAAGAAAATAACTACAAAGTCATGATTAAGAAAAAGAAATTCTATACATTCTGTTCACTACGTTTGATGGCACACGCAAGACACTGTCAACGGTCTCCTTCCAGCAAGTAGGCCTACCTAGAGTAACACAAGGAAAGGTGTGTTACTGGAAAATATGTGAATGCTCAACAACAGACTTGGGGGAACATAAGCACATTTGAATCTCAGAGCACATTGATGAAATCATAGAAATTCATGTGAAACACGGAATATGCAAGTCATCATCGATTCCAAAATGGTCACGGTAGTTAAAGAGTATTCATGACTTACATAGTTGCGATCACACCCGTCCACAAATATGTAGGCCCCATTCCTTTCCTATGGGCAGAATAGATAATTAGTGTTAAGACCCAATAGCACACACACAGGGACCCAGACTGGGTCAAACCATCAGCGCAGTGAAAGTATAATCACGAGGTTCAGGTGAAACACGGACTCACGGCAAATCATCATTTCAGGTTTAACTGCCACAGTAAAAATAAATAAGAAAGTCTAATGAGCCTAGAGTAATTTACATATTCAGTTCTAGAGCCATCTCCATGTCGCCAACATCCCACTTGCTTGATGGCGTGGTTGTAAAAATAAACTGAAAAGGTCGGACCCCTAAAGTTAATACCTAGTAGGCCAATCTATTGTACTCTGCATTACAGTTTAATACATGAACATAATAGTTCCATGTAGTTTTGTAAAATGTGCAGATCGGCAATCTAACTGCAAAACATAACAGATTTTGCTAATTAAATAGCAGCTTTTAGCTTTTAGCATAGCCGAACATGCATGAAGTGGCGTGGTGGACTAGTATGAGACGTTAAATATGATTATACAGCAGATCATTTAAACTAAATAAATAAACAACCTACCAACGAACAAATTGTAAATCATTGAAATGTTTGAACCACATACCTATCAGACTCGAAACCGCGTGGAACATATAATCACCGCCACGATGATTACAGCTACCGCAACGTGACTACAAGACGAAGAGACCACATTGTGCCTGAGAGGCTGCATTTATGGCTTTATCAAAACCACGTGTTTCTTGTTCTCCCAACATGCTACTTCCGGGGCTGGCACCCAATCTATCCATACATTAATGAATTGTACTTTCTACTGTGCTTTCACCATAGGCTACAGCTTAATAATCGTACTTTTTATTAGTTGAATTATTTTTATTAATTGAAATACCATTAGGGCAATACGATACCGCATTGGCGATCATTTTTATTTTGTTATATTCATTTTGTTTTATTAATTTCCACTTGTTATCTCCTTGCATATATAACTAATAAATGATTTTTTCATCTTCAGGTATAATGTAACGTGTGTCCGCAGGTCTGCTCGCTTTCTCATAGAAGGGAACCAATCAGCGTTCTCGTAGAAGGGAACCAATCAGAGTCCAAACACTATTTTCATTTTCCTGGCGTTATTTAACGCACTCAAGGAAGGACGTTTTAACACAATGCTGGTGTTAACTGGTGCTCATGTACATGAGACAGCTTATTTGTAGCCATGCGAGTATTAATAGGTAAGTTTGGCAATATATGTTTTAAATATTAAAATAATGTTTGGACAATATGACATAACACTGTCAGCGTTAAATAGCTTAAATAGTATAGCTCGCGTTGGTCCGTTATCACCTTGGAAGACAGTATTGCTTGGCACTGTCGTAGACAAGACGCCTAGCTTGACTTGTGATGTCAATGCAATTTTAATTTCGACTGTTAATAACGTGTTGTTTTTAATAAATGTGGCTAGCTACCGAGCTAACGTGGTTCTGTTTTGTAAGCGTCCTTATCACGCATGCGCGATAGGACACGTATTTAACGATCAAGGGTAAAGGCAAGTTTATTTATATAGCACCCTTCAAACACAAAATTCCTTCATAGTGGTTTGCATGTGCAGGAATATCTTATTGTAAAATGGTAAAATAATATAAATGTATCAGTTCTGCAGTCAGTTATTTTGTCCGTCTTTATACTAACGCCATTTAGAACCTTCACCTATAGAGCTATCGAGACCTATTTGGTTGGGTCGAAAATCCAGATTGAAAAATATCCAAAATATTGTTTGAGGCCAGGATGGGGTCGATGTATAGGAAAACAACTTTCCATAATTTTGCTTAAAAATGTTAGGTTTTATATAGGCCTGTAATTGCTTGAAGCATCAACTTACACCTTTTTCAGAAGAGGCTTAATAACTGCATTTGCAAGGCCTGTGGGAATGCAAGGGTTTCAGGGTCAATTGGATTCCATAACAAATATATAAAATAATATATTATACATTTAAGCTACATATTTGGCTTTCAGTACATGACAATGGCTTGATTTCATAATAATAATAATAATAAATAAACTATCGAGTTATCTTCTCTGCAAACGTTCCTTTGTTAATCTAGGCGGGGGTTCTGGCTTTGTTGGACGTGAGCTTACGCGCATGCTTGGAAACCGTGGCCATGAGGTCACACTAATATCCCGCAAACCTGGCCCGGGAAGGATAACATGGGTATGAACACACACTGATTAACCCTATCCTCAGGATGGCCACTATATAATTGAGGAGTGGAGTTATGAAAATCGTAACAAAGCGCATGATATGTGTTGTAAAGAGCTTTCTGATTAATTATACTATCACCCAGGCTCAGTTGGAGTCTGATGGCCTCCCACCATGTGAGGGTGCTGTCAACTTGTCTGGAGAGAGCATCCTGAACCCAATGAGATGGTGAGGATGAGGGGCGATGGGCCCAAATAAAACCTCTGTCAGTGTCTACACATTCAATTGATGCAATCCTGAGTTTCCATTTGAGTACCTTTCTTGGAGGGTTTTCCTATCAATGTTGGTCTATCTTAAAGTCTCTGACAAAAATACAAAAAATGCATAGAAGATGTTCAAGTTAAGTGTCTTATTGTGCATATACCAAAATTTGACTAGGAATAAACATTCATATATATATTACAAATGTTTGTTGCATTTAGCTGATCAGCAATATGATCCGGACTGTGTGGGAGTGTCTGTGGCACGCTTGATTGACATCTACCTAGTTGCACCTCCTTCAAATAATCTCACTACGAACCCAAAGTATAACATCAACAAACCGTCGGAGGAGTATACAAATGTCCATATTTTGTATTGCAATAACAACCAAGAAGTAATTATATAAAATACATTTGTCATAGCTGGTTGCCATATCACCGTTTCCTCAATAAAGTCACACTCCTCTATACACATCGGTCCAACATGGCGTTGAGTGTTTTAAAACACCCCCGCTGTCAATAACTGTTTATAATGGAGAATGTTCGCTTTCATTACAGCATGGAATAAAAAACATTGTTTCAGGTGGAACGAAAGCTACAAAAAGGATGTGTTCTCCAGCCGAATCGACACCACCAGGACTCTGGCTCAAGCCATTGCTGCGTCACCCAATCCACCTCGTTCCTGGGTGCTAATAACGGGTGTCGGTAGGTCTAACAGAAGAACAACTGCAATGACTCAGTGAATAGAGATTAGTGGCTGTGTGCTGTCTCACCGTTATCCTAGTGAATCTAGCATGTTGATTCACATAATTTCGACATCTTATTTTCTATAAAGTAAAACTTTTATGTAATAAGGTATGAATAAGGTATTCATGCAAAGCCTTGCATGATTTCAATGCTTACATGTTCCAAACATTGTATTTGATAATGTGACAGCTTGTATTTAATTTGAAGCAAATGTAACTCATTAGCTTTTTTTACCCACAATGTTGTTTTTGATATTAATGAGACATCTTGCATAGAATTTGAAGCAAACCTATCTCATTCTTTTTTTTTTTACCGACAGCATGTTACAAACCCAGCCTTACAGCCCAGTACATAGAAGACAGCGAATGGACGCCATTTGACCTTCTGTCCAGACTGGTGAAGGAGTGGGAAGCAGCCGCACTTCTTCCTGAGAACATGGCACAGACCACCAAACAAGTGGTCATCAGACCTGGTATGTCGACTTCTTCAGCTCAATGTCTCATTTAAGTTGATTTAAACACATTACATTGGATTCGACACAAACTGAAACTTACCGCAATGGTTATTCCACCTCTGTCCACTAGGGGTAGTGCTTGGACGCGACGGAGGTGCCATGAAGCAAATGCTATTGCCCTTCTGGCTAGGCCTCGGAGGCACCCTTGGGTCGGGTACACAACCGTTCCCATGGATACACGTCAGCGACCTGGCAGGGGTCATCGCCCACGCCCTGGGGCCCGGTTCATCCCCAGATGCCCCAGCCTCCCACCCGGGGGCCCAGGTGCTGAACGGGGTGGCACCAGCCCAGAACACCAACTATGAGTTCACCAAAGAGCTGGGCCAGGCGCTGAGACGCCCCACCGTCTTCCCCGTCCCCGTCTTCGTCCTGAATGCTCTGCTGGGCTCCGAGAGAGCCCTGGTGCTCACCCAGGGCCAGAGAGTCTCCCCCAAGAGGACCCTGGAGACTGGCTACCAGTACCAATACCCCGACCTGACCTCGGCACTGAAGGAGATCGTTGGAAGTTGATGAGAAGGACACTGCCACTTCAATACGGACTACTACAATCATACCTCACTTTCACATTCAAACAACCAACGCTTGATCTCAGTCCTGAAAGCAATTGTTCTCTTACTATGAATGTTAGTTAATCGGTTTTAATTCATTCATAATTTAAATAATGAATAAAGGATTTGAAGTGCAAATTGCTGTTAGAAGTAAATATTCAAGATTGGAAGACTGCTGACTGAAAGTGCTCTTCGCAGAACGAGGACTGGGGAGGAACAAAATGTAATAAATAATCTGAGTATTTATGTTAGTCGGTATGTGAGAATGTGTGACGCAAACCAACATGTTTTTAAAAAGTATCCAGTTCCATCCACCCTTTCGGACCAAGTAGTTTACCAAACATGTCCGTGCTAGGTCTACAATTAATATGGATCAGACCCATAATTAACGCTACAAGCTTGCACCCGTGTGCACCCTGTAGGCTGTGACGCTTGTGTGGAAAGAACCCATTTCATGGCGTTCAAAAACAGAAGTTGTTATTCTGGTTGCTGGGTGGGGTTATAATAATTAACTGCTTCATACCTAATTGCACACACAAAAGATTGTTGTAAATGACTTCATAGTCTACATTTCTTTATGGTGATAAAATAATAAATTACTATAAACTCAATCTGTAGTTCAGAAAGTCCTTTATCCATCCAATACATTTAAGCAGCATTGTCTGGGCAGCGAACACAGCTGTTGTTGTTTTTTTTTACGTGAAACAAAGCGTAATGCATCCATCATTGTAACCATGTTCTTTCTGCCTGCGGCTTGGTCACTCTGAGTCACTCAGAGGATCCGCCTCTTCTTGCTGAATGATTGGCAGTTGATCTCCCCAATCGCTGCTCCGGGAACAGCGGTACACATCACTGACAAATATAGCACAAATCAACTGAATGTTATGGGACGAAAAGTTATATATGTGGCAAAATATGGTCATGGTATATAATAGTGTTGGACCAAAAGTAATTGTTGAGCAAAACATTGCTCAATAATTGATTGGAAACTCAATCGTTATTGGTTCTGTTGTCATTCCAAGTGGGGTTTAGTTTCCCACTTGCAAAACTAAACCCAGCAACTTGCAGGGTCGAGAAGAGAGTAAGTGGGAATCTGAGACCCCAACTCTAAACATATGCGAGTCCTGAGTGGGGAATGCCCCTGGTTGGTTCCAAGCTGCAGCACAGGCAGATCAGACAGATACAAATGTCACGAAACCCCTTTAGGTCTGACAACAGCTGTAAGCAAGGAATGTAGCCTATGTTATCAATTTGTTTTACAATGTTAACAGATTTTTTAGTTTGATCAAATATAATGACTTTAATGACTACATGCTACTTTAATTAAATTAAACAAATATAGCCAATAATATATAATATAATAATACACCACGTTTGTACAACCGCAGTATGGCTCACAGTAGCCTTAATTACTCGGACAGGTTTACCTTCTAGTAGTCATTTCATATCCTAGCTTTTGGGAAATATAAGTAGGCGGATTTAGAGCAGACTGCTCCATAAAATGGTTTAGCCTACTATAACATAGCTGATCATGAATTAAAATACTACATAAGCTTCTGATGTAGGTTCAGTCATAGGTAGCTCAAAATAATGGGCTGTAGCCCGTCCTGAGCCAGTAGCTCAGTTTTCCAGAACACTAAGATGTAGTGTTTTGTTTGCATTTGAGTCGTTTTACCGGCCGTGTTTCTTTCGCGTCACCACCACGTGGTGAAGCTGTCCATCCGGGCCGCACGTGCGACAGTGCACGTGCCTGGGCCGGCGTAACACCGGCGCAACTAACCGGGCCCAGTCCGGCCCGGCTATTGCCTCTTTTGGATCCGACCGGGACAGAATCACGTAACTGAAGGTCTCCGTCTGACGCACAGGACTCTGGGGGAAAAGAAAACACACATTCATTCAAGTATGAGCATAACTTTAAGCACGTAATTTACTGCGATTACAGATGTGTGGTTGTTTAGACGGTGTGACTCACCCCCGGTAGTGGGAGAGGGTGGTAGTGTTGGTGGAAGTTGCAGGGCACAGTGGGAAGACGGGCCAACTTGGGACATGTCATTTCATGGGGACACTGTTTGGGGAAATTAGGTCATACGGCTGGTATGAAATTAATCTAAATCTACACATATAAATGTGTTATCTGAAACTGTCTTAAGATTAGTTGGGGCATCTTTCAATAACAGAATACCAAATACCAGAAAGCCATTACCAAACATGAAATCATTTTAATGATCAACTTTGAATTTACTCTAATGTCACCAAAATCTGAATGTTTACACAAGGCGCAAAACTATGGAAAGTAGAATGAGAATGAATCACATACCGGAGCAAACACAGATGCTGTTCTGGAGTCGAGGGCCGTCTGTTCCCGTGTCTGAGTCCAGCAATGCAAAGGCCACAATCAGTCTTACTGTAAGTTATACACAGTAAGACAAGATATCACATCTAGGTAAATGGTAGAAATACCTTTAGCAAAGTGTCTCTGGCTTCCATGAGGATCTGATGGCCCTCTTTGGTCCCATTTTCAACCAGTACCTTTTAACATGGACGTGTTCATTAGCACCAAGTCATGGCAAAGTTTTCTACTTCTGGGTTGTTAAAGCGACCTTCAAGCAGAAGCACAGAGTGACCTGGATTCAAACTTAACCTTTTGTTAAAATTCTTGGCAGTTGTCAATTGGGTATATTTTTATATTTGGTTTTACTTCATAGTTAGTTAATGGATGTATTGTTTGAGAACTAAATTCTGAATTAATTTACATGCCAGTGTTATAACCATGTTTCTACAGGGCCCATTGTCTGACACACACACACACACACACTTACTAGATAAGAGCTGGTCTTCCGCCACAGAGTCAACAGGGTCTCTACTCTGTCTTTCTTACTGGCTAGTTCAGACAGTGAGAAGGCCCCAACCACCAGGTCAAACTGCACCTAGTATCAGAAATGACACCTCCATATACAGGCTACATCGGGGCAAATATTGCTACTCAACTGAATGCTCAATTGAAGGGTGCACGTCACGCTCAGCTACCATCTATATATAAGACAGTATTGCTTCATTGGCGTGATTTGGAAACTATTGGCATTGGTCTGTGACATAACTCAGTTTTCTTGAGTCCCTTCACCATTATTTTTGCGAAAAAACTGTTGATTTTCGCAAGCCGCAACACATGTATGAAGCTGTTCTCGCTTACCTTAAAAAATAGCAAATGTAACAGTTCCCCTTTAACCGTTCGATTCAAATCCTAGCAGCTGGACTTAAAACATTTACTCATGCTTATTTTAACTAGTGATATTAAGTGCTTACCTTAGGCGAAACGGGGAGAAACTGTCGAAAGTACACCTGCTTGATGTGAGGCTGGGCTTTTTCGTCGTCATCTGTTGACAAAAATACAGTCAATAGAAAAGCATGAAGTGACCTAAGCACCTGCGAGGGAAAGTGGGTTGGGATTTGAACTGTACCTTTGAGAAGTCGCTCTGCCAGAACGTTCATTGGTCCGGAGCTTTCCACACACACCATCTCCTTCAAAGTGCCACCCCAACATGAGTGTGATGCCCTGGGACAGAGACCGAATGTAAAACAACAAAAATCCCTTCTAAATGTTGAATACCAATTGGTAAAATTCACCGGCTAGTATATTTGCTAGTATCCATCATTCTTTGCAATTACTCTGAATAGTGCTAGCCTCGTGAGACCATCCTGATATTCATGTTTGTGTTTCACATTTAATCATTTGGGTCTTGGCTGGGCAGCAACTGATTTCCACATATTATGAGGCCTTACGTTGTTCATAAAACTCAACTCAAAACAGCCAGTCAGATTAAATAACTAACTGACTTTCTTGTTGCTCTTGCCGAATCCAGTTTGGGGGTCAAGCATAAACAATATATTTTAGATTTTCTGTTTATCGTTTAACATCGTTATTCATCGTTAGTCTATTTCGGATCAACTGTTTTGATTGCTCCGGAGGTAGTTACTCTCTCCTTGATTGGTCCTATAATTTTAGCATATTTGGAAGAGGGTTTCAACATTCTGGAGGCCAGACTGATATTCAAGAGAAAAACTATGTGAACTTGCGAGATCAGGGGGGTCTCACATTGCTAACATGTAAAATAAATAATTATAACTATACAAAAATATATATGAAAACTGCATAGAAATAAAGTAGCGCCAGATCACTTGTAAACCAAACCCAGCATTTTGATTCCAACTCACCAGACTGCTGTCCCTAATCCCGAGCCAAAATCCAAGAGAGAATGAGGGGCGAAGGAAGGGTCTCTTATCAATATCTTAAAGAAGAAGAAACAACAATTCTGACATTAAAAAGGTTTTGGAGGGAGATTTTGTGCAATCACTGATCAGAGATGATCCTCGTTACCTCGTTTAGGGCTCTCCTCACTGCAGTGTAGCCACCTGCCAGCCGGGCTGCCATGTATACCACGCCCAGCTCTTCATCGAACCTTGAGAGAGACACAAACAGAGAGGGAGAGCAGGAGGCAGAGTTGTTTTACTGTAGCTCCTAAGTCCCAATGGATGGTATTTTCAAAAATGTTGGAACCAAAATGAAAGACTCAGATTCAGGATGAGAAAGCATGTAAAAAATACCACCCCCCCCCCCCCCCCCCCCCCCCAACAACACAAGAGAGATGGATAGAAAAAGATTACAATAAATACAGACAGACACACAGACATTGATGGTTACCTCATAGGGGTCCAGTGGTACGTTGTCTTTTTGAGTTCGGACAGCACTTTCATCTTAACGTGGTCATTGTCGATATCTAAAATGTAAAGCACATATTTCTTAAATATGACTATAACGGAAACACACACAAATTATCTCTGTTCTTCTGGAGAGAGGACACTTAAGTTCTTCGTCACCTTCTCTCCTCTCCTTTGCCTTCTCCAAGACACTTTTCTCCAGGCTTGTGGCTCTCTGCCTCAGAATCAAGTCCTCCACTGGCCTTTTCCTGCTCCACAGAAACTGTGTGAGACTATGAGCTCGATCGGACAGTCCTTTGATCTGAGCACCTGAAGGTGAGCAGAACTAGTGACAAACTGAACAAGCAAACTTTCAAGGCAATACTCTTGAAGAGTAAAATTAAGTTTCATTTTAACTTTTGTGGACATTTTGGTGCATATCATCATTTCAATAAATCCATAAAAACGGTTGAGTGTACAATAGTAATATGTTGCTACTTATGGTATGGTATACTATCGAAATTCCCACATGTATTATTGTACTATTTACTATTAACATATTACTATTTGTAAAACAAATATCTGTATTGAAAGTAATATTAACATTATCTATTGTATCATACACAGTGTAACTGTTGTGCTAGATTATGTTAAGTCAGAGACTATACATGTCGAAAGCAAATATTAGTTTAAAAAAAACTACCTACTAAGAACAATTGATTGTGCGGCTCTCTGGAGTTCCTCGGGTATGCGTAGTGTTTTCAGGTTGGTAACACCTGGGTGCTTCCTATGTGGCGCTCCATTTAGAAAATCTACTTGCGATTGAGAATGTACTGCTGAAGACATTCTCTGGAAGGAATGCATAACAAATAAACCCCTGGTAACAATTCATTTCAACCCCACCGTTGATTAAACGTATACATAGGTGGCTAACGTCTAAATGTTTTCAATGACACAGCCGACTAGACTCACCCGGCATATGATCCTCAAGACTGATGTCTTTTGACATATGACGATTGCCACATGAGTTATAGATGCCATATTTAAACTGTTTTTTATATAAATTGCCATGCTCTTCGACACTTAACGATGGCATAAATAAATATCGCACGACTTTATAATCCATCCATGTCCACCTCCATGTGCACTACTGGGTCATGTGCAGTACGACTCCAAAATAAATCCGACTACTACGTGAGGTGGAATGTTTGGCGAGGGCGTTGATGATGGCCAACCAGACATGGAAAACAAACGGAGGACTTTCTTGATTTTCGCTACTTATTTAAAATAACCTTTGAGCTAATTTTATAATATAAAATGTTTCAGTTGTTGATCAGGATACTTTTGGTGTGTACCCCTCTTTACTAAAAAACGACTCTCTTCTTCATGTACTTATTTAATTTAGAAAAAGCTACAGCGGCGACCTCCAACGGTGGATTAATCCCAGTACACAACAATCTTGTGACGCGTGTATTCCATGCTGCCACCACCACTGCTCCAAGTAGGAAAACGAGGATGAAAGGATGAGGAGAATATAGACGAAAAAAAACAACAACACCAAAACGTAATAGGCTCACAATAAACTACAAACGTTATACATAGAAGACAGATGAGTGTGGTTTTATCTCTCTACCGGTGATCCTATCCACATGGCCGATGGGGCAATCATTTACATAATCAACAACTTTAGACTTGCACACAGCTAGACGACGAAAGACGCATGAGAGTGCGTCTGTCTGACTATCGGTCATCATCCTATGCAAAGAGTGAGCAACAATTTACCTATTTAAGAGATGGATGCTCAGTTGAAGTCATATGTACTTACGATATTTATACATGGACCTCATATGTCCGAAATAAATTCTCGAACGATAGACGGACACATTTAGCGCCAGTAGACAATGTAGTGAGAAGGCCTAATTTAAAAATGAAATGTCTTGATCCAGTGGAATCCTGAACTTCTAAAACGATCAAGCCACCTGGTGAAATAAAGGCCGGTGAATTTAAGTCTTTCTTACGTTTCATACTTTTCCGAAAAAGTAACAAGGATTTATTTTCATTAAAGTTACATTTTGGGAAATTAATTAATTACTTTTTGGAAATATAACTTTTCGGTCTATTCCTTGCAAAGAGTATCCTTTATTCCTTTATCCTTTATTGATCTACAAAACATTCTGACGTAATAAACGTTTTCCATTTCTCAGCCAATGAGGACAACGAGATGTCGACCAATGAGAACCGACACCTCATGAATATCCAGGACGGCTTGCAGTAGCTTACTCCTTCCGTCCTGTCCATAGACTGTTTACGTGTTGTTAAGTTTCCCGCGCCTACCGTTCATCAGCACCCCTCTCACAGCCACAGCACATCATTTTTTTTTATCAACAATGAGGCGCACACGAGCATCTAGGACCAAAACTGGAGATGAAAAAATTCTGGGCATAAAAGGTTAGTGTTTATTAGCGGTGTCTCAATCGTCAGGAAGCTAGTTAAAAAGTATAACAAGCAAATGTCCTGGGCGTCTTACAACTTCTACACATGTTTACAATTGTTATACGATGTGTGCCCCTTCGCTTCGTATCAACGTACGAGACAGGGTCCAATTCTGATGCCGCAGCGGATACTTCCAAAGTCGAATTGGACATAAAAAAAAGTACCTATAGTATTTACAAGTACCCTTATGAAAACCCAACGAATGCTTTGAAGAAACGTTTCGAAATAAATTAATTGTGTCGGTTTTAACGCAGCACTTATACATGCCCAGGCTCTTCTTCGGTGCGGTGCAGTGTCTGGCCATGTTTGTAGTGCGGAGTCCGGCCATGTTTGTAGTGCTGCGCTCAAACCATTGACGTTCACAACCATGGACCACGGATGGACGAATATGGATTTAAAATGTTGTTTCGAAGCATATCAAGAAAGTACCGTGCGTTTTTCCTAAGGACACACGAGTGTTTATTCAAATATTAAAAATATCCGATATGACCCTGGAAAGTAGTTATAAAAGAGCAACGTGATAACGTCCTGAAAAAATGTTACATTGTACATGCCCGGGAGTAACGGGACCATACACCTGTTCACAGCACTGAAATATTATGCTAGTCTTGCAATTAAACAAATTCTAATATGACGTGAAAAATGTTTCCACAAAATAAACATTGTGCATCCCGCCACCATGTCAGTGTGGCAGTGGCAAGGGGACGAGGGCCAGTGGGAGCTGTACCCTCCTTCAACATGTGCCATACTGGACTCCGCAGTGACCTCCGGGGATGCCACAGTCACCATCGCATTGGATGCTGGGACAGCCTATGAAGTTGACCTGAAGAAGATGGTGCAAATTAACCCTGCTACCAAGTTCAAAAGGAAAATACGCTCTCAGATAGTGAAATCAGGTGTGTGTCTGAGCATTACAACACCATCCTGTACATATGCTGATCTTTCAGCCAACATTCAGCTTTTTTTGTTTCTAATATTTATCCATGTTTGTTTATCTTTAACAACCTAGAGCCTGTGAGTGGAGATGGAGGCTTGGTTGGGCAGGCTGAAGGATCAGTGCAAGTTAAGGTGGAGCCAGAGGCGGAGCCAGCTCCTAAGAAGAGGAGGGGCCAGGTCAAGAGTGCGGCAAAAATCAAAGAGCCCAAAGAAGAAGTGGCGAATTCTGGTAACTAAAATCAAAACACAAGCGATAACTCCACATGTGTCAATACTTAGTCACAATAGTCAATATGCTTATTCAAATTTGAGCCATTCAGAATCAGAAAAAAAGGTGAGGGAAGTGACTGTCAATGGAGACTCATGGATTGGCCATGGCTTTAGCCATCCATCAGAGTCCAAGTTAATTTGCAGTGCAAGTGTGTGAGGGAGTAATGCACTCTATTGATGGATAGACAAAACAATTGCAGAATTGTTTGCACAAAAAACAAAAGTGCCATCTCTATGATCGATTTGCAACAATACATCCATTAGGGGTAATCCATCTAAAACAAGTGGGGTCTGACTGACTTTGCTGGGTCTAAAGTGGGTTTGCGGTGTATTGAGATGACCTCTTTGGTCATTAACTGGGAGATGGTGACAGTAAAGTCTAAGGCCAACCCTTCGTAGTCGACTAGACAACTAATTAGTCGCAGGGCTCTTGGCTGACTATGGTTTGTAATTAGAGTAGTCACATCTTTTGAAATGATAAGCACCTGCTTCAATTGTTGCTGTGGCTCCCCACAGGTTTCATTGTAGTTCAAATTAAATTAACTCTAAACACAAAACTGAAAAGAGTTAGCCATTTTGTCAAAACATCACAAATCTTTTTGAGGAGTAGGTTTCAGCTGGGGATTCTCCCCGGCTTCAATTGGGTGTTGGGGGTATGTGGGAGTGTGTGTGGATGGTGGCTGGTTTAAGCAGCCTCACCTGGCCCGAGTCAGACTGATTGGACTCTAGGGCTGGGTGGGGCTGCACACCTGTTGCACATTGAGCAATCAGTGTGCACAGGTTAAACCAGCCACCACCACACACACTCAGGGTGAGCTCTCCGGCATGGTAGCATGGAGCACCACCTGTATGCGTCATTATATGCAACCATTACAATAAACCGGATTTTCAACATCACCACCCTGTGTCCATTGGTTTGGAAGAGCCTGAGGAAAGTCACCTAGGTGGAGTGAGAAAAGCCACCTAGGTGGCGTGTAGTAGTGGACATTGCTACACCCACAAAAAATAAGAATATAAAATGGGGTGAAACAGATCTACGAGTAAATCAGTCCGCCTCCCATCCTAATCAGGCCAGAGGACCTCATCTACACGCAATGTTCTCCCTGGCCAAGCAGTGTGGGAAGAAGCGACCTCCTCCATTGCCTCATATACAGTGAAATACCTTCCATCACCATGCTAAAAATAATTCTTAGATCGGATTTAGAAATGGGCAGCCTGGTTTCCACCAGAGCAGCCTGGTGGAAACTTATCCCAAATGACCATGTAGTTCGGCTGCTCTGGTCCCTCTTCCTGTGGGGGGATGAGGATTATTGTGGAGTGCATCAAGGAAGGTTAGCAAACAGGCAGTGTTATAGGGAGCAAGTTGGGCATGGTGATGGATGACCCCACGGAGACCTATGGCTGCGCACATGGTCACATTTCCCCCACGCAGGCCAGGGACACGGACGATGGCATGGTTGCCAATGATGTTCCCCCCCTGCTACCTGGTCCTGGTCAGGTTGAACCCTGCCTCGTCAATGAATATGTATTCATGTGGAGCAGCACTTGCATCAAGTTCTAACACTCTGAAAAAGAGAAAATGACTGTAGCAATGCCTGTGCTACACGCCAACTAGGTGGCTGCCACATTCCACCTAGGTGATTTTATTGGGCTCCTCCAGACAAAGGACACAGGGGGGTGATGTTGAAAGACCGGTTTGTTGATAATGATACATGGTGTTCGATGTGGCCATCTAGGAGAACTATTCCTGAGTGTGTGTGGTGGTGGCTGGCTTAACCTGTGCACACTGATTACTCAATGTGCAACAGGTGTGCAGCCTCACCCAACCCCAGAGTCCAATCAGACTCGGCCAGGTGAGGCTGCTTAAACCATTCATCATCCACACACTCCCACAATGACCATATCAGACAATAGGCCTACATATAGGAACACTGAGGTGCATAGTGACATGTCTATACAGAGTACTGAAAGTATGTGGTCAGTAACCTGCTTTACTCACTTGCACATATTATTAACGTAGCTCCTTCACTCTGTCAGTATTGCGCTCAAACACGATATAACTTTCATTCTAAGCTGGTTTTTCTTCAGGACACGATCTATTGTGGACAGGCTGACCTGGTCATTGTTTGGGAAGAGGACGTTGTCTTGTATGACTCTATCTTTAATTACCCTCAGTGTAATGGCATTATTAGCCAACACCATGTTGATAACTTTGGCCTCTGCAACCTCTTGCTGGTCGTCTTTCTATTATGGGAAAAGTACATACAGTATAGGCTACACATTTCATAAATGTAATACAAAACAACATTACATTATACATTTCTCCAAGCACTAGATATCCATAGAAACCATAAAGTTGCATAACTATAAATACTGTAGAGAGTATAGAAGACTAGTGAAGTGGATTTGTGGAACTTGCCTATTCTCATCTCTAAATGCTGAGCCTACCATGAAGCGGCTCAAATTTGCTGGACTCGCTTCCCAGCTACAGTCATTGTTAGGCCATGATTGAGTACAGGGTCAACCAAAGTTTGCCGATTTCATTTGAAATATTGGCTCACCTTCCTCTTCTTCCTCCTGCTCCTCCTCTTCTTGCTGTCACTCTTCCTCTTCTTCTCTGTTCACCATGCTGCTCCATTCTTTTACCCCACACAGAGTGTCCCTGAGGCCATTTTCTTATGCTCTGACACATGATTTAAGTATTTTGCCAAAGAGTTTGAACAGTTGAGAAGTGAGTGAGACTAATTGGTAATTAGGTGTGGCATTTTGAAGGCCAGTGTTTTCCAGGTGAACGAAGTGTGCTAAATGATGCTCATTTGTGCTTAGACATTTGCAAAAATGGGATTTTAGAATTTCTATATGAGTGAAAACAATGGAATTGTGCTTAGAGTTTGTCAGCCTGGAGTCTTGTTGTTGATACATGAGCTTCAAGTTTTCAGAATTGTATTTGTGCCATTTTTTGTGTGTATACTATGGACAAAAACGGTAATGTGGCTTGTTGCTGGAAAATTTAATCAGAATCATGTCAATGATATCAGTCAACAACAGCCAATTATAAAGCTTATAAGTAAAAGAGTTCAAACAACTCTTTCATTTCTCCCACAGTCAGAAGACTCTGGATTATTGGCTCCAGCTTTGTTGGACATGCCGACGCAAGGGCAAGGCAGACAGTGGAACGAAACCTGGGACTCTATAATACCACCATCTCCTGGTTTGGCTATGAAGGCCTGCAATGGTGTTCTGTACTTCCCATTTATTTACCAGCAGAACGTAACACGGCATGAACCGGATGTTTTGGTCATCCATGCTGGTGGAAAGGACTTGGGACTAGTGACCCAAATGTGCCTTTGGAGAATGATGAAAAATGACTTGATTGAACTTCATGGGCTGTTTCCAGCCATGGTCATAGTCTTCTGATTTACGACCCCATCGATTTTCTGGGGTCTAATGAAACGTCAAGGCCTTGCGAAAGCATCTCAAAAAGAAAATTACGCAATGTGTCGTTTTGTCAAGGAAATAGGTGGAGTTGCCATTCCCCACCATGACCATATCAAGACCAGAATGGCTGAACTTTATCTGATGGATGGTGTTGAGTTGACCGACATGGGAAATTATATCTTCTTAAATAATATATGCTGTGCATTGGAAGAATTGTATTAGGCTCTTACCATTTATATTTCTGTGTTGAATGGAGACACAAATGGGTAGATGTTGTTGTTAAAGTGTTTTGTGATTTACATTGTTCACTTTCTTTTAACATCACCCTACTGTCAGTTGTGAGACAGTTGTGTTGCTCATCCGTCCCAAGTGGTTGGCGTCTGTGTCCTCACCTGCTTAGTTCTTAAACTTGGTTTAGTTTGTTCTAACTCCCCAGCAGTCCGGTCAGAGACAACGCAGCAGTCAGTTCACGTTTGGGGTTTTATTGTTTGGCAAAAAATGTTGGCCATGTACTGTTTTGAACATTATCGAGGGTTTTGGAATGAAACTACAAAATAAATGTAGAATCTAGATACATCATTTGTACTGACTGAGTGTTATAGAATGAACAAACAGAATAAATAGACCAAAAAATACAAATAAATCTCCATTAGTCCGTATTGTCTCGTCAAGCAAACTGTCATTACTTCAAGTTAGGGCTAAGGCAGAAGAGTATGTCCACTACCTCTGACTTTAAAGTTGTCCTGCGGCAGGCAACAATGTTCCCTCCTGTCCTAAAAACCCTCTTGAAGGAGGAGCAGGTGGTGGAGATGCACAAGTAGCGCCTTGCCACTCTGGTGGAGGTTAAATGTGTGCATCTTCCACCACTACAGGGCGATCTGCCCCACTATGAGCATCTGGTGCCATCAGAGATTTTTCAAGCTCCTTCTCAATATCCACACTGAATGATGTCAACACTGTTCTTGTTTTACTACTATTGGCTTAAGAAGCAGCCTGGACACTCCCAGGACCACAGAGTGTGGTGAAGCGCTGGACCGTACAGCAATGGAGGCTGAAGGTGGGGGAGCGGGACCGTCCCAACCGCAGGGCCCTACATCTACCCCTCCAAACATACAAGGACCTGGCCAGAGATCCAGACCACAAAGTGTGTCTGTAGGCTGGCCTACTCCAATCTCTGACAGAGTGGGACGCAGCTCTGTGCCTAGAGACCCAGGAGCAGACTCCAGGAGGGGAGCTGCACGGGCAGTGGAGGAAGGACTCTTGCTCTGGTGCCCCTGCACCCCCAGAAGTGCCAAGAAATTAGGACGAGGTGTACTTTTCTAACCTCAGTCTTGTGCCCCCTCTCCATATATTGAGTTGGAGGGGGAAATTAAGAGCCCAAAACGCCATTGGCGAAGCCCAGGAAAAGGTGATGGACTGGGACCAGCAGCAGATCAAGCTGCCCATAGGGCCCAGCCTCCTGTAAGAGTGACAGGGCAGTTGGAACAGCAGTCATGTCACCCAAACCGGGGGTTCCAGCCTGTATGTTCCAGTGTGG
Source organism: Lota lota (assembly GCA_026745465.1). Classification (NCBI taxonomy): domain Eukaryota; kingdom Metazoa; phylum Chordata; class Actinopteri; order Gadiformes; family Lotidae; genus Lota; species Lota lota. The sequence goes on along the minus strand of JACYXH010000475.1, from coordinate 198,385 downwards.
TACCCCACACAGCCCCAAACCCATACGCCAGTGGAGGTAGTGAGCCAGCTATTGGGGAGCATGGGGGGGAGAGGGCACTCCTCCACGTCTCACTTTTCAAAATACTTTTGTAAACTGATGTTTTTTCCATTTACAAAAAATGGTGTGTACCTGTGTTGTGTTCTATATAAAGAAATGTGTTCAACATTGAGTTGGCTTGTTTTTTATCTAAACAGAATGGCAAATTACCTCTTTTTTTTTTATTAAACCTTTAGTTTACAAGGCAAGTCCCATTGAGATGACAATATCTATTTTTTGAGGGAGTTTCACAACAACAACTATCTGTGAATGCATGGTAGTTGTAGGAAAGCACTAATGAAGCATGATCATGGGAAGATGCTCCGGTGGTTTTTGCTAAGCATATTCTGATAAACAATGGGTGTACATGAAACATCAAAGGATTTTGGTCTGATGTAAAATAAATGTGAGGGGAGTGACCCTCATGGAGACTGTTATGGGTTGGCTAAGGCCAGCCATGGCGAGAGAGGCCTAGTTAATTTGCAATACACTATGGGGGAAACTTCGGAAGTGGACATGTCTGAAGATGGCAAGGCAACAAAATGAATCTACACCAAGTCAGGGGGTTTGACTTGGTCGCAGTATCAGTTCTTCATGGCTACAGTGGCAATACAGATGCTAACTAACATAACACCTTTTTAATAGAAGAGAGGATGGGAGCTATCTCTAGGTAGGATAATTTATACAAAGGCTTATTAAACAAACTAGTAATAAAGTAAAGAAGGTTATATCATTTGGGATATTATTATTAGGATACATTTTCCTAAGGCAATAGGTCCATTACAAAATGCATAGGAATCCATATTAACCCTGTAATCTAACTCTGTTCCCAGAGGTGGTGAAGACCGTGGTCATGAAGGGAAAGGCCCCGGTGGACTCTGAATGTAAGGCCAAGCTAGGCAAGGTACTGTACAGTGTTCACAGTTAATGCAATACATCATCACAAAATTATAAATTTTTCTGTACTTGGTAGACAAGTTGAATGATGTGTGGTTGCATTGGTTTCTTAAAAAGTTGGGATGTGATCTCTTTTGTACTAGCCTGGTTGCACTGGTACAGTTGGCAAAATAAGCTTCACGTATGTGTGTGGCAGTGTAGATTCCCAAATCTAAACACAGTGTAATGTGTGCATCTGAATTATTTTTGTTTTATCTTTTACAGATATTACTTTACATGCAGCCAAAAGCATAATTTAGTTACTGTTCTGTTTGAAGTAAGTAATTACTCTCAATCTCTTTCTTTCAGGCCCATGTGTACAGTGAAAGGAATGACGTTTACGACGTTATGCTAAACCAGGTAGGAAGTTGAAGCTACATTGTATGAAATAAAGTCAAAGCCAATAGAGACGATAGTATGACATAGTTCTCAAAAACCTTTAGTTTAAGTACTCAATCTCACCCTGAATGTAATAATTTAAAACAAGACTACTTTGTAACATAGTCTTGTTTAATATAGGGTATTTGGATAGCAATAGCCATTCATTGTGTTTCGTATGGTCCTTCACATGGTAGTTTATGTTTATAGCAGGGCCCGGGATTCTTGGCAAATATACTAATATAGCTCAAGATTGCATGTACGTCAACGCATGCCTTATTGAATGGTGGCTCCTCCATACCATCGCCGGCTAATGCAAGGGCTTTGTATTTCCAGACAAACCTGCAATTCAACAACAACAAGTACTACCTGATCCAGCTGCTAGAGGACGACGCCTCCAAGACCTACAGCGTGTGGCTGAGATGGGGCCGAGGTTAGCTTTAATTCATTCAGATATTAGGATGCTGCATCATGCATGATTCAACATTCATTCAGACATCACGACATATCATGCATGTTTCAACATTCATTCAGAAATCAACATGTTATGTCATGCATGGATGAACAATCAGTGGATAAAAACGTGATTCTGCAGCAGTGGTCTCCGCCGGCTCCAATTCAGGCAGGGAAAGATACGCACTAAGAATTAACCTTTTTCCCTCTTTTTCGTTCCTTCGAATATTAAAATATTCCATAATTGTTAGGAAACCGAACGATAATTGTTTGGTAACCTAACGATTATCCGAAGCTTGAAATTCTGCATTCGGGCCACACTATCATTCATAAATAAGGACGTTTCGTCACGCAGTTTTAAACATAAATTGGAAGCTGCATAAGGATAAGAGGTCACCAGAAATTGCAGTCTCTTTTTGATTCGCTGCAAAGTTGCCAAAATAACGTTAGAATGTCTTTGTGCCTTGTGTGACACGTCTTCAATAGTCCGCTTTACTTGTTAACTGAGCCCTCTTCCTCTACTTGTTTAGTTGGTAAATCGGGCCAGACCAGCCTCACAGCCTGTGGTGGAGACCTGACGAAAGCCAAAGACTTCTTCATGAAAAAGTGAGATTCTGCTGAAGATAGGCTAATTCCTTCACATTGCATCTCCTCGTTTCAGTGATGGTCTGAAAGTAGCTGTGTTTGTGTTTGTCAACAGATTCCAGGACAAGACTAAGAATGAGTGGGTAAACCGGCATAACTTTGAGAAAGTCCCTGGAAAATATGACATGGTGTTCATGGACTACAGTATCTCTACAAAGGTGAGGTCGACTTACACAAACAATAGTGACTGCCTGACTGGGTTGTTAAAGGAAAAAAACATGGCTTCTCTTAAAAGTGTCTCCTCAGATTTGGTTAGATTGTTGGTAGTAAGAGAGGTACGGGCCGGCCAGTATTTTTTATTTGTAGAATATATCCGTTTTAGGATGTGATTTTATTGATAACATTATTTAAATCACTTTTGATCAGAATTGCCTGCAGATATATCCAGGTCATTTTAAGCTAGAAGCTAGTTGAAATTGTTGAATTTTTTTTGTGGGAATGTGCCCCATGTTGCATTTGGCAAATGAAACATCTTCAATCTCTCTTTGCGGTGTACCAGGAGGAGAACCAGACGGAGGTGGACGCCGTGCCCAAGAAGTGGACCTCCAAGCTGGATGTGAAGGTCCAGTCCCTGCTGGAGCTCATCTGTGACCTCAAGGCCATGGAGGAGTGTGTGCTGGAGATGAAGTTTGACACCCGCAAAGCTCCTCTGGGTCAGTCCAGAGATGTGTTGCCTCTGGCACCCTTACTACCACTGATTTAAAGTTAAATGTGTTGCATTTGGCCCCCTTACTACCACTGATTTAAAGTTAAATGTGTTGCATTTGGCCCCCTTACTACCACTGATTTAAAGTTAAATGTGTTGCATTTGGCCCCCTTACTACCACTGATTTAAAGTTAAATGGGTTGCCTTTTGCACCCTTACTACCACTCATTTAAAGTTAAATGTTTTGCCTTTTGCACCCTTACTACCACTGATTTAAAGTGGTAAAACTGTATAGTGATATAGTGATCTATGATCAAACAATGTTTTTGAGTGGTTATTATTTTCGGCCCGCATGGATATTTATGTACCCGTTGCTGCATTAATTTGTGTTCATTCTGCCTCTAACGTTGCCATGTCTGCCCGCAGGCAAGCTGACGTCGGAGCAGATCCGTGCGGGCTACGCCGCCCTGAAGAGGATCGAGGAGTGCCTGAAGAAGAAGGGCAGCCGCAAAGACCTGCTGGACGCCTGCAACCAGTTCTACACACGCATCCCCCACGACTTTGGGTAGGAACAACAAAGTACACACGCCACTGCTGCTGCTGCCCTCTGGCCCGTGCAATCTAGTGACGAAGCATTGTTCCATTCAAGGGATAACGGCTCTTTGGATCACAAAAAGGTGTATGAAAAGAATATGAAGCTATTATGAATGTGTTTATTCTTGGTCGGACTATCACCGTTTCCCACCCTGAACAGAACCCTGACACATTTTCCTATTATGTAAATCTTGAATGCACCAGTACCGAGTATTGTTACATTCAAATAGGATTGTGATCCCAATGAGAAAGACGATGCTAGCCCTGCTTGTCTAGTTGTATACTCAAAACTGTACCTGTGTCCTGCCACAATGTAGGCTGAAGACGCCCCCCTTGATCAGCTCCGAAGAAGACCTGAAGGAAAAAATAGCTCTGTTGGAGGTAGGTGCACTGTTTAGTGTCTTTATCGTAACTGTATATTGAATATTGTATATAAATATTAATGAAGAGCTGGGGGCGAGGGAGGGGGGGGGGGGGGGCTCTGATACCTGAACCTTGATGATTAAATAATTATTTGGCGTACAATTCAGTCATGTATGTGTGTATCTTGTGTGTATCTACTATTTCTTTTTAAGATGTCTATACTCGGTTTCTGTAATGAAAGTGGTATCGGTGCAACCCTAATATATATTTGTCATGAATAACGATGAGATTACAATCCGCATGATACATTGTCTCAAGGTGCCTTTTTCACTACATATTATTAAGGCCATACTTTGGCGATACCGCTTCTCTCCTAGGCCCTCAGTGACATTCAGATTGCGGTGAAGATGGTCCAGGCCAGCGCCAACGGGGAGGAGCATCCCCTGGACAGACAGTACCACTCCCTCCAATGCCAGCTGCAGCCTCTGGTCGCCGGTAGCAACGCATACCAGGTGCTGCTGCGGTACCAACCGCCCCATATCCAGCATGAGCGCTTATCCTGTGCTCAAAGGGCCCCTATTTCCTTATTTAACACCACCGGGTGTGATGTTGAGGACCAGTATATGGTACATCTGGGTGGACACTCCCAACATGTGATGCCGCTGTAGGGACGTATATGAATGGGATTGGAATGGCCGATCAACATCACGCCTGGTGGTAGGATAGAAAAGTGACGTAGTGGGTTAGAGACTAGTGTTATGGATTGATCCTGGTCCAAATCTTGACTTAAATGCTTAAAGTAAAAAAACGTAGGATAAGATGTAAATACGGAATCAAAGTGCCCTCTATAAGTTAAATGTCATTGAATGAGTTACCAGGTAATGTCTATCAAAGACTTTGGCTACAACCCCCCCAAATCTGACTGTAGCAAGTGTGAATGGCTTATGCAAGCCATTCAACGTATGAATGAAAAAAGGGTAATTTATTTGAATGTGTTGATGGTGGGCGGGGACTATCTTGAACACAGGGTTTGGATTTTCCTTTAATGCTTACTTATGTATTATGTAATGTTTTTCTGTTCTTTGAATCCTGTGTTTATTAAATAATAATGTGTGTTATCCTCCATGTTTAGACGGTATCCAGCTACCTTCAGAGCACGCACGCCCCCACCCACAGCGACTACGCCATGAGCATCCTGGACATTTTCTCTGTGGACCGGCAGGGGGAGTCTGAAAAGTTCCTCTCCCAGATACACAACAAGTAAACTTACCTAACTGCCTGCACACAACAGAGGAACCTCACACTCAAAACTAGTGATGACACTATCTCCAGACCAGGCGGTTGCAGTTTTGATAGGATAAAATTGGTGTAGTCACCATGGAACTGGTCATCGTTTGAGCCAATCAGATCTTACGGCAGTGATTTTGTTGCTGCCCTTGAAGTGTGTGTGTGTGTGTGTGTGTGTGTGTGTGTGTGTGTGCGCGCGCGCGTGCGTGCGTGCGTGCAGCAGTAGATTAGACCAATTGGGTTGTCAATCAGATGTCTCTGAAAGCCAATGAATGATCCTGGGTCCGCTCTGTGTGTCCCAACAGGACTTTGCTGTGGCACGGCTCCCGTCTGTCCAACTGGGTGGGCATCCTGAGTCAGGGGCTCCGTGTGGCCCCCCCCGAGGCCCCTGTCACCGGATATATGGTAGGCCTCCTCCCCCTGATCAACCACGCTGCGTTGATTTAATTGACATCAGACAAGGTACACTTCACTTCTCCGTTTCGTCCTATTCACGCGTCCGTTGTGTTTTTCACTGTTTTCCAGTTCGGTAAAGGTATCTACTTCGCCGACATGTCGTCGAAGAGCGCCAACTATTGCTTCACCAACCAGCGCAACAACATCGGCCTGCTGCTGCTGAGTGAGGTGGGTCGCAGTGGGTTGTACGCCAAGGCCAGGGATAGGCCTAGATTATTATTTATACTGAATCTATGTCGAGATTAAGAAAGGATTGAGCCAATGTATTTTCTACAGTGGACATCGTATGTGGACATGTATGACTTTCGACTGCGTTAGTCGAAAGTCATTGGCCGTATTCTACAGGAAGTAAATGTGCAGAATGACGTGCGGAAGTCAACCAGAGATGGTGACGCTTGTCATTTTGTATATTGGAGGAGCAACACGGATTTTTCCAATCCGCTTTGTATATTTTAGAATGACACACGCACAGAAGTTGTGCAGCGTAAAGAAATCCCCTATCCAATTCTTAATAATGAATGTTTCGATGAGTGTTCCGAGGAACAATGGTGCCTGGAGGAATAGCGTTATGAAGTACCTATACAACGCTCAACCACAAGCCTTGAAGCCGTGACGTGCCATGTGCCGTGACAGCATTGGACCCAGACTACTCCGCGGTACAGCCTCCCAAAATCCGGCTGCAGCCACGGGCTTTTGACTTTTAAATAATGGATCATGGATGCAGTCTTCATCCGTAGGGTCCCCTCAATACGATCATATGTGCTTGTTGTCGATTGTGCACCAGGTTGCCCTGGGAGACTGCAACGAACTCCTGGACTCGGACTACGAGGCCCAGAAACTCCCTGAGGGCAAGCACAGCACCAAGGGAATGGGCCAGACCGGACCCGACCCCCAGAACGCCGTCACCCTGTTAGTAGTTGTCTCTTTTTCTTTTCATCCAGTTCTCTGTTGGAAAAATTAGAGGCATTTAAAGAGCAGGTGCATGTCTAAGGGGGTTTCACATTCAGAGGAGATGTCCAATGAGGTATCATATCGGGTTGAGTCAGGGTTTGTCTGGGTTTGAGCTTCATAAAGAAAATCGAGTGGTGCCAATGCAAATTTCCTTTTTCCTATTTTGATTTTATTTAGTATTCATGTATTATTTAGTATTTAGTTTGAATGAACGTACAATCTGTTTTATTTAGATTAGTAAGTAGGTAAAATAAAGGTAGTAAAAACAAAACAGAGCAGAGCTCAGAACGTCAGCCAGGCACGATTTACAATCCAGGCCAAAATCACATTAGCTTCGACTTGTAAGCATAGAAGGGTAGACAGAAAGAGACCCACTTATACTTTGTTGTTGGGCAGAAATCCATCCATACACTGATTTGCTTCTAAATCAGCCCACTTTGTGTTGTCTCTTCAACCCATCTGTCTCCTTACCCACCTCACTCCCATCACCCATCTCTCTTCAATCACCCATCTCTCTCTCCCATCTCTCACCTCTCCCATCACCCATCTCTCTCCCATCACCCATATCTCTCTCCCCTCACCCATCTCTCCAATCACCCACTTCTCTCCCCTGACCCACCTCTCTCCCTCAGGGACGGCTTCACGGTGCCCATGGGCCCGGCGGTGAAGACGGGCGTGGGCAAGGCCGGGTCCTACTCCCTCCTCTATAACGAGTTCATCGTGTACAACCCCGCCCAGGTCCGCATGCGCTACCTGCTCAAAGTCAAGTTCAACTACCCTTCGCTGTGGTGAGCGAGAGGGAGAGCCACCACTGCGGCGCCAGGTCCCGACGTCCAGGTCCTCGCTGTAGGTTTTTAAAAGGTCAAAATGGGGACAGTGTCAATTCCATTAAGGCATATTACATAAACTGACTTTTAAGGTTTTTGTCGGCCAATTTGGCTTTTCTTATTTTTCCAAAACCCAATGATATATTGCTCCTATATTGGTCAAGTTTACAGCGCTATTTGAGAATAGAATGTTGCACTTTTTTGTATGTTGTACATATTCTTAAGTAATAAACTGGATTGTTAATGTCATGTATGCAACAAGGAAGTATTTTTCATGAACTTCTTAAAGGGGCCGTAGGTACAATTTGAATGAACGGAAAAGAGCACAAGATAGCAAGCTTTTGAAAACAAAACGCACCCTCCATTTGTCTGCCATTGAGATGAGAATGTTGTGTACACAAATGTGATTGATCGAAAAAGTAGCCTCCCCAAACTTTGGCCGTGAGCTGTCTAAAATCGATATTGTCTCACACAGACAGGCGCGCATTCATCCAGAACAGATATGCTCACATAGCATTTCACTCACAACCGGCTCACGGATGGCTATGGTATTTCTAACAGATTACACTCAAATTGTAGATCTTGAATTGTACATTCAGCACCTTACCATCACCTCCACATTACCATAAATAGACCCCACGGGCAATTAAACCTGCAAAAATGTGCAGCAATTTAAAGACTGCCCTTTCCATGACCCACAAAATATTGACTAAATCTGATATTGGTATTACAATAATGAAAGAATGTCAATGTAGAGAAAATAATATAAGATGGTATAATTATAAGTGTGTGACCTGTGCTGAGGCAAAAGCGATGACCACAGCAGTGTTGTCATGAAAGGACACCACAGGGCCAACATCGATAACTACCATCTGCATACGATACAAAACTAATTCACATCAATTATTTACATCTGGAGCATTCGTTTAACCTAAACCATGAATACAGTGGTGCCCTGGCTGTGCACTACACGCACACATTCGTTTCCCTAAATGTTTGTGTCTGTAGGTAGACCTTGTGTAGACCATGTTTTTTTGCAAAACAATACCAGCATAGAGCACTCAGTTATTTTGGTTCTCTGTGCATGACACGTTACGCCGGTGGTGTAACCACAGGTGGTTCTTTGCTTTGTGAAACCAACACGTAGCACATTAGCACCCCACATACAGCACTGGAGTACTAGACACCTGGTTCAGTGATCTTAAAACACGTCGGCGGGTAAACTAGTTTCCGAGTGCGAGTACAGAATAAGGTAAACATGGCAGATGTTGACGCCGGAAGACATACACATCGTTTCTATATACAAGTGCCTAGGTAAGATTTGAGAGTTGCAAAGAGGTGAGAAGAGGGATTGGAGAAGAGAGGGAAAGGAGGAGAAGGGCAGGACAAAGATGGAGAATGACTGCAGAAAAGGGCAGGAGGAAGGACAGGAGAGGGAGAGTTGGCACAGAAAAATACACCCGAGTTACAGATGGAAGGGAATATACATTATTCATCTAGCAGCCATATTGGTGAGTTGGGTGGTGAAACCTAGAATCTTTGGAAACCATGGTACCAAAGATTCAAGAAGGTTTTTCCACCAAATTCACCAATATGGCCGCTAGGCGATTAAAGTATTTGAGGCTTCCTACATTAATAGTAGGCCTATGGTCTAAGTCAAGGAGAGAAAACACAAATCACATTGTTATACACAAAGCAGACTCAAAGACAAGCGTGACACAATATATTTATTGTAAAAAATACATATAAAAACAACTTCTGAGACATACAAAAGATCGGAGCTTAGAAACCGTATATTAGAACAGACCGAGCATGTTTGTTTTTCAAATTGCATTACATATTTACAATTTAATAAATAAAACTAAATTTGTTTCCGAACCAGCGAGGAGGCAGATTGTCCATATCTTAGGGGAATTGCCTCTGTGAGGGACTCAGAAACCACCCCTCTCATCCATTTGATTTGAATACTGGTCACAAAAGCATAGGGCAGCGATGAAAGGGTTTCTTCCTCAGTGAAAGGAAATCATGGTTGGATGGAGAGTGAGTTTACACAGGGCGCTTATATAGTTAGCATTGGTACAAAATAAACGGAGGTATTCTACCACACAGCTTTAGAGGGTGTTGAAAATCTAAAATCTCCAAGTATGGTATGGGGATTTAGACTGTCTTTGTTTTGACTGACAATCCAACCCAAAGTCCCTAAAATCATCCCCACCCGTCCTTACATAGTTTACAACATTATAATCCATTATCACCACAATGTAACATCTAATGATCAATGCAAGTCTTTCACACTATTGCTGTCAAAACACACCCTGCCACACACACACACACACCCTGCCACACACACACACACACACACACCCTGCCACACACACACACACACACACACCCTGCCACACACACACACACACACACACACACACACACACACACACACACACACACACACACACACACACACACACACACACACACACACACACACACACACACACACACACACACACACACACACACACACACACACACACACACACACACACACACACACACACACACGGCATTATTCCTCTGATTTAATACAATAGGAAAAGCATGCACAGGGCTGCCCTCTACTGGCAGAACAAGTCATAGCACCTCCGACAACAAACCCATAGCCAATGGAAACCTGCACAGAGCCAACCTTTATAGTGATCAACATACAAACGTCTATCCTACTGTGGTGTAACACACATGGGTTGGGGGCCTTCTTGCAATGGCCAAATCATCCATATTTTATTTATCCATCTATCCAAGTTGCTTGGTCCAACCAGTCTCAAAATAATCCACAAATACCATTCTTAACCCCAACCCACTACACCAGCATGAAAACTCCTAACTGGCAATGATGATGGTAGAAGCCACTGAAATGCATTTAGTAATGACCAACATGAATAGGAAATGTTTTGGGGGGATTTAAACAAAAGAGGGGGCGAAGGGAAGAGCTGATTAAAGAGGCAGGCGGCTGTCCTATAGCCTACGGTGTACTGTGGGGCAGCTGTCATGTGGCATAAATATGTCACTCCCCTTACACCCAAATCCCTCTCGGCCCACCTCTTTGAGCGTTCATTGAAACAGATGGTCCGACAGTGACTCAAGAGTCTTAAACAATGTGGACAGCGAGACAGTAACCGAGAGAAAAAGTGAAACGGTGTCAGGAGGAGAGAAACATTCTTTCATCAAAGTAGAAAAAAAAAAAAAGCCAAGTGGGCCTTGCTTGTTTCCCCGTTGCCTTCCAAGAATGGCTATCGGCTTTCAGCCTGGTGTTAAATTTATAAAACTACAGGCTTGCGGGCCACATTATGGATGAACCCATTTAAAAACACAAACACACATTCTTGGATACAAAGTTATAATCGACACATAAAGAATCACGCGCCACCTTATTTGAGAAGGGCCGGTCTCGAGGACCAAAAGTGCTGTGGGGGAAAAATAACAAATAACATAAAAAAAAATGATGTTGCTGGCGTTAAGAGCTCCCGAAACACACCTTCGTGAAATACAGACGCATCCGAAGCAAACACATTGGCAGCCCAGAACAAGAAGCTAACTAAGCCAACTAAATACATGAAGATCGCTAATTAGCTAACCGCCTACCTATGGTTAGTTAGCCCCTCCCGTCCGCAACACCACCCCTGAAATGTTTTCAAAAAGGTAACAGTAAGAAACCTAAATACAACAGCGGCCCCTCTGTTCCCACCCACGGGCCCTTGTGGGGCCGTTCTGAAAAATAAACTAAACTAATAAAACTGCAAAAACCAATGAGTTGTCTACGCCAGTCAACCCGGTATGTGCTGGATTCATAATTCGTAAGTGGAAAAGCCAAAGAAAGCTACAATCGTTCAACAGAATATGAAGCAATACTTTCTTTGTTGATGCAAATGGTATACAAAACAACTAAACGCCTCTCTGGATAAAATACAGGGAGAGAGGCGGAGTCAATGAGGTCTTTGAGAAAAAAAAAATACATTTGCCTTTGTCCGCCGAGTTTGACATGGTCTCCTGGGGGACACTGTCGCTTGTATTCAAATTTTGGCTGGACATGTTTCACATCCGGCGAGATCAGATTCAGGAGTTTTTCGGAAGTGAAAATCATTTCCTTTTGTGTTAAGGTGGAATCTCCGCCCTTTCCTGCGACGGCAGCCCCCCCCGGGAACGCAGGCCGAGCCATCAGTGGTTTAAATCATTGGAGACGGTGGGGTGTGGAACGCTGGGGATCAAACTGTGCAAAGAGGGACGGGGTCCTCCCAACAGGCTTTTAGACATTTTCAGTCTCTGCGTCGTTGAAATAAAGGTGGTTCGTCTATGCGGGTACTTTGCAAATTATATATATATTTCGTTTTTCCTTGCAGTATTGGGATTCAGTGTAGTATCCTATAGGGATGTAAAGTGAGAAGAATATCAGTCAGATAACTTTACATTTTCAGATAGTTTAAAGTTTTTACGTTGTTAGGCTTAACCTTCATAGCTGTCTGAAGGTGAGACTCTCTCTATACAACTGAAGAAAAAAAAAAAGCACTGCTTATGATGCTAGAAGCTCCACTTTTGGATGGTCTGCAGTCACTGTGGTTGGCTGTTAATGATTTAGGGAAAGAAATGAAAGAAAACCATCCATTCATATAAACAGTAATTGTTTACATTTATATAAAATAAATAGCATCGAATGGCTTATTAACTCATAATTTAGTAGTATGCACACAGGTCTTTCAAGGTCTTCAAATTGTATAAAAAGGCATCCCTAGCCCGCCATTGACAGGAACACACACAGACCTGAGAGGGGTAAGTCACTGGGGCACGTCATCAGTGACCCGGAAGTCAATCAAAGGGATGTTCGGGACAGCATGGCTTTACTTTGGACCAGGAATCAATACAACTGGAGGGGAGACCGAGACGGAGAGACAGAGTTAGATTTGCCTTATCTGAGCGCCGTGTCTGGGGGAAGAAGACGGCTGTTGGCATTTGGGCCAATGATTAAAATCAAAGCAGAATGTTTTAGCGTTTTCCCTGAGGTTCCACTTCCGCATTCCACCACTGCAATTGAACATAATGAGCTTCAGGAATATCAAGGTTAAAAGAGAGGCGGTTACTAAACATTGACTCATTTGCGCTTATTTATTTTGGTCAACCTTGTGATTCAAGAATGAATTATGTGTGATTGCCATCTGCAATCATGCCTTTGCTAAAGATTTCCGTGAAACAACTCTTAATATTTCAAGGTATGCGTCGATCCGTGCCATTTCTTTTCACTGTGATTCAGCCTGTGAGCTCTTTGGTGTGGTCTGAGAAGAGGGAGTCCACCTTACCTCTTATGGTAGACGCAGAGGCAGGCCAGCCTGGCTATGGTCTCGCCCTGTGCCAGCTCCTCCAGACAGATGGAACACTCGCCACTGTCTTTACTGAGCACGTCCGCTGTATGTGGACACACACACACACACACACACACACACACACACACACACACACACACACACACACACACACACACACACACACACACACACACACACGACAATTTTGTGAGATTTCAGATTAGCCTTTTCTCCTCAGTGATGTATGAAAAAAATAAAACAGACAGCAGGTGGGGTGGGTTTAAAAACGAACAATGGTGTGTTGAACAAAAGGGGTCACTTACTATTGTACGGGAGCGGGGGAGATGTAAGGCAGCTCAACAGGTGATCCTCAATTCTCCCTGCGGGGAAAGGCTTGGTGCAGAATGGACAGTGGATGTCTGTCAAAGGCAGACGACACAACAATGGAGCTGAGATTAACAAACCGGCAGAGCTCCCAGCAAGGCATAGCCTTAAAATATACACAAAGAAGGGTGTCAGGTCTGAACAGTGGCTGGCAAGGGCGCGACATCTCTCTACCCTAGATTGATTTGGATTGGGACTTACATGCAACCGTGCGGTATACGGGTCGGCGTCACAGTACGTTTCGTATTGGAACTCTCATATCGTGCTGTGACAGTTGGAACTCAGAAAGGATAGCCAGCAAGGGATGTAAACGTTAGCAGACGGACTGGGAGAGGAGAACCGGGCACTGCTACCCTACATAATGCCCATTCTCCTCCATGCATCGCTCCTATCCATGTGCCACTGTCAGCAGCGAGTAGGCACGTGAAGCTTCTGACCCATTTTCCCCACACTAGCTCGAGGGTTGCCCTGGCCCGGGGAGCGTGAAAAGAACCCCCGACCCCATTGTCATGTTGTGCTTTGAGATTGTATATGGTATTGTCAAGTACAGGATCTAAATTTTTTCGCATCCACCATGACACTAGATCAAATGTCAGTATGTATGGCACAGAGCCCACCCCCCCCCCCCCCGAAACAATCGATACCATTTGCATTTACATCCCGCATTGAGGATGGGTTGCGTTGTGTTAACCAATGGCATGCTGCATATAATCTACTAACTATACTGCGACCACCGTCGACGGACATTGTTGACATGAGAGGGGACAACTCGCATGTCTTCAGTTCCACACCATCTACATTGTACAATGGGTCAACACAGGGGATTCCAGTCAGCATGTTAGCACAAGAGAAGAGATTATCCGTACAAGAATGCCCATGTACATTTTTCTATGGTCCCAGATCATATTGTAGATTTCTACGTAAGCTACACTTAATGAATTATACCCATATTCGCCGTTTCAATCGCTGTCAACGGTACACTGGTTTTACACATGTAGAAAAATATATATATAAAGTCATTGCAGCAAATGTATAATGTACGTCAACAGGACACAGTGGTGGTTTGAGGGATCCATTTTTACTTACTGCCATGACGGCTGTTGACTCGGTAAAGGCCGATCCATGCCTCTGACATCGGGCGCTGGTGTATGCCCCGAACCCGAGCGGATCTGGTGGTGACACTGCGCCCAGAAGAGTGTCGATTCCCGGGGAGACGCTCTGAAAAAGTGCGGTGAGCCATGCGGCCTGTCTCTTCCCCGGGTTGATGTTCCGCATTATCAGGGGCCTGTGGGCTTATATTTCCCTCTTCTCCTGGCCTCACATCGCTGGTGTCATCCGCCGGCGAGGCTTGGCTGATGCTAGAGGGAAGGCTGTGGTGATCTTCGGGGCTTCCGTCAGCGCTTGCCTGCGGTCCCATGTCCGAATCACTGCCTTCCTCCGAGCGGCTCTGATTGGTCTCCGTGTCTTCAAAACTCCCAGAGAACTCCACCACCAGACTTGTGGGCCTGGTACAGCGGGGTCTCCGGTAAGACTCCCGCCTGGTTCCATCTTTACCGAAAGCAGGGGGGACTACCGGGTCTTCTTGTAGACGACTGGCTCTCGTCCCCATTTCTTTCGGTGGCGGCCGTTGACCAGCTAACAGATGAGCTATTCCAGCTGGCTGGACGACTGGCTTCCTCCAAAGCGAACTGCAGAACAACGGAACTCGTCAGCTTCAGTGTTAACCACGAACTGGCTGTATACGTATGTACTTTTTTTTACTCAAATCTTCAGATAGCAGATGTTCATATAAACCAACTCCTACTAATATGTATTAAATTAAACACTCTCTGGCGTCAAATGTCCTGTTCTCTACACATTTTCTTTATTTGGCGTCCCCGTTCACGCGACTGCAGCGGAAATGAAGCCGATTGCTTCCTCTTTTGCGCAACATAGAAATAACTACGGTAAAGCCATGTGAAACAAAAAAAAAGTTTTTGTAATAAGTGAGCTGGAAACGCTTTCATATTGTATTATGCTGTTTTTCTATCTATTTGCCCTCATTATAGTCAAGCGTGAAGTAAATAAAAGTATATGTTACTGTTATAAATAAAGCAAGTGTGTGTGTGTGTGTGTGTGTGTGTGTGTGTGTGTGTGTGTGTGTGTGTGTGTGTGTGTGTGTGTGTGTGTGAATTAAGTGATGGCGTCAATTAGACTGTACTTACGGTACGCAATAAAGTTGACCTATCAAGGCGTCGCTGCTGCGCAATGGACTAGGCAAATGACTGTCGATAATATCTAGACAACAAGCCGGATCTTGCCACTAAATAAGTTCTCAAACAAAACGAAAAGTATTTTAAGAAGGAAGACTGCTTTAAGAGGTAGGTTTCCGTTTCCGTGTTGAATTCGTAGGAACTCCCAAAACCACGCCTTTGGAAACCGTGAGTCATTCTAGGATATTTTTTAATCTAAAAAAATAATTCTAGGACATACATTTGCTAACCTGTGCTGTTCAACATTACAATGTTCAACTATAGTGGTATCTTTTAAGAATTAATTACATTTATTTTAGCCACGTTTAGCCCCAATGGCATGTCATAGCTAAACCCTGCCCATGGACCTTTAGTTGTTGATGTGTATGCATAGATTATATAGCCTCTAACTTAAGTCCAGCAGTACCTTATCAAGTATATTGGGGGTCTGACTAGGGCAGGCCATTTTTAGCTGTTCAATGATCTATATATTGTACACATGATGCATTAACTTCGATTTTGTTCAGCCACACAATTACTTTTAAATGTTCCCTTATCTTTCATGGATTCTTCAAAGCCCTTGGAACTGCCCCGCCAGTCTCCATTGCATATAAACTTTGCACTCAGTTATCACCATAGAAGCCATTCACAAGCCATTCACAGTCCAACCCAATAAATAGACCGCGCCTGTGCAAACAGTCAACAGAATGCTGCTGATCCAGTTATCCCTGTGTAATACACTGCTCAAAAAAATTAAGGGAACAATTAAAACAACACAATGTAACTCCAAGTCAATCACACTTCTGTGAAATCAAACTGTCCACTTAGGAAGCAACACTGACTGACAATAAATTTCACATGCTGTTGTGCAAATGGAATAGACAACAGGTGGAAATTATAGGCAATTAGCAAGACACCCCCAATAAAGGAGTGGTTCTGCAGGTGGTGACCACAGACCACTTCTCGGTTCCTATGCTTCCTGGCTGATGTTTTGGTCACTTTTGAATCCTGGCGGTGCTTTCACTCTAGTGGTAGCATGAGACGGAGTCTACAACCTGGCTCAGGTAGTGCAGCTCATCCAGGATGGCACATCAATGCGAGCTGTGGCAAGAAGGTTTGCTGTGTCTGTCAGCGTTGTGTCCAGAGCATGGAGGCGCTACCAGGAGACAGGCCAGTACATCAGGAGACGTGGAGGAGGCCGTAGGAGGGCAACAACCCAGCAGCAGGACCGCTACCTCCACCTTTGTACAAGGAGGAGCAGGTGGAGCACTGCCAGAGCCCTGCAAAATGACCTCCAGCAGGCCACAAATGTGCATGTGTCTGCTCAAACGGTCAGAAACAGACTCCATGAGGGTGGTATGAGGGCCCGACGTCCACAGGTGGGGGTTGCGCTTACAGCCCAACACCGTGCAGGACGTTCGGCATTTGCCAGAGAACACCAAGATTGGCAAATTTGCCACTGGCGCCCTATGCTCTTCAGATGAAAGCAGGTTCACACTGAGCACATGTGACAGACGTGACAGAGTCTGGAGACGCCGTGGAGAACGTTCTGCTGCCTGCAACATCCTCCAGCATGACCGGTTTGGCGGTGGGTCAGTCATGGTGTGGGGTGGCATTTCTGTGGGGGGCCGCACAGCCCTCCATGTGCTCGCCAGAGGTAGCCTGACTGCCATTAGGTACCGAGATGAGATCCTCAGACCCCTTGTGAGACCATATGCTGGTGCGGTTGGCCCTGGGTTCCTCCTAATGCAAGACAATGCTAGACCTCATGTGGCTGGAGTGTGTCAGCAGTTCCTGCAAGAGGAAGGCATTGATGCTATGGACTGGCCCGCCCGTTCCCCAGACCTGAATCCAATTGAGCACATCTGGGACATCATGTCTCGCTCCATCCACCAACGCCACGTTGCACCACAGACTGTCCAGGAGTTGGCGGAAGCTTTAGTCCAGGTCTGGGAGGAGATCCCTCAGGAGACCATCCGCCACCTCATCAGGAGCATGCCCAGGCGTTGTAGGGAGGTCATACAGGCACGTGGAGGCCACACACACTACTGAGCCTCATTTTGACTTGTTTTAAGGACATTACATCAAAGTTGGATCAGCCTGTAGTGTGGTTTTCCACTTTAATTTTGAGTGTGACTCCAAATCCAGACCTCCATGGGTTGATCAATTTGATTTCCATTGATAATTTTTGTGTGATTTTGTTGTCAGCACATTCAACTATGTAAAGAACAAAGTTTTTAATAAGATTATTTCATTCATTCAGATCTAGGATGTGTTATTTTAGTGTTCCCTTTATTTTTTTGAGCAGTTTATAATACCTTATCAGGGAGCCGGGGGTGTTTGCCATAGAGAGTGTTGTTGGTCTGTGATATTTAGACCCGGAGATTGCAGCTCTTTGCTCTTTTGACCCATTCACCCTGTGGCTTCTCTAACAGCCTTCGATGAAGGGCCTGACTTTGATGCCGTCAGATCTGGCCAGTCGTGACCGGTCTTCCGGGAGGAGTCTCCTCTCCAACTACCTCCCTCCCTGTCTAGAGAACAAGCTCCTAGCGCAGCACCAACCATGCCTGCCGCCATCATCAGCGCCCACCTCCGCCCTACTCTCCCTCTGCCCGTCCCTCCTACCCACCCGCCTGAGCTCCACCACATCCGCCTTCCTCCTCTCCACTTCTGGCCGCTCTCCCGCCTCCACCTCCTCCCCTCTGTTGAGCACCCAGAGTAGGCTGCTTCAGACAGCGTCTACCTCGGCCAAGCCCGGCCCTCTGCTCTCCGCCTCGCTGGACACGAGCTGCGGCGCCCTCCTCAGGCGCTTTGCTCCTCTTCCAACGCCCTCCTCCTGTCTCACCACACCAGGGAGCAAGGAGCAGGCGTTGGGCGGAGCAGACGAGAGAGACGGAGCAGGGAAAGAGACATTCTCTCAGTGGTCCACCAGCCAGGAAACCAGCTCTGTCTTGGAAACCGTAGGTTCTCCGTCTTTGTTTTGTTATGTATTTGTTTTCTAACTTTGTGTACCTTTTTTGTTATCTATTGGCTGAGAAAAGCATGTGTCCTCTTGCATGCAAACAATGCAATTAAAGGTAAGTTTTAAGCAATTTGTAAGAAATGGAATAGCCATCTATTAGCCATTATTGATTGAAATGCGCTGTGAGAATATCTGTATCGAGATGACTGCGCCTGCCTCTGTATGAGACCATATCGATTTTAGACTGCTCCCAGCTAATTTATGACCAATCAGGGCATCTCTTTCCTGATTGGTTCAGGGTACACATCCTACCTGTCAATCGCAGGTGTGTCAAATGCAACTCTTCTCGATGGCGGAAAAATTCAGGGAGGGAGGGAGCAAAGAGGGAGGTTAATGTTTTTTGTTTGTTAAGTAACTACACATAAAGTCGGAGCATTCCCACAGCATTCCTTTTCAGCTCAAATGTATTGGAATTTGCAGTCTTCTTCTGACGACGACGACAGCGATGATGAGGAGGACGATGATGATGATGATGACATCACTGCAGAGATTCCAGTCCTTGACATTGAAATGGCCAATCAGGAGCAGGATCAAACTTTGGCCATCATGCAAGAGGAATTTCCCGAACTCCAGGAAAAAGACGTTGAAGCGCAATTGAATGATAAAAAGGTAAGGGAGGATATCCAGAGATGTATCATGTAACCATACAAGAGTGTGGAATAGTTATTGGTCTTCTTTGAGGTCTTTACATGTTGCAGTGTTATCATTCCATTTCTGATTACTGATAAAAGCCCTTAAAATGTTTCCTTTTATGTTGTGTTTGGTAATATACAAATATATTCTGCTGTCATTTGATTTGTGGCTCGTGATCGAGACGGCAAAATCGATTTCCCCATATAATATACGATGCCCCGTGATGTGATTTTTGTTTTGCACGACTAGCGAAAACACTACACGACCAATATAAATAACTCCCCACTCTCTTTCCCATCCAACCTGCTGTGAAATAAATCCTCCTCTCTATTCCAGTATCTGCTGCTGAACGCTGTGTTCAGCTCGCTGCTCAGCAAGGGTGCCACCCTGGGCCAGAAAAGCTTGGACGAGCTGGAAGGGGATTGGCCCACCATCGTAACCCTGGCAACGGACATCGCCCTCTTGGACCCTCAGTTCCTCCTCAAGGTCTTCCTTGATTTATCTGTCCACCTGTTAGTCTGTCTGTCTGTAGGTTTGTATGTCTGTCTGTCCATCTCACTGTCCATCTGTCTGTCCGTCTCTCCGTCTAACTGTCTACTAACTACATTGTGTTGGAACAGGTAATGCTAGGTGTTATGCAATTCCATATGCAAGATACCAAATAATGGTCTAAGAACGTATTTCAACGAAACTAGAATATACATGCAAGGCCCATGTCCCATAGTAGGGTACCCTATCTTCAGTGATTCTGTTCTTGCATTCTCCTGCATGGGTCAAATGTAATTTCTCCTTTTCATTTCCCTTTCTGGTAGATATGAGGAAGAGAAACTCAAATCCTCAGACAATGGCTCTCGATCATATGGTTTCATAGATCAGGGGACATAAGTAAAATACAGCACATAACAATCTATTCAAGACATAAAAACATATCAGACATCCAAAATACAAGACATGACTGTTATCTATACAGGACATAACTTCTATCTATACAGGACATAACTTCTATCTATACAGGACATACCTACTATCTATACAGGACATAACTTCTATCTATACAAGACATACCTACTATCTATACAGCACATACCTGCTATCTATACAGGACATAACTGCTATCTATACAGGACATACCTGCTATCTATACAGGACATACCTGCTATCTATACAGGACATACCTACTATCTATACAGGACATACTGTATCAAGCCCTGAAGCAATGTAAATCTTCCCTCGGGACAAACATTATATACTTGACTATATTATTATCATTGAATTAACCACAACAATAAATTGCAGGAGAAAAAAAACAACCCTAACTCTCCTCACAAATAAAAGCATATCATATTCAAAGAGCAATTGGATTAGAAGTAAATTGGTCACATTCTTTTTACTGTTTTATGCTTTGCAGGTGGCGGTTTACACCCGGCAGGAGCTGAACATCCGCCTCACGGCTAACTTCCTGTTGGCCCTGGCCGCCCACCTGCCAACCACCAAGCCTCACGTACGACGCTATTATTGTGCCGCTGTGCAGCTCCCCTCTGATTGGCTGGAAGTAGCCCGACTCTACAGCACGGTAAACACTCTGACTACAAAGCATTTTGTAAAGGGAAATGGTGGTCACAAATGCACAAACACTGTTGAAAAGGTGTGGCGTTGTGGTTATTTGTTTTGAAGTGTGTGTGTGTGTGCACCAATTTCCTTAAACCTTGTGTTAGGTTAAATGTCACAGCCTTCACTTCTGACTTCTGGTAAAAATTTGCTGAAATGATGTATCCCAATAATATGAGGAAACACATCCACCACTTGAAGCTGCTTGGTTTTTGTAGACGGAGCAAAGGAGGTAGTGTTTCACACCACCTCTTCTGCACTTCTAATGTTTATTTATTTATTTCACGTCCAACCTTTTATTTATTTATTTATTTATTAGCTATTTTTATATTTTACTTCTATATAAATGTTCTGCAACAAAGCTTGTATTGAGCTTTGGCCACAAAGTTTCTCCACATTATTTAAGAGAAAAGAAACCTTGGATGCTTGCATCATTAGTGGATGAGAGTGGTTCTATAGACTCATTATTTCAAATAATCGCCCAAAAAGGGATGGCTGCAGTTAAAAAGGTACAAATGCAGGGGGTTGACATTTGTTGATAACAGGGAAACCAGTCTCATCATCGTCTTTGTCTCTCTTTCTCTCCCTGTCTTGATCTGTCTCTCCCTCCCTCTCTCTCTCTCGTGGTGTCCAGTGTTTCAGTCGCTCCATGCCAGCCTGTCTGAAGAAGGCCATGACTGACAAGTTCAAGCAGTTCAGCGAGTACCAGTTGGCCAAGTACAACACACGCAAACATCGCGGCAAACACAACAAGAGATCCAAAGCCAAGGTCTGTTTACTACCCGAACTGTTAAACACTGAATGCCTTTCATTTGTATCTTCATGTTCTGTGTGTGTGTGTGTGTGTGTGTGTGTGTGTGTGTGTGTGTGGTATTTAAAGCTACAATCAGCTTGTGTAGCTCGCCCCATTTTGTATTGATTAAATTTTGTTTTGATTGAGTCTCAATGTTCTCATGCATTTGTTTGACTGTTGGCCATTGCTATAAAGCTGAATGCATGAGAACCGTTAGACAAAATCAAAACATAATATAATCAAAACAAAGTGAGGCTGATGGCAGGATAATGTGATGCATCATGATTAATGCATTGCTTCAACCTCCAGGATCCTTCAACAAAGTCTTAAGTCTTGAGTATTAAACATATAAATCCAGGTGTAAAGTTGTGTACATCGGTTTGTTGTCATGACATGGCATGGTGTTCAATAACTCTAGTGCCTCATTGGCTATTGAGGGGCAAAGCAGGAAGTAAAAACAGTCTTGCAGGGGCCTTTCTAATGTCAGGACTCTGGTCTGTCTCCTGGGCTCTAGAAACACAGCCCGGTGCAGGTTGCCCGGTGGGCCAAGATGCTCAGCATGGATGAAAACGTCTTTACAAAAATGGTGAGCCCATTCATTCTACTCAATGGTTATGTAGACCTAGCTTGAATATTAATACATTCCTTATTTTGAACACAGCAATTTATTCAAGTTCATACATCGTAGTGACAGTGATGCTGTGAAACAAGCATCAAGTGTTTTTTTTTAGAGCATGTAGTCTGACCACTCGGGTTGTAGGCCATAATCTTGAGGAGGCATTTCTGCCCTGTGATCAAAACACGTACCTCATGGTTAGATCACGTTCATTCTTAGGTTAGAGATTTTTATGTTTCTGTAATTAGTGATAAGATGATGGAAGTGTGGTTTTGCTGGGTTTAGGTCCAGGTAAGGACCTGGAATCTGTAGCAGCAATGTAGCAGCAATGCATGATGCTTGCCATTTCACCTGACAGCTGAATTTGGGCGAAGCCCACACCGCGATTGATAAGAAACAGAAAGAATTCAACATGAAGAAGATGATCGCAAGGCTCCACATCAAAGAGCCAGCCCAGCATGTCATGGCTATACTGGGAAAAAAGTAAGACGCAAGCGAACACGCACAGACGCACAAATGCATGCACGCACGCGCATACATAAATCAGATCTTTTCATATGTGGGCCACTTGAGCCTGCATGAGAACCTCACCCAGATGTCTGTAGCTCAGTTGTTTCAGGACAGGTTCTCAAGCCATGCAACATGGTCACGTGTGTGTGTGTGTGTGTGTGTGTGTGTGTGTGTGTGTGTGTGTGTGTGTGTGTGTGTGTGTGTGTGTGTGTGTGTGTGTGTGTGTGTGTGTGTGTGTGTGTGTGTGTGTGTGTGTGTGTGTGTGTGTGTGTGTGTGTGTGTGTGTGTGTGTGTGTGCGCATCTGTGTCCATTCGGTGCACACCAGATACCCTGCAAATGCGAGGCAGTTCATCCACAGCGGGCTGAGAGGGGAGTGGGACAGGAAGAGGGCCGGACAGCGCATGAAACTGGAGCAGCCGGAGACCTGGGAGCGCCTTCTCAGCCAACAGGGCAACAAGGCTGCTACCTGGGAACAGCTTATAGGTCTGTCCAAGACATGCACACGCACACATGGACACAACGGCAGACGGACATTCACACATACACAGACATACACTAACCCAGAATAAAAAATTGAATCGAAGCCACAGTGCCATCTCTGGTGTAACATGGGTTATTGCAGTAGCTTATTCTGATTGGCTCACGATATTGGCCAGTGATAATTATATTATATGGGATAGGGATTCTGTATTTACTGCATGATAGATGGAAAAAAGCATTTTGGTATTTATTTGTTTCCAATCGGAAATACCGAGCCAATCTTTCACCAGAGGAATTATCTCAGTTTGATCTTAGAGCTTGGTTACACTCTAACATTTGTTTCAAACATGCAATATTTCTCCATACAAGCACTTATTTTATTTTGTTTGATGTGCTCTGCAGACAACAAGTCTCTGCCTTTCATGGCCATGCTGAGGAACCTGAGGAACATGATCACTCAGGGCATCAGCGAAGCACATCACCAGCAGATCCTCGACCGGCTGACAAATAAGGTGAGAGAAGGCAGACCACTGACCAATCACGCGCATTATGAAGGGCAAATCAAATTAGCCTCAAGTGGAGTGAGATGTGGTCGCTCTACTTACAGTTGTAGGGAGTTTGATTAGAATTTTCTGTGATCTTAGTCTTGCAAAGAGAGTTGTACAAGTCTTACTGTTATTCCTTACCTTGCTATTGTAGTACTAAATATTTTACACCGCATACACTCATACTAAGTTTATGTTTTTGCTTTATCTTTTATCATTCACCATTTCCCCAGAGATAAACATCTGGCACGGTCACTCTTTTGTACTTGTATTTATACAGAGATAACATGATGATATGCTTTTGGTTTTAGAAAGCGGTTGTTCAGAGCAGACAGTTTCCCCTACGATTCCTCACTGCCTACAAGGTCGTCATGGAGTTGAAACAGTCCGGTGAGTTTACCCGCCGCACGCACGCATGCCTATATAAGGTGGTCCGCGAACGTTCTTTATGACAATTAAGTGGTACCCCTCAACTCCGAGGATGGGAACCACTGGTCTATAAGACCACCATCTCATTGAGCGACGTTGAGCTAAGAACCGAAAGATGAACAAGAATCCATACTGCACTAGACCTTCTTTGACTTCCTCTCCTCTCCTCTCCTCTCTCTCTCTCTCTCTCTCTCTCTCTCTCTCTCCTCTCCTCTCTCTCTCTCTCTCTCTCTCTCCTCTCCTCTCCTCTCCTCTCCCAGCATTAGCGAGGAGGAAAGTTCCACCCACAGACAAGCAGATTCTGTTTGGGATCCTGAAGAAGTATCCTAAGAGCAAGCGCCTCCGCCGTTTCAACTGGAAGACGGCGTCCCGGGGCAAGCAGCGGCTGCCCCTGGCGGTGCCCTTCATCTACACCTTGTACCAGCGCAGGAAGGCTCTACTGCATGAGAGCTAGTATGTCTTTTTCTTTCTCTTTCTATCATTTGGAAAATGGAGGCTTTTTAAATTTCAGAAAATGCATGTCCATTGATCAAGGGATGGTTCCTCTCTGAACTATAATTTCTAACTATCAATATTACTATTTGGAATCATGCGTCGCCAACAACGCCAAGTCTGAAGAGCTCCAGCAGGGTTGTTTCCATGACGACGCGACAATGCTTTGAATGTGGTTCATAATGATGAACTAATAGTTTCCCCCGGTCTGTCTCCCACCCACTGCTTGTCTGTCTGTCTGTCTGTCTGTCTGTCTGTCCCAGTAAATACCAATACACTGTAGAGCTGCTGGAGCGCTACAGCAAGGCCCTTGAGACGGCGGTACAGCTCTCCTGCGTCCACAATATCCCTCCTCTCCCCGGCCGCACCCTCATCTTCATCCCCTCCGCAGTGCCGGATTTCTTCGAGATGAAGGCCGACTTCTGCTGCCCAAAAGATGCTGAGGAAGAGGAAAAGCAGCAGCAGAAGGAGGAGAGCAAAGACAAGTTGGTGGGGGAGGAGGAGGAGGAGGAGAAGGAGATAGACAAAGGGCTCCTTACTTCCTCTGTAAGTGTGTTTGTGTTTATCCATTTACTTTCTTTCATGAGACAATTTAGTTTTTTTTTCATGCAATTGGTGTACGATCACAAGTACATTCCAATGGGCTTTTATAAGGGGGACGGACAATATATATTGGGGTGGCCAATCGGTGAATATCGCCATCCTGCATAGTGATGCAATGGACATGTTTCTTTATCAGTGTCATTGTTGATCGGGGTCCCGCTTTAACCGCCATCATGGTTTTGTTTTGTTCTGCCAACGCTGGGTGAACCCTCTCAGATGCAGGAAGTGGCCGTTCTGATCTCGCTCTTGATTGGCAGCAGTGCAGAGGAAACCAAGCTGTGTAGGTATGCCTGGACCCATTGCTCAGAGGTCAAGCTGAACACTCATGTCTTGTTGGAGAACGTCCAGAGCGTGATGAAGCAAGTGAAGGTAAAGGCCTCGGTTCTCCTTGAGCGTTAATGAAGAGGTTTCTAAACTTTTGTCAGACAAAACCCCAATTGTGGGGACGCTGATGGATTGAGTTTATGATTTACCAGAGGATCATCAGTGCGAACAATCACTCATGAATTATGTTTTTTGTAATAGTGTGATTTCAACATGCCAGACACTTGTTAGAGGTGGTGTGTATTTTTATGCCTGCCAACAACTCAACCACTTCTGAGACCTCTCTTATTTGACAAGCCAGACTTGAGCTGTGTGAGTGAATGAGTGAGTGTGTGTCAGTGATATTGATTATAATATATTTACATTTATGACTTTTACCAAGTAGTCATGCAAATTGTATTGTTTATCACTTCATTTTGACTTTTCTATTTCCTTTTTTTACTCTAGGAACAAGAAGACGAGTATGATTCGGGCAAACGCGCTAATTTCCTATCAGAACTGTTTTCAAAGGAAAACAAGGTTTGTCTGGACATGATACATTCGTTAATTGGAGCTTAGGGAAAGTGCTAAAACTTTCTTAACATTGATATTTTGAAATGATTATAACTACTACTACTAATAGTTTATTAGAACAATATATTTTTCAAATAAATACTAATTATTTAAAAGAATTTCATGAATGTATTGATGCCTTTTTAATTTTAATGCAATATTTACCTAGTCATTTCATGTTCTTCTTGATGATTTCTGACAGTGGGACAACATTGTCGTCCTGGTCAGCGATTGGATAGATTCAGACCTAGATAGCTTCTTCACCAATTACATGAACGAGCCAAACGGCAAGACCTGTCTGCTGGTGAAGCTCTTCCTGAGAAAAGAGTATGAAACTGTCTTCTCGCCCATGGTGTCTCCCATGCATCCTTCAGGCACATCCCAACACTATGAAACCAAAACATTTGAATTCTAAATTCAGTCATTTCTTGCTATTTTCCTCTACTTTACTCAGTTGAATGGTTTAGGAAAAGATGAAGCATCTGTATGTTTTGTTTCTGTCCATACTTCTGATGTATGTTCACCTTTTCAGCATCAGGACTGAGAAAACTGGCAAGAACACGTTGGGCTTCAACTTTGACGGTGAATTCCGTGGTGTGAGTGAGCAGATCCTCAGGTAAATCCTTCCGTTATACCAAACTCATGCTTTTCGTTTTTATTTGAAACTTCTCATTTTGGTCGATGGAGATGTTCCTATAGCCAGGATAAGGCCCCAGTGGGTCGGCTTGGGGGCGATTTATGGCAAATAGTGCTTGTACATCAGAATGCATCATGGGATGTTTTGTTGGTGATACTCCACCATTTTGAGAGGACTCAAGAGCTGTGGTAATGTTAAATCAACGTAAATATACCGTAACCAAGGCGCATAAAAAACATGGTTTTGCCACGTCCTCCGTGAAAAACACTGTGGCATATTCAAACACAACGTCTCACCATAATGATAAATAATTTCACGATTCATTATTATTACGATTACCACCCAACACAATAACTAACATTCCAATGCTCCCAAAATGGAGGCAGTCATTGCATGGAGAGTCACGATGTACAAGCCCTGTATCTCTGGATCTTTAACCTCTGCGTTTATGATGTCAGGATTGTGGCAGAGCGGGGGTCGTCCAGGCTGCTTCAACACGTGGAGCACATGGACAAGCTGTATAACATTCCTCCACCAGAGGGCGCCACAAAGCATCCCCAGACAACCAGCGCGGTTGTGCCCATACCAGCCAGCCCCAAACTGAGGTAATGTGGTGATGTAATTTAGCATGAGGTTCGGTGGATGCAAACCCAGCAGAGAAACAAATGCACTGTTAAGGCAGAGAGACGTTGCTCATATAATAGGATGAGATCCTGTCCCCTACAGGTAGTGCAAGGGACCGCACTGGACACTTGAGTCACTGAGACACTTTAGACTCTGCATGCATAATGGTCAATAATGTGTAGTTCCAATAATGTAGCATTTTACAATACTGTCAATAACATGTACCTCAACTGTCTGGAAAGTTGATATTCATTTCTTTGCTACATTGCTACTACTCAATCGCGTATATGTATATATTTTTTGTGTTTATTGTTAGTCGTTTTTACTCTTATTTGAAAATTGTACACTGTCTGCACTAAAGTGATTGACAGGCAAGATGGATTCCCCTAACCAATCATGGAAGAGATTCCCTGACAGATATTCTCACTGTGCATTTCACTCACTAATAGCTGACGGATGGCTACGCCATTTCTAACAAGTGGACTCAAATGATAGCTCTTGAATCGTACCTAGAGCACCTTTTTAAGACAGACAGAGAGTCAGTACAAAGAGGCTGAAAGCCCCCACCTCTCCACTTTCCATCTTTATTGAATCCTTGAATCCTTTTGTGGATTCGGCGGTTCCTCCCCAGGTGGCGCAGCGTGCGCGTCTTCATCTCATCCACCTTCCGGGACATGCATGCCGAGCGGGATGTCCTGGTGCGCTCCGTCTTCCCCGAGCTGCGACGGCGCGCCGCGGCACACTGTCTCCACCTGCAGGAGGTGGAGCTGCGCTGGGGCGTGACGGAGGAGGAGTCGGGCCGGGCGGTCGAGCTGTGCCTGACGGAGGTGTGCCGCAGCCAGATGCTGGTGGGCATCCTGGGGGAGCGCTACGGGATGGTGGCCTCCACGCCCCACCTCCCAGACCTGCCGCAGTACCGCTGGGTAAGAGAGATATGGGGGGGGAAACAGGCCTGGTGCTATTGTCGGTGTCTCTGTCTCTCGTCAATCTCTCTGTCTCTGTCTCTGTCTCTCTGTGTGTGTGTGTGTCTCTCGCCAATTTGATTATTTAGAGGGTGGCTCACAGAAAAGTATCTTAAAGTCTAATTTGAAGTCCAACTGCTGATGCATCTCTCAATCTCTTCTCTCTCGCTCTTCCTCTCTCGCTCTGCTCTCTCACTCACTCTCTTTAGACACTTCAAATTCCTGAACCCTTAATATTTTTTCATTTATTGATTGTTTATTATTACATTATATGTTTTATATTCGGCTATTTTATTTTATACTTGGCATCTCTATTTTCGCCTGTATTTCTGCTGCTGTAAACACCCAAATTTCCCCTCCTGGGGATTAATTAAGTGTTATCTAATAATAATAATAATTTCCTGTATATACAGCTGGCCTCCGCCCCGTCGGATCTGTCCATCACGGAGCTGGAGATCCGCCAGTTCGAAGCTCTGTACCCCGACGACATGAACCAGAGAACCTTCTGCTACTTCAGGGACCCGGCCGTGCTGGAGTACGCTCCTTTCTATTATCCTTTTCTGTGTTTTTTAACCATTGAACAATATAACCATTTTCTTTTCTTTATTTCATTTTTTACTGGGGTCAAATTCCATTAACCAGAATCCCTATTTTCATTTTAGCCCAAGTTTTGGACTGCTATACCAATTGAATATTTATTAATGTCATTAGTAAAATCTTTACAAAATAATTTGACGTCTTTTTATTTTATTTTCACAGGTCAGTCCCGGTGGCGTGGAGGTCCCACTTTGCCCCCGAGTCGAAGCAGGCCCAGGCCAAGATGTCCCAGCTCAAGAGCAGGATCCTGGAAAAGGGTGTGAAGGTCACAGAGAAGTGAGTGCTCCTCTCCCCTTATCCGTGTACCCATAGTCTCAGTGTTCTTTAACGGCTTAAAGGGGAACCTTCACGCTTTGAGTACTGCTTCATCCGCGTGTGATGAAAAAAAATTTGGTTCGGGATTCGTGTTCTCCATTGGTTCAATTCAGAAGATTGTCGTAAATAGTCCAACGTTTCTGCATTTTCCGCAGTGGAGTCGATGTTGCAGACCTCAATGGTTGAATGACACGAGGATGAAGCAGTACTCTCTTACATTAGAAAATGGCGGACCGTGACTGCTCTGTTTCACTGGTGAATCTTGAAAAGAACAAACAATATAACGCCATGTTGATTCAACTATATGTCAGGGACATGCTCAGTGTGTGTATGCTGGTGATGGCCACCTTGGTTTACGTAAGACACAATGTCAAGAATATATAATGGCAATCATTACTATAATATTGTTTACATGCACATTCTTTCTCCGACTTTCCTGTTATTCTACTGCCGTGACATCAACATATGTTATAGATGAATAAACTTCTTAATCTTATCTACTAGCTACCCATGTGAGTGGGATGGGGTTGTTGGTGGAAATCCGTATCTGAGAGGCCTGGAGGAGTTTGGCAAGGCAGTGCTGGAAAACCTCTGGGCGGCTGTGTTGAAGCAATACGTAGAGGTGAGTTTGTTGAACAGTTCAGGAACTAACACTTTCACTGTATGCCCAATCCTGTGTTCAAACGCCATGTTTACTGAACAGAATGCTGTGATCCATAAGTGTGTGTGTGTGTGTGTGTGTGTGTGTGTGCTCCACACAATACTGGCGCACCCTCATTCTGATATTTATGAACAATGTGGTGCGCAACCATTCCTCCAACACCTAAGTCAATATCGTAATTCTCATGGGCTGAAATGGCGCAGAGTCATTTGAGATTGAGCCATCCACTCTGACACAAATCATAACCACATCCCTGTCCCCACCGCACTCTCTGATTGGTCAAGGAGGGCGACGACGAGGCGCATGCTGCTGCCGCTGCTTCAGGAGTCAGCGAGCAGGGTGACCACCAGGAGGCACTGCAGAGACTGTTTCACGGCAGGGCCAAGCTGCTGGCGGAGGCGATGGAGAAGGTGCGGGACGTCCAGGCCAAGGGAGGCGTGCTGCTGGTGCACGGTGCTGCTGGAGAGGGCAAGACGGTCTTCATGGCAAGTGAACCACGCTCTTTTTGTTCTGGTTCAAGTGCTCATTTAAAAGGTTAAAATCTATTTATATTTTGTGGGGCAAACGCCATTCAATGTGTCTTCATGTTGAGACCGCAGTGGAAGTAGGATTAGTATCCACTGGTTTCTGATCAGTTTTAAAGGATAGATTTAGGATAGTGGATAACTTTAGTTACTCGGCCAGCACTAGCAAGCTTTTCCTGGTTGGAAGACAAGCTGAGGCCATCCTGTCCGGACACCGACGTTCATAGAAAACATTTCTGTAAAGGTTTCAAATCAAGACATTGTACAATGTCTACAGTAGGCTGGCCACTGTATAAGTATACGTATTAAAATCCCCTTCTGAAAGCTTAATCCATATCTCCGTAATGAAACTGCAAACAACAACTTAAGTAAATAAGTTGCCTTGGTATGTGATATTCTTAGGAATTAACCTTTTTAACAAGTAAAAATAATAATTACCTGGACATACATTTGGTGTTGTACTAAAATCTGGAATAATTCATTTTTTTAAGAAAAACATTCACCATATTTTATCTTCTTGTAGCTTTAGCAGGTGTCAGCCCTCCTATTTTGCTATCCTAGAGAGCTAGAAAGTGATTGTGCTAACATCGTTCCAGCAGCACAACAAGACACATGATGTACAGTTCAACACCCCAACCCTTGTCATTTACTCCAGAATCTATTTACGTTTAAAACCCATCACCTATCCGTGCCTCCACACAGGCAGCCCTGGCGCACGCCCTCAGAACCAGCGACATGTCCAAGCCCAAACCTGCCTGTGACGTCATTACCTACTCTACTGGAGCTAGCCAATCGGCACGCACCGTGGAGAACCTCCTCCGCTGCCTCGTCCAATGGCTGAGAGCCAGGGAGAACAAGGAAGAGCAATCACCACTTCCTGTGTCTTACACGTCAGTTCGTTTGAAGTTTCTCCTGAAATAGTCATGATTCTTTGGCAAATGCGACAATATTATTTTTTTATAATGTGTATATTATTTCAGGGATTTGATCAAAGAATTCCGGTTAAAGTTAACGGACGTGCAGAAGGACCAATCGCTGGCCCTGCTGGTGGATGGGGTGGATCTTGTCCAAGACAGCAGTGGCCAGCTTAATTCTGATTGGATGCCACAGCAGGTTTCAAAGGTGAGTCATAGGTACATGAATTCAGTCTTTTCCTAAGCGTAGGCAAACTAGACCAGCTAAACTGATCCAGACCATTGCAATAAATGTCTTTCCCTAGACATGGTGATGTCACCGTTTCTGAAATTTTGTAAATAAGTGACACTGTTCCAAAGAATGGCAAGATGTTGATGATGTAGGGTTTTTTTTTATCATCCAAATGCGATTTCTAAAGATAATACTAAATATGTGATTTTCATTTAATGTATTATTATGAGTTGGAATAAGAAATGGTTGATTGGTCATTGGTTGAGCTGTGTTTTCTGTTTTTCAGGGCATGTGTTTGGTTGTGAGCATCACAAACGGCTCGGCCCTGCTGCAAGCCTTCAGCAAGAAGAAGGGTGTCATCTTGTTTCCTCTGGGACAGCTTTCCATGACGGACAGGAAGGAGATAGTTCAGAAGGGGCTGGACATGTTTGGGAAGAAACTCAGTGACGCCGCCTTCAACAATCAGGTCCTTCTTCAAAATAGTTGTTGTTAATTGTATATCACAAATTCTGTTTTGGTTTTAGTGTTGGTACGTGTGTGTGTGTTTATACACCCATGCTTGAATATCTATCAACACATATCTCCTTAATGAAGTTAAAGGCAACATTAGAAATTAACAAAGTACATCTCTGCTTGTTGATAACCATTTACAAAGTGTGTGTGTGTGTGTGTGTGTGTGTGTGTGTGTGTGTGTGTGTGTGTGTGTGTGTGTGTGTGTGTGTGTGTGTGTGTGTGTGTGTGTGTGTGTGTGTGTGTGTGTGTGTGTGTGTGTGTGTGTGTGTGTGTGTGCAGCTCCAGACGCTGATGATGAAGAACGGAGCAGGGAGCCCTCTCTACCTCCACCTGGCCTGTGAAGACCTGAGGAACTTTGCCTCCTTTGACAAGGTCTGATAATACTGATTGTGCTGTAACACAAAAATCATGTTGCTGGAGTTGCGCATAATTTGCTAACAACTGACATAAACTCGGCCAGCACCACCACCGCTAGTCCGGTGGGATGCTGAAGCACCCTATCCGGACATCAACGTTCTTAGAAAAAGTGTCAAAATCAAATCAACACCATATAGTTTGGCCACTGTAGAAATACCCTTATCAATGTCCCAGGCTCTGCACTGCCTCCCCCCAGAAGTTCTGCGATAACACAGTTAGGACTGCCTGATACAAGATTATGTTGACTGGGATACTGATATTACGGGCTGTTGATTTTGTATCATATAATTTAATTCGATATAATGTCATTTAAACGGCTTGTGATATAGGGCTATATAAATAATAACAATTAATTGATTAAAATTGTCTGCTGTTTTTATCAATGATAATATTATTACCATCACCATCCTCCTGTGTTGTGTTCCCCAGATGAAGGAGAGTCTGCAGCGGTTGCCCCAGTCACTGAGCCAGCTAGTGGGCCATGGTCTGGATAGGCTGTGCTGCCAGTACAGAGCTGTGGGGGGTCTGCGTCCGGCCCTGGGGGCCCTGTCCCTCAGCAACACTGGTAAGACGTGGCTCAACCACCCTGGTTATTATTTTAGTTGAGTGAACCAGATTCAACTTGGCAGTAGCACTGGGTGTGGTTGTGAAAACGTGTGTGTGTGTGTGTGTGTGTGTGTGTGTGTGTAAGGCTTGCGAGAGGGTGACCTGTACAGCCTACTGAACTCTTGCGCTGACCTGACCTCAAGCAGCGGCCTGGTCCCATGGCCGCAAGCGCTGCAGCTAGCCAGGAAGCCCAGAGGACGGGTTCCCATGGCGACCTTCACTCAGATGGTGCGGAGTTTACAAAGGTAAACGGTAACAAAGTCATTTGGCCCCCTTTGAAAAGCATTGAAAATGCAGAGTGGGTGAATTAAAATATACACCGTGCATATATATATATTTACATATATTTCGTTATTTTATGTTTTTGCATTCAGTTTTATTATGGGATGTTTGCTGTTGTATATGCGTATTCAAAATAATATCTTTGTAATATGTATGTAAAATATGATGCTCCTTAAAAAGAACATCAACCATGAAAATATAGATTACATTTTGTTTTATAATTCTTCTTGACTTCAGCCTGATTGGTCCGGCTCATGGCACAGACGACCTGCTGACTCTGACCAATCCAGAGGTGAGGCGGGCCTTCGAAGAGCTGCTTCTTCCTGCTGCGACCGACCGAGTCCACGCTCATCTGATACTGTCAGGTAGAAGACACACACACACACACACACACACACACACACACACACACACACACACACACACACACACACACACACACACACACACACACACACACACACACACACACACACACACACACACACACACACACACACACACACACACACACACACACACACACTACACTACACTACACTTGATTCACATCGTAAAAAATCCTAATAGCGACACGTCTCTACCTGTTCCCATGGCAGCCCACCTGTGGGCAGCGGCAGACCCCCACGGGAC
Organism: Lota lota; assembly: GCA_026745465.1. Classification (NCBI taxonomy): domain Eukaryota; kingdom Metazoa; phylum Chordata; class Actinopteri; order Gadiformes; family Lotidae; genus Lota; species Lota lota. Next base: position 164,301 of record JACYXH010000475.1, on the reverse strand, counting down.
GGGTACCTTCCTTCACTGTGAGGTCGACCACATCAAGCACTTGCCGGACCACCTGGTTAGTCATGCCTCTCCATCCCCTGTACCATGGTTATAAAACCCTGATCGCTCTATTCTTTAAATAGAGATTATGTAACTTTGCACACTAGTGGCCTCTCTGGCCAGATTAAGTATATTACTGTTTCCTATGATGGTGGCATTGTCATCACAAAGAGCGTAAAAAGTAGTGTACTAGTGACGTCTTTTAGATTTGTTATATTACTAATGAAAGTGGAATCTGCCTTTGCGGTATCACATCCAAACATGGAGCATTTATGTCCTGGCCTGGCTACGTGTGGCCACGCTTTCCATGTCACATCCTCTCTGAGAGACAAACCGTATGCATAAGAGTTCATTGATTGTAAGATTGTAATTTCATGGTAACTTGTATTTGTTAGAACAAAACCAAAAACATGCAGTGAAGAGTGACATAGTGTAGCTTTAAAGTCTAGTTTTTCTTTCTTTCGTCTAACCTTCTTTCTGATTGGCTCTGGCTTAGATGAGAAGTGACCAATGTGAGGCACTGGGCTCCCTCCTCTCCAACTACTACTTCCTGTATGCTAACGTGCGCCACGGTCTCGTGCACCACCTGCTGGGGATCTATGGCTCCTATGGTGAGTCATGTGACCTGCATGAACACTCTGTATTTCATATAGACGAGAAGGTCAGTGCTTCTGTATGCTCCCACCACCCAGCCTGATCTTACACGCTTCCCCTTCCCCAGGTGGAAGCTATGGCGGAAGCGTGGAGGACTGCCATGACTTCCTCCGCCGCCACGCGGCCCTCCTCACTTCCTGGCCACCGCTTTTCCTCCAGCAGGCCCTCAACGAGCCCCCGCACTCCCTTCCCCGCACCTGGGCCCAGGGCCTGATGGGAAACGGAGGCCCCAAGGGCGTGGTGCAACTAATGAACTACGACGAGGGGAACGACTCCAAACCGGAGGCCTGGTAAGCGCAGACACCTGGAGGGGGCGGGGCGTTGGGCTAGTGGTGTTCCAGCAAAGGGCGTCAATTCAGTATTAAAAAAATACGATTTCTTTATAAAAGTTTGAATAATAAAAATGTAGGATGCCTTGCTCTTGGTTGACAATTACAAACTTCAACTTTGTTTTTTATCAGATCAGGTCAAAGAAAAAGGAACCATGTTTATATGACTATGAGATATTATATAATGTATTATGAATGTATTGCGTATTGTATTATATTCAATACACAGTTATAAGATATAACCTGTGTATAGAATAATTTTATTTTACATACGTCTTTGAAATTTGAAGCTTTGCAATTGTAGTAATTGTGTATGCACACGCTGAATCCAGTAAATTGGTGTCCACCTTCTCGTCTGAGCCCACGTGCGTGGCGATGAATCCGTGCGCAGAGCTGGTGGCAGTGGGCACGGGTCAGGGAACCCTGCACCTCATCCACACACAGACGGGACAGGTGAGCCCACTCACAGCTCTCTGTCTGAATGGTTGATTGAGAGCTCTGTCTGATTGGTTGATTGAGGTAAAACACAACATAATTTAAACATTATTACAATCTTGTAATACATTCAACGCTAGATTTGACTTGAGGTGGCAAACATTCCCATCCCTTCCATAGATGATACATTACTTAAATATGAATATTGTAATTGTTTTAAGCTAATGTTTGATGGCACAACTATAGACCGCTCCATGCTCTCAACAGAAAGTGAAGTCACTGGCGAGCAGCTGCGATGGCATATCCAGCTGTGTCTTCTTGACAGACGTGACCCTGGCTACGACCTCCTTCAACGGGCAAATCGAGATCTGGGACACCGAGAATGGATGCAGGTGAGGTGGGGGTGTTGAGCAAGTATAATTTAAGATGGAAGTAGCCTGAACGCTGTGTGCTTTTCAAAATCGAGCGACAAACAAACCCACCGTATTCTTTTGGCAGGACTGCCCACATAGAAGGACACTCTAACAGGATTACAGGAAGTGATGTCTCACCAGACGGGAAGCATCTTGCAACGGTCTCCTTGGACTTTCAACTGAAGGTTGGTGTTATTTTACTCCATTTTCTAACAACAATCGTAAAATGTATGAATATTATACTGTTATATATATATATATATATATATATATATATATATATATATATATATATATATATATATATATACCTTTTTCACGGTATTCTATTGAAATCATTATAATAATAAAACATTCTCCTCAGGTGTGGTCCGCTTCAAAGGGTCACCAGGTAGCAAGTCGGTCTGGTTACAGTCCCATAAACTGTGTTACCTTTAACCCTGAGGGTGATCTGCTGGCTTTTGGTTGCTGGGACGGAAAAGTGCTGCTGTGGAACTGGCTGCAGAACAAAATCATAAGGGTAGGGTTAGACTACAGAGCATTGGGCTCCTCTCCTCTTACATACTGGTTCACTTTTTCCAGTTTGAGTACTGCATTGATGATAGCGATGATAATAACAATCGATGAAAAACACTCCTTACATACTCAAAATGCATGCAAACGTATGTATACAAAAATACGCTGGATCCTCTTTAAAGCTCTTTAACTCCTGTCTTTTACTTTGCAAATGTATAAAAATGTATATCAAACTTTCAAACTAAAGAAATATGAAAACAAGATATAGCTATACATTATACATTACCATGTACAATTGATCATTTAGACTGCAGCTCACTCCCTCTATCTCTCTGTCTCTCTCTCCCTCTTACTCTCCCTCCCTCTCCACCTCCCTCCCTTCCAGTGTATAATCGGCCATGAGGGCTCTGTCCGTAGCCTCTCCTTCTCCTCCGCCTCCTCCACCACGCTGGTCTCTGGCTCCCTGTCAGGGGAGGTGAAGGTGTGGGCGGTGCCGGAGGGGACTTGCGTGGGGAGCTACCAGGCCCACCAGGGGTCCACGGCTGCACTGACCTTCCTGGACCAGGGGAACAAGCTGCTGAGTGCCGGCTCGGACCACACGGTCAGACCGCACACACACACACGCCCACGCATACATGCGCGACGCTGACTCACTCACAAAATGTGCACCCATGCACACTCACAAATACACACAGGCATGTACACACACACACACACACACTCGCATGTACACAGACATACACAGACACACATACTCTTTCCACAACTTGTTACAGCCTTCATATCGGAGTCTGGTCCACTTCAGTTATATGTCACTGATTGTGACATGCAACAGCTGCAAAAGACAACTGCACAATTCATTAATTGCATGATGTTAAATAACTGATCATTATCTAATTGGGATTTTAATCCAATAGCAACGCTACGGATTATGCTTTAGTTCACAGAATATGATTGAGTGCTTAAAGTGTACCTTAGCTCTGCCTTTTGTGTTTTGCAAACTGATAACTAATACATTCATTGAACACACCTGACTTAGGATTGTGGATGTGTGTGTAAACATCCGTGTTCTCTAACTCTCAACAGCTGCACGTCTGGTCGGGGGGGTTGGGCTGTTCGTTGGCGACGTTACAACAAGAAAGGGTAAGGTGATGCAGGAAGCAGAAGGAAAAATATGTGAGAAATATCTTCATCAAATATTGATACTAAAAGCAAGAGGCTAAAATAAGGTGTTAAACAATCTGATTTATTATACTAGGGCAAAGATTGGAAGTTATACAGTTCAAACACAAAATGAGATAATATATCTTTATTCATCCCTTGAAGAAAATGCAGGTGTAACAGCAGCCAACCAAAAGAAAAATGGAAAACTGTAAAAACGAAGCAGAATAAAACAAGGGGGAGGGCAATCATGATTGAAACGTATATTAGTAAACATCTTGTTTGTAATGAAATATCCTATCATCCATGAACTATAAGGACACTGTAAACCTGTGTGGTAGTAGGGTGAACCTGTAGCTGGTTGTTGTCTTCAGTATGAGCAGGCGTCTACTCAGAAGAGGCCCAGGTCCTCCGAGCCCCCCGCGCTCTGCGTTGCCGTCAACGGGGACTGCGCTGTGGTGGGTTACCACGGCAACGGCTTGAGGCTCTTCAGTCTGGTCTCAGGTGGGTAGTTGTGTGTGTGTGTGTGTGTGTGTGTGTGTGTGTGTGTGTGTGTGTGTGGTAGGTTTTGCCTCACACTGTTTGATTAAGAAAGTGTGCTATTAGTGTCCTAATCATCCATGTTGATGTATATTTAAAAAAAACATGTGTTTTATTAATTCTCTGTGCAAATTCTGTGCATCATCTAAGTTTTGAAAATCCTTTGTTGAAGGATAATGACCAAATATTGGCGTCAAGGTTTTTTTGCATCGCATCTCTCGCCTCAATTCAATGTCACGATGAAAGATTATTTAGCGCCGCACCCTTGTATCTCAGAGGCCAACATTTTCATCCTGATGTCTTTCATCGTTTCCTTAAATGCTAATACATAAAACAGCAACGGTTGTTTTTTTGCCTTCCCTCTACTTAGAAACGAGTCACTGGGCCAGCGAGGACCTCAGGGTGTCCGTGCTGTGCCTGCTGTGGCTGTCTGCCCCCGACACGGATACAGAGCCGGCGGGGGCGGAGCTCCTCGTGTCGGCTGGGGCGGACAACCACCTGAGGGTCTGGAAGAAAACCGAGGAGTTGAAGGGAGGCGAGGTGAAGCTGGTGCCAGTGGGAGACTTTGGAGTGCAAAAGGGAGACATCTTGGCTCTGGCTCAAAACTCATCGCATCTGGCATCTGCCTCTGGTGACGCTCTTTAATTAACTCATCTTTTTATTTGCACGGTTACCGTTTTCCCACATGGAGCTTGGAAAGAGTAAACATAATTATACAAGTACACATAATAATACATAATTGTTAGACATAAATATAAGTCAACTCAAAACGGGCTTAATAATCTGCTTAATCATACTTCATTTGTTTCCTTTTATGAAGACGATTTCACCATTGCACTTTGGTCAGTTCAAGATCTGACCCTTGACCCCTGGGTTTGTCCCACGGCGGTGTCGGTACTACGGGGCCACAGCAGAGGGGTGACCTGTCTGGCCTTCAGCCCAGACGGTACACAACTGCTTTCTGGAGGAAAAGATCAGGTAGGTTAGCTTCTTACAGCTTTAGCTTCAGGGATTTTAACACACAAGCCCAGCCATACCTCCTGCATAACACTATGAGCCCCTACCTTATCCATGAGCCGGGTCGTCTGTTTCAGGCCCTGATGCTGTGGAACATGGGCGCCAGTCCCCCGGCCCTCTCAAAGTCCCTGCTACACGCTCACAAAGACTGGATCACCGGCTGTGCTTGGGCCGCAGGCTGCGTTGTAGGTCCTCCATTTAAAAGAAATTGTGAAATGAGTTTCGTTTTCACATTGCCTCTGTGTATAATGTAAAGGGATGTGTATTTGGAAACTGGGGGGTAAGGTGCAATTTTGGTGCACCATTTTTTTTAAAGTAAAATTAAGATTCTGAATCTGTGTGTATGTGTGCTTTCTTAGAAACACGCACCATCTTTAATGTTTATTAGGACAGTAAAACAGTTTGGCTTTATACTGACGCTGTTGTGGACTGCCACATTTTGGTTTGGTTAAGTTGGCACAATACACTTAATCTCTATTGCTATGTGTTATGAGCTATGTACACACTATTTGGTATCACGTCAATGACCCAAAATCCCATTTGACAGAGGAATAGTTTTCATTCACTGTATTCTATGTGCGGTCTTATCTAGGTCAGTTCCTCGAACGATGGCAGAATTCATGTGTGGAGCCTGGATTCCAGCAGTCGTATCATGAAGATCTCCTGGAAGAATCCCCTGACCTCCATCTGTGTTCAGGTAGCTTGTTGAGCAGTAAACCCTTGAGAGCAATGGTGCCCAACCCTTGGTTCTGGCCCGTTACCCCATTTTTAAGTCTGAAAACAAGTGCGACCTCAACTTCTTAATTATGTTGTTCCATCAAAGAAGATAAATTCTATAATTTTCATAAAATATATATATACATACGTTTTATATTATAAATTACATTTAAAAAGTAACCATTAACCAAATTTTTTTTATCTTCCAGATATCTCAGTCTTATAAATCAGGAATCTCCCTATAACCCGATATGCATATAAGCCGACCCTAAGTGGGGTCCCGGAAACCAGTCATTTATAAGTTCATGGTTTGCTTTACCAAGGACATGTAATAGCTGTGTGGTGTGGGGCTTCACAGGGAGAGTATGTGGTGGCCGGCTGCGGGGAGGGGGCCCTGCACGTGTGGAAGTGGGAATCGGCCACGGAGGTCAGCCACATCCCTGCCCACTCCCAGCGGATACACCACTGCTCCATCCTCCCCAGTAAAGGTAACCTTCCTGTTGCCAAACATGCTCAGAAGACCCCAATGCCGCCCGAATTCCCTATTTGTATTGGTAATTATGATGCAGACTGACACTAAGAGGTCAATACGTGACACAAGGAGGGATTAAAGAGTAAACAAACTACAGATCAAAGCACAGGTTTGTATCTTAGTGAAGTTAGGGCAAATTAAATCGACATGGAATAACCTGTGTTCTGACCAGAGATGGTGCAATCCATAAGATTTGGTTTTAGTCTCGAGTTACACTTTAACATTTCTGGCTTTTCCGACCATTTTTACAGACAAGACCAAAGAGGTGACGCCAGAGGATATGGTGGTTACCACTGCATCTGAAGATGGTTCAGTGCAACTCTGGAAGCCCTTCCAGGTACAGACTGTCCTGGGATGATGCAACCGCAATGCAGTTGCCAAATAAAATACACAGACATTCACTGCTCCACCTGGTGGTCGAAAATGAACAAAATGCCTCTTTACTTTGAACTAGGTGGAGCACTTCTGCACTTTCCAAGGTCACAGCGGTGCCGTACATGGAGTGGTGTCCAAGAAAGGATTAACAGAATTCCTCACAGTGTCTGAGGACCTATCGTTGAGGTCTTGGGTATGGGAAAAAGGTAACACAATCTGAATCCAGTGAAGGCCATCTCATCGACATCTGGGGGGTTTGTCTCCCAAAATAAAATCTAGACTGCCATCTCATCGACATCTGGGGGGTTTGTCTCCCAAAATAAAATCTAGACTGATCTGAAGAGAAACAGTGTTTTTCCATTAATGCTTCCATCACGGAGCATGCGAAGATCAGCTCAGCATTGAAATATAGATGGTCTACAATGCTCCCAACGCGCTTTACAACAAGATTGTCCTTACACACACAGATTGTCACATACTTGAGACTCTTTGACGTAACCCCCCCCCCCCCCCACTCTGGATGTTCTCTCCCACTAGACAGCACTCCTATCCCCAGGGTCTCGCTGGTTACAGTTGTATGCTACTCCCTGACCGAAGATGCACTGCTGGCAGCCTACGAGTCAGGCCTGGTGGAGATATGGCAGCAAGGTGCTGTGGTTGGCCGCAAGCAGGTATACGCTCTCTCTCTCTGTCTCTGTGTCTCTGTCTTTCTCTCTGTCTGTCTCTCGTACTGGTCCATTTAGTGTATTTGTACATGTTTTTTTTTTTTTGTAAATACCAACACAAAATGTGTCCTAATCTCCCTAAATGTCTCTAAATGTTTGTGGTCCATGCATGTGCACCCTGTCAGGTGTCGGACCGGCCCATCTCGGCCATCTGCTCCATGCCTGACGCTCAGTTCGCTGTGGCCTGCAAGAGGCCTTGCGTTCATCTGTTTAAGCTGGTGTGGAGCCCTCACAACAATGGGGCCAGGTGAGCCGCTCACTTACACACAACTGATCAGAAGCCACCAGCAGCAGTCGTCCTCTGCTGTAGAAGGCAGGGTTCCCATAGAGACATTGAGACGGTACATAGTAGGCTTGTTCCCTGTAAGAGTGTGAATGATTTATTCTACCATACCTAGTTCAGGGTTGTTGCTTTAGGCTACATTTAACAACCTTGCTTATCTATCGTCTTTGTTTTCAGTTGAGCTAAGCTAAGTAAACGAGCGGTTTTTTTACGACTAGAATAGTGCTGTGTTAGTAACAGACTGTTCTCATTGAGATTACAATCTCATTTCCAAGAGCGACCGCCAAGAAAGCATAAAAAAAGTGCAACGACAATGATCTTCTAGACTGTCAAGTTCCATGCTCCTTAAACTCCACATCACAAATGATCCATAGGAAATAAAAGCTAGTCCATTTTAAGTTTGTCCTGGAGATGGTTCCAAAGGGAAGAGGCAGAAAAACAAAAGACTTTCTTCCCTCATATCACGACACGTCCTTGAAAGGTGGTCCTGAGTTTACAAGTCATAGTGGCCTATATAATAATCCTAATAATATGTACTTTGTCTCCAGCCTGGTGAAGGTGTCTACGTTCCCAGTAAAGCAGCCGTTGAGGCACCTCCGCTACTGCTCCTCTCTGATTGGTGCATCCGTGTCCGGAGTAATCGATGTCATGGTGCCGTCACGACAAGACACATAGTAATACAATGTTCATTTTCAAAAATGAACACTCTTGTTGTACTACCATTGACAGTATGGGCATGTACTCTAGGAGTGTACTGTACAAGGTCTGTTTTCATTTACCCTGAGTGGAGGTTAAATGTAATGTTAAGTGTCTACCTTTGAATCACAACTTTATAGTGCCACGTTAATCTCTAGTTACTTACATAAACATTGTATACTTAGATTGAGATAGACTTGTCTTGTGCTATTATATTGTATACAACATGTTTACAATACACGTATTCATATAGTTTTTTTGGATCAACCGCTTAAGAAACGGAACACCTAGAATGTATTTAACGATGGAGAACCTGCTCGAAACATTCAGCCTGTCTGTCTCGACATTGCAGCTGGAACACAGCGCATGTCTTCGCAACGTTCCCCAACGATTCCAAAAGCATGTGGTTGGTGGGCAGGAGGGATGGCCAGCTGGAGTTGTCGTTTCTGGTGAGTGGTCACACCAGTAAACTCTGTCATCCAGTTATCTGCCTATTCGCTTTGGCTTCGCATTATGGCTGTGCCCCTGTGTTTGGGTTCCTTCCTTCCACATCCATAAATCTTGACAGGTCCTGAAATGTGTTTTTTAACAGTGTCTAGTAGTAACATCAAATGTAGGATTTGGAAGGCATTCAACTTAGCGTGCTCTCATTTGTCATAGAGAGGTTTGAGCACCAATCAATAGTTATCTTTTTGTAAGTGTTTTTTTTTTTATCCATTTATCCAGAAGATCGATCCTACTTTTTCTATGTTTTGTTCTTTTTTGTGTGAAAACTCATTAAAGAGACATCCTGTTTTTTGCAACCATCTCCTCCAAACAGTTTATCGTTGGAGTCACGGAGTACGATGAGTTGTCCTTCACCAATGTGACGCTGTCTAGCAAGGAAGAAGAGGGGGCCACTTCGATCACCGCTATAACCGTGGACGATGGTACTTCTAAATAATAACTGAACTTAACTAATAGCACCACAGGAAAAGCTGGCCTACACTTGTATGTGTGGTAATTGCCGTTGTTTCTTAATAGCTCAAAATGGGGCTTGTGATGTGATGGAAATAGCAGTTGCAATGACTGTTTTACCAGTTTTTGTTTATTTAGATTTGAATACTTTTTTAAAGGACGTCATAGTTACACTATTATTATATTCATTATTGTAATTATTTAGTTTCAATGAGTGAGTTTGTAGAAAACTAGTTTTCCGCTATGCTTGTGAACTGTGTATTTCCCAAGCAAGGGAAACGGTAGTAAAAGTGAAATGCTGAAGGGCTCTGTTGCCTCCAGGCCTGGTTGTGTGCGGTGACGCGGAGGGCAACATGTGGTTCAAGGAGTTCCTAGTGCTGTCGCCCTGGAGCACCAAGAGACCTGTAAGACACCTCCTAACACCTACACCAAAGTCTCTCTCTGCTTTAACATGAACTAAGTGTGTGTGCGTGTGTGTGTTCAAATGTGTCTTTTACGTATGACCTTTTGATTCAAATGAAATGCGCAACATTTTCAAAAGACGGAAACTGCAAGTCTACTACCACCTTATGGTACATAAATATATGAATTCTGCCTCTGAAAAGGCTGACAACCACTGCCATTGCTTTGCCCTCCTTTGAATGCCTAATGTCTCTGAATTTGAAGATCTGAGCTACCAGATGAATGTCAAGTACATGAGGTTTCAAATTCATAAAAAATGACCCAAAACAAAACCCAGCCACCCCTCTGGCACCATAAGGAAATAAAGAATCAATATGAAATCCTAATCATTTAGTGGTAGCGACTATTGGCTAGTATTGTAGTTTCTGATGATGAGGATGATGATAATGATGGCGTGTGTTTTCTCCCCAGGCCCATAGTGGCAGGATCAGTGTGTTAAGAACCACCAGCACCACCATCATCTCCGCCTCGGACGACCGGACTGTCAAACTGTGGGACAAGATCACCAAGAAGCAGGTACGCACGTTCTGACGGGAACACAAAACTTGGATTGGGAAGGACTTGATATGAGAATGGGAATGATTTTATAATTATGATGCGCAGAAAATACATAGGAGCTTTGAAATGTTTTGATTGATTTTTCCTTGTTATTTCCTTCTCTTTCAGTTTATTCTCTGTTATGTCACCTTTTTTTTCTGTCAATAATATTTCTCTCTCTCTACCTCGCTCTATCTCTCTCTAGGTCGGTATGTTTGTGTGTGGAAGCCCAGTTCTGGTTCTGGAGGTCAGCCCACGGTGTCCTGGTGAGCTGGTGTGCGGAGATGCGATGGGCAAACTCTACTTCCTGCACTGGAACCAGTGACACACACACACACACACACACACACACACACACACACACACACACACACACACACACACACACACACACACACACACACACACACACACACACACACACACACACACACACACACACACACACACACACACACACAAATTAGTATGAATATGCAATGGGGCTCAATCAATTCCCTGGCGACCTTGAATGTTAAGGTGTAAATTGTAAGCACTTTCGCTAACATGCAGTGCCTTTTTGATGATTATAATGCATAATAATATGCAACTTTAAAATGTTGTCATTAATATTTAGGCTATGCTTTCAATCAAGTAAGGGAAGAACCCTGAATGTAACCAAGTAGCTTTAAAGGGTTAATGAATGTTTACAAATGCTTTGCTTTGATTTGTTTAGCTTCAATCTTGAAGAGATCATAGTTATCACTTTACCACAGTAAAGTGGTGTATATTTAATTTGAAAATAAATACATGCTGTAAAATGTAAGGCTTGTGTTTGTCTTTTGGTTATTGTATCAATCATTCGACTCTTGTGTCAAAAGTACTTGTGTTAAAATTATCATGTGACCCTGTGTGGTAGGGTAAAAGTGACAGAGTTTAATCTGACACATCAAATCTGCTGTGTAAACATCTATCTTTTAATGACGTTATAACCTTGTTATCTCTGTAACTACTGCTACTGGATTGCTTGCGCCATGCTCTTCAATGGCACCATAAATGCTCTTCAATGGCACTATAAATAAAAAGTAAATCCAACCAATGAGCATACTCATGTTGCTGATTTTTCCAGGCAGCTCATTTCAAAATACAAATGGCTTTATGTACAACTTAAACCCCAGGGCCAGCAAAGCAAAGTAAAGCAGCATAGATGGCAGAAATACCAAAAACGACCAAAACTGCACTGTCACTAACCGGACCTGTGGCCACGCCCTCTTGTTGGACTCTCAGGTAAAGAGTCCAACTAGTTTACTTAGAAACGTACAGCTCATAGCGAAGGTCAACGAAGCCCCGGGAATGCAGCGATCTGTGGACGAAACCATTCATTTCCGAACCAATTCCGTATGGGATCTCTCTGAGGGCCAAGCCGACGTCAACATTTAGAGGAGGCTCAACCAAGTTTGGAAACAGTAACGGGACACAGGCGGTTTACCCGTCTCCTTGGGCGTCTGATCTTAAAAGGCGTTGTATCGACACAACCAGGATACAACAACGGCAGAGATGGTAAACTATCATATATGGCATAATATCCTAACGTTTATTAATTAAATTTAAATTTTCGAGGCGTTTCAGAATGGATTTAGTTGCTGGCAATGTGAGTCGAGTGGTATCTAGCTGATGAACTCTTGTTGTTTTTGTTATATAATTTGTTATATTAAACTCTTGTTATAATTGTTTTATTACAGGAACGTTATGATAATCTGGATTTAGAATGTGAAGCAAGTGTCACTGTAAGTATTGGAAGGTTTCGATTGGTGGGTGGGTCCATTTTTTATTCTGCTTTGATGTGATTCTACTTGCATATTAAATGTCTTTAAATGCCCACATTTAACATGCAATAATGCACACATTTAATATACAAATACCTACCATTTATGACTAATGCACTGTAATGTATTTTTTTAAGTATCCATTAGTTCCAAGACTATTCTATCTCTATGTGCCTTTTCCATTAGCCTACTCCAACCATGTGTAGATTAAAGAGGGCTTCTCAAATTGTGCTCTCAGTCATTAGGCTACTGACTGAACAGGAGATGTGGTACACATCGACTCTGTAGTCTGCAAAAGGACACAGTAATAATTGTGATATAATATTATATAATAATTGTGATATTATATTATAATAATTGTGCCTTGACATGCTAGGGCGACTGCAGCATGTAAATCAAGCAAGAAGATCAACCGATTGTTCGATTGTGTATACCCAACACTTTGTTTACTCTCATAATAGTGGTTGCAGAACACTAGGAAAACTGTGCTGTGGGGATATGGGCCATGGCATGGAAATCTTTAAGATGGTGAACTTTAGTATAGATCTAGTATAATTATTATGAATGTGTGTGTGTGCATCAGGCACGATCTCCTGTGTTTAGAGCGCTTAAAATCTGTCGGTGACCTTGTTATGAGTTGGCTGCCCTCAACATTTTTGTGAGGAACTCCCTAATATAGGCCTGGACGGCTTACGTATTACCTTTTTGTGCATCTGCTTCCACACATGCACATCTTACAACACTAAGTGATTAGCAGTAGTTTTCTCGTGGCTACAAATCGTTAGGCTATTTGTATGCAAGACCGTTTTTATGAGACCTTTCAAACCTTTTGCATTGTCAATATATACTGCTCAAAAAAATAAAGGGAACACTTGGAGTTACATTGTGTTGTTTAAGTGTTCCCTTTATTTTTTTGAGCAGTATGCATATCAGGTGGCCCCAAGTGTGGGACCCCGGCCCTCCGTTTAATTTCAGCGCTTAACCATCTTCAAAGCCTCTTTTCTTAAGTTGTTAACTTTGGGCTTTTTTGAGAGGCCTTAATAATATAATAGCTGATAAACATAACGTTCTTCCTCCAGAACAAAGCTGCAAAATTTGGTGGGATGTTCAAAAAGTCCTTCAAACGTGTAGCTGAGCCACAGGTACATTCGTTTCTAATCAAATTCATGCATTTTATTCTTGAATCGGCAATCATGAGTGCTGGTTTAAAAATCTGATTTTAAATGTCAGAGTAAACTTCACTTGTATGGGGCTACTCGGTTTTTTGAGTTTGAGCTTACATTTTGTGCTTACATTTAATTCCATGGTCCCTGTTGTGACTTTGCAGGACAACTTGGTTCACAGTGAGCACTCCAACATCAGTGACAGTCTGAATGATAACCCTAAGGTGAGCTATGGAGGAAGAAAATGGCTAGGAACGGCTAGGCTTTACTATAATGGTTACCAACTTTTTGGGGCCTTATGACCCCATATTTGGGTCTGAATATCCATTGGAAGCAAATTCAGAAAAACTGCCCATAATATCAATGAAGGGTGATCAGTGAACATACACAATACTAAGTGATTAGTAGTTGAAAATAATGCAGATCAAGATTGGGAAACTCTGCTTTATTAGTTAATTCAGTAGATGTATTTGATTGCCTGTATGGATTGTCATTGCCATAACTTCTGAGTCAAACCATTAACCATTCCCATCAACTGAGTCAAGAAAAACATTGAGTGATTTAAATCGGTGATGAATGAATATTGTTCAGGCTTGATTGGATCTTCATGTCTCTGTTGCAGGAGAAAGGGGGCGTGTTTAAAGGAGTTCTTGGGAAAAGCACCAAGTCTGGGAAGGAAGAGATGCCTGGTCAGGTGTGTCTGATTAAGTCGAATTTGTATTCGTAAAGATAACACCTGGGTCCTTCGAGTCATTTTGTAATTATGAAAGTCTTTTGCCCGAATAGACAGACTAGAGGGAAATGGATAGCTTAAACAGAATTTAAATACAACAAAGTAATATTTGACCTACAGTGTTGTGCTTTTCTTTCTTTCATTGACAAGACAATTAGCTTAACATGACCTCAGAGGTTGCTGGCTAATATAACAACGCTGTAAAAGGGTCTTGAGTGTGGTGTGTCTTTTACAGCTCATTTTACTCTACTATAAGCTCCGGCTCAAGTATTCACTGGCAGTTATCATTCTACCAGGCCAGCCTCTCAGTCCCAAGCAGAGAGCTCTCATCCAGCTCTCATTTTCCCTCTTATTTGTGTATCAGAGGTTCTTATTCATTCATTGATAATGACTTATTTTGTGACCCAATATCTAGGAAAAAACGGGAGTGTTGGGGGGAATTCTGAAACGAAGCCCAAAACCAGGTCACAGTCGTTCAGAATCCCAGGTATAATATATTGTAACAAGTTTGGACATTGTATTTTTATTTTAAAGTCTTTATAATTTGCCAGCTGTAATTTGTCAAATTGAAAATGGAAATCTAATTTGGTAGAGTGTGGCATTAACACTGCCGGGTTTGGGGGTTTGATTCCGACCACGGGCCACCCATGCTAAAAATGTAGGCACTCATAGTATTGTAAAAAAATGATAATCTTGCTTATGTGTTGTAGGACAATTTCTCAATGGACGGGGATTTGAATGGCAGCAGTGACAGTCTGTCAGAGAACAACAACACAAAGGTGTGTGTGTGTGTGTGTGCGTGCGTGCGTGTACACGTTTGCGTAAGTAAGGCATAATGTTAAAAAACAGAAATCTGTTATAGATTCTACGGTTGGAAATCCATAGTAACAGGCTGTTATTCATAGCAGGGTATTGAAAATGTAACAAACCTGTGTAAAAATCCAATGTAATGCTTGGTCCAGGCCGTTGTTCTTTTGTAGAGTGGTCAGCATTTCCAGCACATTCCATAGCCACAGTCAGACTGTGGGTGGGAGTGGGGACTGATCTCGAATAGAGGGTCATTCAGAGTCGCATTTCATTTGCATGTGATCCCTCAATCCTTTTCCTCAGGAGAAGGGCAGCAAGTTTGGTGCCATGTTTAAAAAGTCCAACTGGACCAAAGGAGCTAACAGCCAGTCTCAGGTGAGGGTTAATGTATGGGGGCATTCCTGTTTCCATGCACGGATATTATGCACACATACTCTGCAATAAATATAACCATGACAACTATGAATGAATATCAACTCGATGGAAATGTTTTCTTCACAGGATGACCTGTCTGTTTCTAATGTATCCAGCGAAAAGTCTGGTAGCTCTGATAATCTCTCTGAGGGCAAAGACACCACGGTGAGTGCCAACAGATTCATCACCAGACTTTCTTGACAGAATGAAGAGAATGGTTTAAATTGTGGTTTAAACGATTTGAATTATTTCCGCAGGAGAAGGGAGGGATGTTTGGTGGAGTGTTTAAAAAGTCCCTGTTCACCAGGCCTCAGTCTCGGGTAGGTGTTGCCAGTCCACGATGTCAGTGTGCAGTTTGTATTGTGGTTGTGGTCAGTTTCAGAGTTCACCCCATTGGTCTCCTCCTGGTTCAGTGTGTTTGTCTTCTCTGCTTCAGGAGGACTTGACCTCAGATCTGTCCGTCAGCAGTGACAATCTCTCAGAGGAGACTTCCAAGGTAACACATCCTAGTGACATAAACATTTTTTAATTATATTATATTGAGACAACTCGATATTATATGCTGTAGTTAAGCTTTAAGAGCTATTATTTGTATGTAATTTGTTAGAAATGGCATCGCCATCCATCAGCTATTAGTGAGTGAAAGGCTCTGTTTTGAGTTGACTGCACCTGCCTCTGTTTGAGCCAATTCGATTTTAGACCGCTTCCAACAAATTTCTGACCAATCTGGGTATCTCTTCCTTGATTGGTTTGGGGAAAGCATCTTTCCTGTCAATCACAGGTGCTTGAATGCAACACTTCTCAATGGCAGAGAAACGTAGCGCTCTTTTCTGCTCTCTCTCTCTTAATAACTCTCTAAGCTTACTATCATTCTTCTAGGCCAGCCTCTCTGTCCAGAGCAGTGATTTTTCAGTCAGTAGCGACAGCTTAAACAACAACAAGAAGTCCTCCAAGGAGAAACCAGGCATGCTCGGGGGCATTCTCAAACAAACCCCCAAAGCAGCTCACAGACGTGCAGAATCCCAGGTACAACTTCAAGTGACGGAATATATATTCTGCATGACTACGTTTGACATTAAATGGACACATGGTCTAATTTGCCATCAAATCATTACATTTATCATCAACTGGATTTAATGTTATTGATTATTGGATGAATTTGTTCTTTCGTTTTTTGTGTCTATGAATAATGTTGTCCAACCCCCAAAATCTCTGTCCTTCAAACCTATAGAAAATATTAAATCTAGACGTGTTATTTCTTAGCAAAGGACAAATGGCCAAACCTTGTTGATGTGTTGCAGGATCATCTGTCATTGGATGGAGATTTGAGTAACAGCAATGACAGTTCGTCAGCTGACAACACTAAGGTAAATGTTAGCATGTTTTAGCTTGCTGTCCTTTGGAAGGTAGTGAAGAATTCCAGGACATGGAATGTCCGAACACAAAGCCAGAACAACAGCTAGATTCTAGAGAATTACATAACACTGTACGTTGATACATAACAGACTTAACTCCCATTTTACCCTCTTTTTCTTCAGGAGAAGAGCAGTACATTTGGCGGAATGTTTAAAGGCTGGACCAAAGGCGCCAACAGCCAGTCTCAGGTGCGGTTTTGCTACGTGGCGCTCTTGTCTCCGGGCGCTTATTATATTATGCACATACTCTGCATATATTCAATTCAAATGAATATTAACTTGAGACACCTTTTTCCCAGGAGGAGCTGTCTGTGTCTGGACAGCTCCAATAGTCCAATAGCCAATAGTTTGAGACCTTTACTCTCTAAAGCAGTAAATGAAATTGAAAATAACTGTGTTTGACGTTCTTAAACCAACGAAATCTAAAACATTCCAATCATCCATGGAGGAAAAAATGGATTGACATCGTCTCTGAGTTTCCTGAGCTATGTAATATTATGAATGCCTATCCTAGCGCCCAGCGCTTTGCTGAAACCTCATCATGTTTTCATACTTTTACTCTGACCAACATCATTCATACAATGCTTGTATAACTTTTGTTTGTCATTGTCATACCAATATACTACTATTACTGATAAAAGTACCACAAAGTACTACATATGCTAATGTAGTACATATACTACATATTAGTATATGTATTAGTACATATACTAATACAATTACTAGTACTGATAATATTAATGAATAGTAGTATTTATTGTTTATTTGTAGTATATAACATAAAATACATATTATCTTACAGCAAGTTACCCACTAATAGTTTAAATTCTGTATTACTACTAGTACTACAAAAACACTCATACTGCTACTTAAAATAAATGTTAGATTTTTACTGATAATAATAATAATAAAACAAAACGTGTAACTTATGATATTTGTTTGGGTTCATCTTGCAGGAGAACAGCCCAGACTCTGATGGTGAAGAGGAAAATGCAGACCCTCAATCTGGTAACAAACAGGTTTGTAAATCTACCTTCTCTTGGCAAACAATAACCAGTGCCAGTGTTCCAGTTACTGCTTAGGCTCTTGTTTGTCTCCATGGGGCTTATTCTGCTGGCGGCCATCTTGGTCCCATTCGCATTCAGTTCCACGACCCAGGTAGCAGGTAACCAAGAGGGCTGCTAGGTGAATAAGGCCATTCAACCACATGGTTTAATTTCAGAATAAGCTCACAGGTGCCATGATGATGCTCAATCCGTTCCGCTCAGCCAACAAGGTGAGAAACCTTGATGAGGAGCCGGCCAGTGATGAGAAGACCTCTAGCAGCAAACAGGTGTGTGTGGCGGAGATTCTAGAACTTTCCATAGTGTAAGTAGTTGTGGGTATTTACTAATCAATTTAAAAGACAATAAGGTAAAAAACTTTTTTAATTTATTATTTGTTTTTTATTATTATTTATGTACGAAATAAGATCACATTTATTATGATATTAGCATAATATAAGTTTGTAAAAGGCTACTGTATCAACAATATATTGTCTTATATAACTCAATGATAGCCATATAAAGTAATGTGTCATTTGTATGTAATAAAATGTAATCGTTATTTTAGCATTAATTCGTTGTCAGACATAGACCTACCAGGAAGTGACTTGAAGCGTCTACTCCCACTAGCCAACCGCAAGATGTGGGTTGTTGAGTCCGGTGCAGTGTCAGCTGTTTGAGTTGTTGAGGGAAACCTTCCTTGGTGCTCCAATTATTTATGAATCGTAATAAAAAATAAGAAACTATAACACACATAAGGCATCACAAAATACTTTTAAATATATATATATTTTTTTTTTATCCCCTTGTAGAACTCTGTGGTGGGTGCCATGGCGAAGATGAATCCGTTCCGTTCTGCAAATAAAGTAAAGACTCATGTTGGTATATTAGGTTTAAGGTTAAGGTTCCCGTTTTTCAAAATTGTGGTCCCCATTTTTCTTGGGAACTTCCCTGCTACTATAGCACTGGTCAGTGTTGGATTTTGTTTCCCGATGTTTGTGAAATCAAACTGAAAATGACATGGACCAAGCATGTAATGCTAGTTGTCGCTACGGCTAACAGTCGGCTAACGCTCTGTGTCCTCTGTGCAGAAGGACCTTGGCCAAGCAGAGACCGACAAGGAAGTGGAAAAGCAAGGAGAAGAGAAATCAAAACCGGTCAGTCTATTATCTGCATCGGTTCACCATCATAGGTGACTCATTCTACCCCCTCTCACTCTCACTCTCACACACACACACACACAAACAGAACTGAAACCGTCAACATAAAGCCTCCCTCTGCACTGAACCTTCTGATTTTGGACCCACTGAGCCACCGTAGTAACGCCCTGTCCAGCTCACTCGGCCTCTGGGTGTAACCCTGCGTGTCTCTCTGTCTGTTGGCTCTCAGGTCAAGAGCAGTCCACACCCCCAGGAGAGAATGGACCGATCCAGAGCGCCGTCCGTCCCTGTGAAACCAGCCAAGAAGGTAGGAACACAGTGCACACAGTGCGCACACACAAACACACACACACACACACACACACACACACACACACACACACACACGTGCCAGTAAGGACAAACGTTCTG
Source organism: Lota lota (assembly GCA_026745465.1). NCBI lineage: Eukaryota > Metazoa > Chordata > Actinopteri > Gadiformes > Lotidae > Lota > Lota lota. The sequence continues at coordinate 144,962 of JACYXH010000475.1, read as the reverse complement.
TTTGTTTTGTGTTGATTCAGGCTTTGTCAGAAGCACTTGATGTATTGGGTTCTTTTGAAATTCAAATACTTTATCTGTCCCTCATACGTCAATTTAAGCAGGCAAAACAGAAGACAACATACAATATCAATTATACACATAGACCTATAGACATAAGGCAACATACAATATAAATTATACACATAGACCCATAGACATAAGACAACACACAATATCAATCATACACATAGGCCTATAGACATAAGACAACATACAATATCAATCAAAGACATAGGCCTATACACAATAAAAACATTGAGCTAGAAAGCTGACCATACTCTGCCGACATTGAAGTGTGTAAAATTGTTGTACTCCAAAGTGCAGAATTATTGTATTGGTGTACTTTTGTTATAACAATGAACTTCATAAGTGGTATTTTCATTTTCCCTTGCTTCTCCGTCCATTGTAGGACAACAAAAACATGGCACTGAGGCAGAAAGAGAATGTTTCAGAAAGTCCCTCTGTTCCGGCCAGACCGACAGAGGAGGTAAGCCCTCATTGGTTAAGTTGTGTGGCAGCAGTAGCTTCTTAACACTGTGAGTCTGGGATGCGTTGTACTGTACACTGCTTCAGGCGTTTTATTTTGGGGTCATTTTCAGGAGCTAAGCAGAACATCGAGGCATGTACTGCAAAAGCCAAATAATGAAAATCAAGTAAATATTTAACTCACTCACTCACACATACAGTCTATATCCACATGCAATCTTAATTGTCATCAGAAATATCTGTCCCAATCTATCTTTAATATTTGATTTGCCCATTACATTCTTAGTTCTGTATTGGTTTAAGTAAAACTCTTTTTACATTTTCCTATTCAGAATCAATCAGTTGATGAGGTTCTGACTGAACTTGAAGAAGGAAGGTCTATTGGGGAAGAGGACGTCAAACTGTCGGAGACAAAAGCAGTGAGTAATTTTCAATGTTGCTGCAAATTGGACGCTGCTTTTTCATAGTTTATAGTACTTTTTCTAACAAGATAGTAATGTCCGGGTGTACTGGACACTAAATCCGATTCTGACCACTGCTATGACATGCAAATACATGTGAGGTAACCTTAGGCTCTCTGTTTTGTTGGTTGGGAGGGTTCGTTGGCTTGTCAAAATACATGTTTCTCTTGTGCATACTGAACGTTCTGTGATGCGGTCAAGTGACCCCGGATTCTATTGGGAGATGCATTGTTGTCATGTGATCAATTTATTTTCAGGCCAAGATGATAAAACCAAAGCGCCACAATCCGTTTCCGCCACCTGTCGCTGACAAGGTACATTTTACCCCATTTGATCATACTTCTTCTAATTGTCGTCTGATCTTTTATTCTTTTTAAACATAGAGATGAAAAACACTGAAAACATCAGCACCCTCTCAATTTCCAGTGCAACATGGGTCATTGTGATCACTCTGTTAACCTGTTAGCCTATAACCTGTTTGGTTATAATTGGTGCCAGGTGATGTTACTCTACCGTGTCTGCTAACTGTCTGCTAACTGTCACCATGTAAACCGCACCTAAAAAGCATCTAAAAACCGCACCTTAAAAGACAACGCTAGCATCAACACCCTGTTGATGTTAATGTTGTCTTTTTAGGTGCGCTGTTTTGATGCTTTTTAGGTGCAGTTGTCTTTGAGTCATATACAAGGAATGCACCATCGTATCTCCCACCTTTTTTAGGCCCCATCGGACGATGAAGGCCTGAAGGAAGACGAGCCCTTAAACACAGAAGAGGGGAATGCGGAGGAAGAGGGCAAGGGGCAAGCAGTAACGGTGTGTACTGGAACCTCTTGGTCCACCACAGTGCACATACCTCCTAACGTCAGGCCAGCGGTTGAAGGGTTAAAGGGTTAAAGCTACACTGCAGTGATTTGTCATGTGCTGATATTATTTGGAGATTGGAGAGTTTTGTCATCGTTTAGGAAAAATGGTTCCCATAGCGACAGGAAGTAAATCGATCCATAAGAAGCCTGTCTGTTGATGTTTAACATATTTCATTGCTCTGCTGCACAACATTGACATTAAGGCATTCTGTCCCTCCCCCTTCCATGTCTACCTGCATTTCCATTGGCCAATAATTCTCTGGCTGTGTTGGATTGGTCATTCTTTCACACAACGTTAAAGATTAAGGGTTTCCAATCATTGCAATATGCCAAGATGACACTGGTGTGGAAGGTGTATCACATGGTGTCGGTTAATATCTGGTTGAATATTCATAGAATATGATGTTGTGATATACAGTACATTACAATCCATCTCATTGTGATCATTTCCAGTGCCCATCACAAATATGGCCTTAATTATATGAATATAATATGGAGATTCAAAGAAATACCTCTCATATCATAAATGTTTTTTGCCTTCAGACCAAACCCAAGAAAACAAAGAAACACAATCCCTTCTTACCACAGGTCAAGGTAAGAAGGTGTATTTGTTAAAGTTAACTCTTCAAAACCAACACATTTCTGACTTGTGATTAACATTATATTATGTTGTGTGTGTGTGTGTGTGTGTGTGTGTGTGTGTGTGTGTGTGTGTGTGTGTGTGTGTGTGTGTGTGTGTGTGTAGGTTAGACCAAAGAGGAACCCACAGGATGAGCTTACTGCGGTTGACGGTGCAGCAGAGGTAGAGAAAATGTTATATTCCAAAAAACGTTATCTATACCTGTCCTGAACGTGGTTGGTTTGAAGAAGTAACACAACACCCTATTGTTATTCTTCTGTGCAGGTTTGGCCACAGTTTAGGAACAGAAGGGTGTGTGGGGAGGGATGTCTGTGTCTGACATAGACTGATAACCCACTTTTAGACCCTTTTATATTTATACATTAAAATATAATTTGCACAAATTGTGTGACACTGAGCCTTTGGCTAGTAAATATCCAGAGCCATCCAGGGAGCTTAGATACAGATCCTTAGCCCAGATCTTTAGCCACATGCTAAGGATCTGGAGGTTACGGGAAGAAAACCTGACTCAGTCACTGAGTGGTAGGTCTACTCTACTGCGATGTGTAGAGTAGCACCCCTTCGTAAGCCTTGGCACTAACTTTGACCAAATCCTACTGTGCTGTAGTGTTTGACTGCTCCCTGAAAACAGATCATGCTCTGCCATCAGACATCCACCGACCACCATTGTCCTCGTAAAGACAATCATAGTCACTTTGTATGCGGGTTTCCCACCAGTCTTGTTTTGCTTTGTGTATCTCCACACCTACCTCTTCTTTTAATCAAAATAAATACACAAAAGCAGGCATTATGTTGAAGCTAAAACAACTTCTCTCTTTCTCTTACCATACACTAAACCCATATTTTGTTATAAATGTTTTATATAATTAATATTTGATGTAAATACCGTGAAGGAACATAAATCTCAATCACAATATATTATGAAAATAAATGAATTATTGTCATTTTTGTCATTAGAATGAAGGTGGAAATAGGTCTTTGTTTGACCGCCTGGATGACTTCCGGATCGACCGAGACGAATCAGATGATCAGGTGTGTGATGGAAACGTGTCAAAAACATAGCTATGTGGCTTTGGAAACTATGGGACTAGGTTTTCTGAGGTTGTCTGAGTTTTACAGTAGTGATAAAGTCATGTAGTTCAGACAGTTAATCTTAGCCTTCTCTTGAAGGATGTGGAGGGTCTCATGGAATGGTGGAGCACGGTGGAACGTAAGACACACACACACACACACACACACACACACACACACACACACACACACACACACACACACACTCACACACTCACACTCAAACACACCTATTAAACGTCATTACATAGATGGCCTCAGATGTCAGTCCATCATCTGGTTGAGCCTCCACACAACAAAAGCAAGAAAATTGAATGATTTCCCTAATTGACTGTTTTGTTTTCTCTGCTGTGTTGATTCAGAATGGGAGGACTTGCCTCAAGATGATGACATGACGGAGAAGGAAGAAGCCAAGTAAGACAGGACTCTTTGCATGTGTGCATGTGTGCATGTGTGCATGTGTGGTAGGGGTCCTTAATCCCTAACGAGATCGACATTAAAAGCTACGTTATCAACTTTAGAGAAATGTGTCGAATGTTTGAAATGAGTAGGACTGCTGCATTTCCTCTCATAGGAAAACAATGGTTTGTTGTGTGAGCGTCTTCAAATCCATTGGTTTCATCTTTAGTCATAGAGGACATCTTAAGACGCATCTTAAGATCTCTCTGATACACTGACCGCTAGGGACAGTGCACAGAGCAGACTATGCCTCTGAGCGAGTCATGATGATGATTGTGAACCTGCTCTTCCCAGGGCATTCGCTTTGACCGCAGAGAAGGTCCAGAGGGGCATCCGGGTGTTCAACAAGCTGTTCACCGAGCGCGCCGAGAGCCTGTGGCAGCACGTCATCGACCTCAACGCCATCGCCGACAACCTGGACCGCTTCAACAAGAAAACCAAGATCGCCCAGATCACGGGCGGCTCCACCAGCGCCATCGGAGGCGTGGCCACCATCGCCGGCCTGGCCCTGGCGCCGGTCACCTTTGGAACCTCCCTAATCATCACGGCCGTGGGGCTGGGCGTGGCCACGGCGGGCGGCCTCACCTCGGCCGGCGCCGGCATCTCCAACCAGGTCAACAACTCCCTGGACCGCAAGAAGGTGGAGAAGATTGTGGAGGACTACCAGGAGAAGATGGCCGACATCAACAAGTGCATGACCTTCATCAAGCAGGGTATCGAGAACCTGCGCAAGTTCGACCTGCTCAAGATGCGGAAGCACGCTTACAACCGGGACTTCCCGGCGCTCAACAACATCTACGAGGACGGCGCCATGATGGGCAAGGCGATCCTCATCAACGCCAATGAGATCATGCGGGTGGTGCAGATCGCCAACATGGCGGGCAGCACCGCAGCCAGGGCGGTGCAGATCGCCAGCATGGCCACGGGGGTCCTCACCGGGCTCTTCGTGGGAATGGACATCTACTTTGTGGCCAAAGACTCGAAGGAACTCAAGAAGGGCGCCAAGTCTGAGTTCGCCGCCAAGATCCGGGAGGTGGCCATCCAGCTTCATGACGGTCTGGTGGAGCTCAATGGAATCCGAGACGAGCTGCAATCCACCAACGGCACCGATGATGCGAAGGCCAACGTGGACCTTAACAAAATCAAGGAGGAGGAGGAGAAGAAACCGGAGGAGGAGGAGGATGAAGATGAAATCGACCGGATCAAAAAGGCAATCAAAAAGGATTACGAGAACCGTGATTATGTTTGACTTCCAGAAATTCCAGTCCTTTAAACCACACATCATTATATTAATGTATGCATTTAAGTTCTTATAGTCAGGGATTAGGAAACTGCTCTCGCCTTGTGAAGATATGCCAATAAAACTGTCAGCATAACTGATGCCGGATATGCAATAAGAAAATGAGTAACTAGTTCTGAAGTCTTGCCTATTGGGACTTCATTCAAGCCGGCATTTGTTTTCATGATTGTTTATGGAAATGTTTTTTCTTTTTTTATATGAACATTTTAGCACAAATGATTTTATACTTTGTGACGTAAGGTCTAGATTTTGACCTTGTATGCTGCTAACTACTTTGCAAAGTAGTTAGCAGTGTTTTAATGGGTATATGGATATTGAGTTTTTATTTTATTTACAAACCTCTAAATGCTACTGGGTGTAGTGCCTTGCACCTTCATTATTTATAATGTCTTTGTTATATTTATAATCAAATATTCACATTTGAATAATTGTAGATCTTTTGTTGGTGTCGAAACTGCTATGCAAGAGAGTTAGTTTGAAATGAAGGACAAATGAGTCTGGTCCAAAAGTATGAATGATGGGAACTCCCTGTATTCACTCCACAATACACTTCAACACTGTGTACATTTTCCAAACACTGTACAGAACATAAAAGATCCAAGACAATGAAATGACAGAAACTCCCAGTAGTTCCTTTATTGATGATGTTGAGGATTTCTCTTCATGAACTCCTTCCCCTTTTTCTGTCATGTGATACAATTGGAAAGCATGTTTGAGACCAGCCTGTTAAAAAACGAAATCATCCATTATCTATATCATTGGCCTTGACGACTTTATTTGAGTATTTTGTCATTTTATGCAAAACTCTTGAAAGGTCACAGTCTGTAATGTATGTATTGTTGCTAATACATTTCCAGGAATAAAAACCAATGTCTTAAGTGTTCAATGCGTCAAATGATGCCATACTGGTTTACACTTGAACGCCGCACCCAGTCCAGCAAACTCTTAATTTCCTTTTAACTTTTATGTACACATGCTTCATGTTGACTTTGCATCTTTATTTGCATAACCTACTACATGGCACCGATATGGTCATTTTAATTATGTCCTTCAGCCTCAGGTTCACCTTTACAAGCAGCTTGACATGCGTAGCTGAGGCTTGCTTGTAGTTCTAGCTTTGTGGAGCAGCTGTAAATATGTAACGACAAGTCTGCATTTGCCCTGTCTTTAAATAGCTTTGTGTGTGGATTATTATTTGTAATTATTTTTTTTGCTTTAGGTCAGCTGGAGTGCAAACACAAATAAACTCCCAAATAAATAAACTTGTATAGGACATGTCACTTTCCACAGATTAATGTTGATGATTTAACTCTTGTTTATTTCAGTATAGAAGCAGCTGGGTATCCCCATTCTTTGATGATCCACCACCTGGCCTAGTTCTTCTCAACTTCTGAAGCAATATCTCTGGTCATGGAAACACGGACGTAATGGTATTACTTGTGACGCCTGTGAAACTGACTTGCATGAGTCAAGAGAAGTATGCAGGATAAACTGCTGTTCAACTGCTCACCGGTCCCGGCGAACACACCCCGTCCCCGGGTGGAGCAAACCTGGTTTCAGACGGTCAGAAAGAGGTCGCATGTGGTTCTCATTGTCCTACCGCGCCAACTAGGTAAAAAACAACAACATTTTATAGTACTAGCTATTTATTTGGAGCCAGCTGTATTTTTCATGATTATCTATATAGATATATGTTGATATATATTGAGCAGTCGTACAGTTTTGTGTAAGCGCAAAGATTTGGTGAGTCCCGGGATGAGCCGATGGGTTTGATTTGTAAGGAGATACACACACGGATGCGCGCGCACCATATTCCATAGTGAAGAGAATGGTTTAGGGACGGAGCAGCTTTTATGGATAATATCACTAAATATACAAGAACAAACAGGAGAATGTATGTTTTCTAGAATGTCGAGAAAGTTGCGGTTAGTTTCTCTTGCACACATTGTGAACCCTGTACATGTTTTGTTGACATCCAGCTTAGATTTTTTTTTTATTATGAGTTTAAATTTTAAATAACGTATGGACCTTCTTACTTGACAAAACCTTTGTTGAAGTGACCATGCAACCGTTCTCATGGGCAAACCAATCTACTTCCTTTTGTGTTTTCTGATTACCTCTGATTGCTTGATAAACATTTTCTGAAGGTGTGTAATATGGAGCAGTGTTTGAGGAAGCCAGACGTCAGAAAAACAGCCAAACCACTGCCAGTGAGTGGAACCACACTATATTTTGTTAAGTGTTGCAACGAGCAAAATGTCTGACGTGTTCTCTTATCCTCACCATTAGCCAAAACCTCCCCCAAAGCCCAAGGTACAGTAATAATAACACCACATGAATAATTTGGAGTTATGTGTTCCTGTGATACAGAAGTATGTCACAATCCCATCCAACAACGTAAAACAAACAACAATGTTCCCATCTTTTTTTCATCTAAATATCTTTCACAAGAAAAACATTTGACCACATAATGCTCTATTGCTGCATGATGGATGTGGTGATGTGAATGCTTTCTAATGTGTTGATTTTCTCCTCACCCAGCAGGATGCTCCCCCAGCCCCGTCCCCTCCACAGGAGCTGGGCAGGACCCAGCAGCTCATCAGGAGGATTGAGATGGCCATGGACGAGGTGTGTGTGTGTGTGTGTGTGTGTGTGTGTGTGTGTGTGTGTGTGTGTGTGTGTGTGTGTGTGTGTGTGTGTGTGTGTGTGTGTGTGTGTGTGTGTGTGTGTGTGTGTGTGTGTGTGTGTGTGTGTGTGTGTGCGTGTGTGTCTATACTTGCTAATCAACCATTTCTGTATCATCTCTGAAATGGTCAATGGACTACATTTATAAAGCGCTTTCTTAACCTGTGGTCACTCAAAGAGCTTTACAATTTGTGCATCACAATCACCCATTCAGACACACATTTTTGCCCTCTTTCTGTGTCTGAAAAGACTCCATCAAATATTAACTTATCATGTGGTAGTGGCTTCAGAGATGGGGTTAGATAGAGTTAGGACTATGGCATACACGCATCTAAAGGATATCCTATTGTGATGCCTATAGTCAGCGAGGCTGCTGTTGTTTTTCTGCTAGATGTTCTTCTCGAAGTAAGTGTTCTGCATCTGTTGTAGGCGAGGCACCTACTTCATGCCAACTTCAGTGGGTGCTACTCCGTAACTAACGGTAACTAACTACCGTGTTAAGGGGATGAGTAAAACATACATTTCTCTCTATGACAATAACAATGTTTTTGTACCTGCACACATCCTAATCCCTTTATTTCCCTTCTGGGATTAATAAACTATATCTTATTTTAACCCATCATCTACACACACACATCTGTTTGGTTCTTACATAAAACATGGCTCACCTTGCATGCTTCTACCAGGCTAATGGAAACCTGATACAGGCTGAGACCAGAGGAAGACCAACTGTGGCTGCACTCAGATGGGCTGAAAGAGTACGAAACTCAAACTCTCAATCACAATACGACACTCGTGTCATGGCTCACATTGGGATTATCTTTCATTTTCACTTGCGTTTTTTTTGTTTCAATACAAGTTGTGAATGATGTTTTATCTCTAGGAGTGGGATGTAAAATTATTATGAAAATGGCACACATTCACACAAACACATACATCAGACACACACACACACACCGCATACAAACACACACGTCAATTTGAAGTCAAGTCAATTCGATTTGTGTAGCCCTTTATCACAGTTACAATCTCAAAGGGCACACAAACACGGAAGAAATGTTGCGCTTCTCTGGAATCTAAGATAACCGACCAATCAGAAGATTCCCCCACAGACGACTCAAAACAGGTATAAAAAAAAGGCGTGCTCTGGATTCCTTTTGTGCTTGTCTTCACGTGAACCCACCACTCCCTCCATAGCTTCCTTTTAGTTTGATTTCTTTCTCTCTTTTTTAAGGAATTCCAGAGATCCCAACTTGGAGCATTTCAAAAGAGCCAGAAGGAGAAGATGCCTGCCTTTACAGTAAGCCACTCCCTCCATCCAACACAACATCAGTTTTTCATTTGTAATCATAACAATAATCATCACCAGATGGTCAGGGGTGAAGTTATTGAGCCAAGTGTTTGTGGTGGTCTGCTTTGCTCAGAGTAATGTGGGTGAGGACGCTGAGACACAGGCTAAACCCAAAGAGTGCCCTGCGATGAAGACCCCAAGTGGAAAACAGGTCCGTCTGTCTGTTTGTATTGGTCTTTTTGTAACCATCTATGGATCCGTATAAGAGATATTCTTATTCAATAAGGTATATTTGTTTCAGTGGTTCATATTGTGGGTGCGCTTTAGATTTTTTTGTAATAATAATGGCAATAATAATGCATTTTATTTATATAGCACCTTTCAAGGTACGCAAAGACAGTTTACCAAGGTGTAAATACAAGAGTAAAATATACATCTCTACTTTTTTAGGGTATTTATTCAACGCACTGCAACACACATGCATATACACACCCACACACACACACACACACACACACACACACACACACACACACACACACACACACACACACACACACACACACACACACACACACACACACAAACATACACAGTCTTTGTCTAACCGGAAGTTGTCATTACCAGCTGTAAGAAGTAGCTGTTTGACTCCAAGCCGAAAGGTTCTGGGTTTGATCCCCTAGTCCACGGCTTACCTATGGGCATCCTCAGGCAAGGGACCTAACCCCTACCTGCTCACTAAGGACATATGTACCTGTTTTCACTGTCGGTTTCTGGATTCTAAAATGACCAGTACTCAATATGGTAGTACTCAATGGGTGGAATTGTTTTGTGGAGACATAACACAGGATTCCAGCGACGAAGAAACAATATCAGAAGAGGAGCAGTCTTCTGAGAGCTGCAAGCCTGAGAAGCACCCAGAGCCCAAACCTGTAGGTATTTTTGTTTAATTACATGTAATTCATTGATCAATGTCTTGTTTTTTTTTGCAATCCAAGAACCATACAGATACATAGTATGGCTTCAGTAGACCAGAGCCGAGACTTCAAAGAGCAACTGAGATGAAGTCTCTTGACGTGTCAGCGCGTACACAAACACATGCGTACACAAACTAGTTTACATCCAAGATCAGTCTCAAAACATTAGGTATTCCAATAGATCCGTCAGACCTGTTTTCTTCACAACAAGGAAAAAGGAAATATCCTGGCTGGCATATTCCGGAAAAAACCTGAAGACAGCATACCATCTCCCTCATTGACGGTAACCAACCAACGCTTTCCATTGTTAGTGGGATATTGGAAGTGTTTTATGTTTGTTCCATATAATTTCCTTCTCTTCTCTATCGATAATATCTCTTTGTCTTTCTTTCTTTCTTTCTCTCTCTTTCTTTCTTTCTTTCTTTCTTTCTTTCTTTCTTTCTTTCTTTCTTTCTTTTTTCTTCACTGTCCTCGACACCCGAATTCCCCACCTGGCATTAAGAAAGTACCATGTCATCTAATCTATTGTACTTTCAACCAATCAATCTAAAATGCTTTTTCTTCTTGCCAGGTCAGTGCACCAGATGCAGAACCTGTTGACGAAGAGAATGTCTCCATTGTAGGTTCCACTGGTGTCATGAGGAATGCACACATACATGCATTGCTGCACTGTATTGCAGTGATTGATGTGTAATTAGCTCAGGTGTCCTCTGATTGGATAATATTACAGACTTTATCATTGTAGGAAAATCTTGGTGTTGCCAGGGAAGTTTCGGACAGCAATGACTATCTGTCTAAAAACAACCTAAAGGTGAGCCTGAGAGGCAATAGAAAGGTTAAAAGTGTAAATAATAAGAGTGTAAATAAAACCGGTACTATGTACAGAGTGATAAAAGTAGTTTGTTGTTGTCAACAGATAAAGGAAAAGAAGGGAATTTTTGGGGGAATCCTCCGGAAGTCCCCGAAGCCATCAGAGGTACAGGTGTGTGTGTGTGTGCATATGTTGTAATTGCCTTTTTCTACCCAATTAACGTTAAAAAAAGGATACCAATGGTACCAAATTGATAAGCAAACTTTTTATATTTTTATTTAATCGCGTAACACTGGTACGCGAGGGCATTGCAGGTATGTGGGATTGAATTCTTGAAACAGACCGATTTACAATGATGGAAAAAATAACATAGAGAAATGAACACGAATACATTATAAAAATTGTTCAGTAAATATAGTATTATGGCTTGTTATTATTTTAAAAAATAGTTAAATGCCATTGATGTTTTGTGTTTATTTGTTTTTGCTAAATAAACACACTGGCCTTCTTGCAGTAATACAGTAATACAAAGGGGGCCCTGGCCCTCTTTGCTCAACCACTCCATGTGGTTATCTATGTTTGCATATGAGGTGGTACACGAAAGATCTTGATGACAATGTAGTGGTTCACCTAAAGTCAAAGATTGGGAACCACTGCTCTTGATCACATCCCAAACCCCCTACAGCATTTAAATGCTTCTTTTGTCTTTTGTCTAAGATAAGATAAGATAATAATATGGTACTTCATTCATCCCAGATGGTAAGTTCAGGACATTGACTCTAGTGTTGGTGTGAAACATTGCAGGACACGCAGTCTCTGGCCAGCGAGCTTTCAGCCAGCAATGACAGTCTGTCTGAGCCCGCTAAGGTAAGACCGTCCACATTCTACAGTCCCTCTGTCTAAAGTATGTGTCCTTTCTACCGACGAACCGAGTCGCGGCAACTGTGGGCTGGTTTTGTTGATATTTCCTCTTTTAAAAACAAGAGCCAAAATCGCAAGGGCTAAGATATAAGCCGTATCTCGTCAACATGGTTGACCAAATGCTATATTTGTTCACACAGGAAGTAGAAGGGTACAAGGGTACCGCTGTTGCCTCACTGTTTGAACCCAGTTCCCCCCTGCAAGTCCTTATGAATTGATAATGGTTTCCTGTGTTCCAGGACAAAGGGGACATCTTCAGTGGAATGTTAAAAAAGGATCCTAAACTGTCATCTGAGAGCGGCCAGCCACATGGGGTAATGTACAGAGTGTTACAATGCACTGAAGTCAGTTTGTACTTTTAGCATGCAATCAAGCTAGTTAAGTTACAAAACTAAGAGTTGGAGATGAAAGAGATATGCTAGCTGTGGAAGGACTTCATTCACGGCTTCTTGGGGAATGAACCATGGAGTTTTCATGTGACAGACCTGGGTTCAAATCTGCGTGTGTTAAAGTGAAAAACATTTATTGTGAACAGTGGTTTACAATTACAATGTAATTATGTAGCTTTTCTATAGAGTATCAATTTCTGATCAGTCACATTAATGGCAGCATGGTTGTCCATTTAACCAGACATCATTGCAGTTTGTCAAGCCATTGGTTTGAAGTGTGTGTGTGGGTTCAAGTTCAAGTTCAAGTTCAAGTTCAAGTTCAAGTTCAAGTTCAAGTTCAAGTTCAAGTTCAAGTTCAAGTTCAAGTTCTTTATTTAGTCAAAGGCACAAGAAAACATGCAGTAGCAGTCATTGCTGGCAATGAAATTCACGTGTTCCAAGCTGTCGACAGTGCAGGTACTAAGTAGTATATACAATAAATAAATTAAATAAAAATAAAGGGTGTGTGTGTGCGTGCACGCGCACATTTCTTTTCCAGGACGAACACTCGCTCCAGGGTTAACTCCCCTGCATGTTGGCTAAGGAAACCCCTTAACACACACTTTAAAGTGACTCCTCCCCACTCAAAGTGGACATCATGAGGATGATTAGCTTTTTGTTAGACTAGACTAGCATAGATCAGTTGCTAATTAGAGACAAATTTACTCATACTCTTTCAATTCAAGAGTATAAGCATGCCTAGTGCTTTCTGTTTTTTTGAGGTAAGGGCTATGATTCACAAATATTAATTTTCCTTCAAGCTACATCCCTTTTGGGTGACTATTCTGTATTATTGTGTTCACAGGAGAAAGACAATCTGTTCAGTGGACTTTTCAAAAAGACTCCTAAAGCACAGAGCGACAGCCAGGTAAATCACACCACCATAAGAAGCATCTGCCATGTCTGTCCCCACACAGATTAACAAATCATATCTAGTTTTAAATCATATCTTTTTTTATAAAATCCTATCGACTCATTTTGTATATAGTGTGAATTGAGAATGTACAAACCTTTAGTAATGCTTAGTAATTAAAAGCATTACTTACCCATTAATGAACGCTGTCTCACAAATGTAGTTCATAAAAAAAGGGGAATTAAAGTGAGTGAATTAATCTTTGTTTCCTTTTCTTGTGGTGTTTGTTATAAGGGAAGTGTGACTTCAATGGCATTGTTTACTTCCCATTTCAGGAAGATCTGTCTTGGCAGAGAGAGCTGTTCACCAGCAATAACAGTCTCTCTGAACACAAAAAGACCAAGGTGAGTTCATGTCTCTGTGCCAACATTAACACACAATTCATTATTTTTGGTGAGCCAAAAGCTGATGGGGATGATGCCCGCAGTAGTGTCCTATATCTTAAACTATTATCTTTTTATTTTTTTAAATACCGGTCCACACTTGCTTAATATACTTCAAGAGCTGTCAGTGGAATGTTGAAGAAACTGTTTAAACGTAATTGATTTGCCTCTGTATTTTAAAGAAGTCAAGTTTTAGTGCTAATCTTGCAGGCGGAAGGTTACAAAATTGACATATAAACATTGTGATTCTTTCCCAAATCATTTGTTTCTAAGGACGAACAGTCCCTAAAAGAGCTGGCGGCCAGCAGTGAAAGTCTGTCGGAAAATACCATGGTAATAAGTTTCTTTCAAGGTGTTTGTCTGTAATGTCGTAAAACACGAAAAGTGCATTATTTCCTTGTTTCTTCCTGCATTGTTGTTGTGGGTTACAGTGGTGCTTACTGCGATACTGTCTGTAGATTTGATGTTTTAATGAGAAACATCCTCTACTTCCTGTTTCAGGGGAATTTCGCTGGGCAAAAGGAGCTTTCAGATAGCAACGACACTCTGTCTGACAGCAAGAAGACAAAGGTGGGTTACGTCATTTCGTGAATACCCTTGGAGGATTTGACTTACTCGTGACTGGTGTAATGACATGAAACTGGTTCGAGTTTCTGTCAGTTTCTGTTTGAGCTTAAAGCTTAGCTTAAAATCATGGAGGAATCTTGTTCTGAACAAGATTCCTCCATGATTCTAAACAAAGCGCCTGACTTGGGATGGTTTTGTCAGCAGTGGGAAATCAAGAGAGGGAGTTAAATGAAAACATACAAAAAAAAACAGAAACCTCTACCTGAATATTATATATATATACTGTATATATATCCTTTATCTAGGACTCTTTTACAACGAGGCCCTGTACAACAAAAACAGATCAGAAAATGATATAGAAATAATTACAAATAACAGATAAATGAGTAACAAATAAAAGAGAATCAAATTGATTCATTAAGATAATAAATAACCAGAATAATGACAGTATTATAAAAAACTTATGTTTAAATAAAATACCATAAAAATATTCACTTAAAAAACTATTACACACACATTAGACATTACAGCTGTACGTTTTTGTCGTGCCTATACGTAAGGTGAACTACTACTTGTTTTAAAGTTTAATTGAAATTGTATAGTCAGTGCATGTTTTAATTGTGTGTGCACGTGCATAAACATTTGTGTTTTAGGAGAAAGGCAAACTGTTCAGTGGAATGTTCTGGAAATCTCCCAAACTAGTAGACACTACTCAACCGGGTGAGGTAAAAGTGTGTACTTTTGTCACAGTATTGTCTATTAAAGGGATACCAAAGCAACAATGAATTTGCTTGTACAATGGTCTACTTATGGTCTATCATTTTAACAGTTGGAGCCTCATTTAAAGATATACATTTTTACACCTTTTCGTAAACGAGGGATACGAAAACTCTGCCAAAAACCTTTGCTTGTGTCCACCTTATTGATGATGTTTTTAAATGTAGGATGAGCAGTCGCTAAACAGTGATCTGGTTAGCAACGAGAGCTTGTCA
Source organism: Lota lota (assembly GCA_026745465.1). Lineage (NCBI taxonomy): Eukaryota > Metazoa > Chordata > Actinopteri > Gadiformes > Lotidae > Lota > Lota lota. The sequence goes on along the minus strand of JACYXH010000475.1, from coordinate 129,675 downwards.
GAGACCAAGGTCAGTCAAGAGAATGAACCAAAGGCCTGACAGTTGCCTAACATTGTTATTCTACTTAGACATAGCTACTAAATTAGCATGTTTCCTGTATTTGTCCATTAGAAAAAGAGAGGGTTGTTTGGTGTACTTCTCAAGAAGACTCCCAAAGCCACCGGAGACACCACAGAGGTGAATCTATATGCTCCAGTGCTGTGAAACGTCTAAACTTTAAACATTGCATTCATTGTTTATGTATAATGTTGTTGTTTTTAGGACAAAGATGGCGACAAGAAACTCCCGGCTAGCCATGACAGTCTGTTTGAGGGTAACACTGTAAAGGTGAGTTCTAGATTAGTACAGCTTTGAACAAGAACAACACTCAAATCTCAAATATGCTTACATGCTCATTGTTAATGAAATCACAAATCTTAACTGTTAGTTTACACCTTGTTGTTCATCAGGAGAAAAACATCTTTGGCGGTATATTCAAGAAACCCCAGAAGCCAACACAAGAGGACAGCTCAGATAGAGAGGTAATGATGAGGACAGTGGTTTAAATGAAATCCTTGAACCACATTTGAACTGTTGAAACTCTTTTATGAATAAAATGCGATTGAGATGAATAAGCATACATTTTTGGTTCTAATTCAGGGGTCGAACCAGCCGGAAGAAGAAAGATTGTCTAGCTGTGAAAATCTCTCTGAGACCACAACTCAAAAGGTACTTTGAGTTAAAAAGAACAAAAAAATATTATTTTAATCTCGTAATTGTGCGTGTTATTTATGTTGGCAGATGTTTCATTTGGAAGAACAGTATGTTCAGATACGCACCACTGACTTGCTTAACTGGTTCCTTACATCGTGGGAACTCTGGGCTTTGGAGATTGAAGTAGATTTTTGGAAGCAGCTCTAATACGCAAAACATATGGTTGTTGTTTTATTATGTAGTTATCTAAATCAATCAAACTGTATTTCAGGAGAAGAAAGGAGGTCTTTCTGGTTTATTCAAAAGGACCGCCAGCATCGACAATCTGAATGACAATGAAGTGAGTATGAGTCTCACTATGAATTAGTATATTTAATAAACTATTAACAAGTGTTCACCGTTTCCTCTTCTCCCCTTTACTTTCCTCTCTTTTATTTACTTTGAAATACAAGTTCCGATTTTTCTTCAACTTCTCACATGCTTTTATCCTTAGTACACAAACCTAGTCTGCAAGCACAAGACACTTGTAACACCATTACCTTTATAGGATATAGTTGGCATAGTAACACTGTGTTTACATGTCTTCCAGGAGAAAAGTATTTTCAGTGGAATTTTTAAGAAGCCACCAAAAGCGTTGGAAGGGTCTACAGCTGATGAGGTACGCGGTCTTATCTCTAACCTCTACTGTGTCTCTACTGTGTTTGTGTTTGTGTGTGTGTGTGTGTGTGTGTGTGTGTGTGTGTTTAAATCAATACCAGCTTTAATTCTCTGTGTTGCATTCAGGATAGCAAAGGAAAGTTATCCGTCAGTGGTGATGAACTTTCAGAAACGGCAAAGGTACCTTTTCTATAATCACAATCTTTGGGTCTGTTTGACTTGATTGTTAATGATTTATATAATATGTATTTAATATTCACACAATATGTTGCAGGAGAAAACGGGAGGGATCTCTGGCATGTTTAAACGCTCTCCTAAACCAGCTCCACGTTCGCTGGTCGCAATGGTAATCACCATAACTTCACTTATTCTGGTTTCTTCATGTGTTCCCTTGACATTGGAAACGAAGTCTGACTTTTGTAGATTTATCCTCAGACATGCCGCTTTTAAAAACAATGCGGTACTGCTTAATTTTAAGTACTGATGGGAACCAAATTTTGTTACAGGACCCTCTCCACGACACAAATGAACTTGGCGAGAGTGACGGTGAAAATCCGGCTTTAAAGGTCAGCACTACCTCCAGGCGGCCATCGCCGATGCACCGGCCTCGGCCGTGTTGGTTCCCCAACACGTGTATCTCAGCCACAGTATTACAATCCATCACTGAGTGGCTTTCTCTTCATTTAAAAGGAAACGGGGACTGAACTGTCCGCCAGCAACGACAGTCTCAACGAGGTATCCACGACAAAAGTGAGCATAGAGCAATTTTGACAAAGTCGTTCTCACAAATGTATACGTTTTAACATTTCCTTACTTGGTGTGTGTGTGTGTGTTTGTGTGTTTGTGTGTGTGTGTGCTGTGTTTTACTCAGGAGAAGATGAGAGCTTTTGGTGGGATGTTCAGAAAGACCCCTAAAGCAGTGGAACAACAGGTTGGCCTTATTATGTCCGTGATAAAGAAACATCATAAAGTTCTATCATGTTATTATAATAATCATAATGCTGTGATGTTGTGGTTGCTTCTCCCTTTTTACTTGGCTTGTAAGGCCTATGCAAAAAACGAAATGATATATTCAAAGAAAGCCACAAGCAAAATACAGTAATGTAATATTTGCGTATCTAATTTAAGTATCAAAATACAACCACACATTAAGTAAGACTTTAAATATGCTTTACTACTATCTCCAAATGATCACTAGGGAACATGTAGCTTAAGAGCAAATACTGAATAGTGATTCAACACTTAACCATCTTTTTATTTTCAGGACGAGGATGACCTCAGACCACTAGGGGGCGGCAGTAGGATAAAACGCAGAAAGACCATCACCAGGAAAAAACGGGTGCGCTTTCAATTATCGCCCTTCAATTAATTCAAGCTCCAATTGTTTGTAGTACGAACTGCTACATGCGATGGGGGTTATCACATGCCAGAGCCCTTCGAAGACACAAATTAATACTGAAGTTGAAACGTTTGCTTCAGTGTTATGTAGGTCACATATGTTGGTATTGTATTTCAACTTTATTTCGTCTTTCCTTTGTCCCTCCACTTGCTTGCATGATGTTATAGTGCTTTGATTCTCTGTTGTGCTCTTTTTGCATCAGGTCGTGTCATTCCAAGTCAAGCGGACTCTTCCAAGAACCGCAAAGGTAAATCTTCCTGGCCAGGTGCCACTACCCAATTAGTTTAAATCATTTACAACTGTGTTTACATTTTACTTTAATTTCATTACTTTCATCTTCTTTTCATTTCAACTCTCAACACAGATATTCACACTGAATGGCACATTATTTAATATACTACATTGTAAGTTAGTAGTACTTAGTTTGTGTAACACTTTTATCCAAAGAGAGTTGCACTAACAACTGATATAGGTAACTCCAATAGCCGGTCACCTCCAGCCAATCAGTGCTCCTTCTCCAGGGTCTGCTGGCCTGGAGCCGTTGGAACGGCTTGATCTGATGTTACTCTGTTCCCCCCTGTGTCCTCTAGAGCTCTGACATGCTCCCTGTTCTGGAGGAGGAGAGTGTGGAGATGATGGAGATGACCCCCTTCCAGGTGAGCCAGAAGACCCTCCCCACTCACTTGTTGAATATTAGATTCTGATTGGTCACATCGGTATTCTACGGTGTGTTATTTCTGAACGGCAAACCGCTGCTATGTAACAGACTGCTGCAATGGACGCTATTTCCAACCGTAAAATCTGACTCTTTTTGTTTAGCGGAAGCAATAAAATAATTATTTAATCAATCATGGTGGTTTTATTGTTATATTTTGTGGCAACTGATTGATTTCTTCAGTAAATAGCCATGTGATATGCGAAATAATGTACAACGAGCCGGTCATTATCGTGGAATAAACCCCTTCAGGGGTCATTTAAGTCTTGCCTCACCCTTTTTGGGGTTTATTTCACGATAATGGGCCGTGCCTTCGCTGTACATTATTCCTAACATAAGTGGAACTTATAAGAGGGTTTATGCTTTATGTTGTGTGTGTGTGTGTGTGTGTGTGTTTAACAGGAGGGCTCAGTAGAGATCCAACATGTGGAGATGGCAGCCTACCCTACTGAGGGCAACAACCGCGATCGTGAGGTGTGTGTGTGTGTGTGTGTGTGTGTGTGTGTGTGTGTGTGTGTGTGTGTGTGTTGGGGTACGTGTGTGTACATTGTTGACAACACTATACTTGATTATTGATTAGTGTCCATTCTTAAACCAAGAAATGTATTTTCTTTTCAGGAGAACGATGAACTGATGGAGTGGTGGAACGGTGTTGTAGGTGGGATAGCGAAAGCTTTATACAATATTTATTGTATATTATGGAGTGTACTAGTGGGTTTTTATCTGTTCTGTCTGTTGACTATTCCTCTGATTTGTGGGTTGCCAGGTTGGGCAGAATGGAACGAGACATCCAACTTTCAGGAGGAAGATGAGGAGCTGTGAGCAGAGCGGCATTAGCATTCTTTGAAAGCATCTCTAATAGCTTACAGCCAATTCTATTTTGAAGTGTCTCCTTTCTCCATATGTATCGAATATGCAAACAATTATTTATATTCCTAAGGTCAAAGCGTTAAAGCTGCTGTAGGTAAGATTGGAGAGTTGGATAAGAGAGCGGTCAGATGAGGGCAAGTATTTGAAAATAAACCATCCACAAAGTATCCCCTCTCTCCATATGTTTCTCCACCATTGAGAAGTGTTGCACTCACACACCTGTGATGGAGCTACGTGCACCATTGTGATTGACAGGCAAGATGGATTCCTCGAATCAATCAGGGAAGAGATGCCCTGATTGGTCTGAAATCTAAATTGCCTCAATAACAGATGCAGGCGCAGTCAACCAGCACAGATTTCACTCACTAATAACTGGCGGGATGGCTTTGGCCTTTCTAACCAATGACACTCAAATGACAGCTCTTAATATTTTACCTACAGCACTAAATTTCTCTACAAACAGTTGAACCCTCTCTCTCCACTCTCTTTCTCTGTCTCTTGGTCTGTCTGTCTTTCTGTGTCTCTGTGTGTGTGTCTCTCGCCCCCCCCCCCCTCCCTCTCTCTCTCCCCCTCCCTCTCCCTCTCCCCCTCCCTCTCTCCCTCTCTCTCCCCCTCCAGGGCCGTGGAGCAGGCGGCTGACCGTCTCTTCATGGCCGCCCGGCTGTTTGTGCGCATCTTCAACCAGCGGGGGGCGTCGCTGCAGCACCGCATCCTGGAGCTGCTGGAGCAGGCCGACGCGGCCGACCACTTCCACAAGCGCACCGTGTCGGCGGCGGTGGGTGGGGGCGTGGCCAGCGTGGCGGGCAGCGTGGCCACCATCACGGGACTCATCCTTGTGCCGTTCACCTTCGGCGTGTCCATCATCGTGACGGCGGTGGGCATCACCGTGGCCACGGCGGGCAGCATCGCCTCGGCAACGGCCAACATCACGGACGCTGTGCACTCCAACATGGACCGCAAGAAGGTGGAGAAGATGATCCAGGGCTACCAGGATGAGATAAAGGACATCAGCGAGTGTCTGGAGTTTGTGCAGGTAAAGAGATGGGGAAACTCACACGTTTTGCGAAGGAATCCGATCTGGGAATGTTTTTCTGAGAGTGCATACTTAGAGGATATTTTCTATTTATTTGTTGAAACAGATCTATATATTTCAGAATTATATTGAAACGCATGATGCATTACTGAAGTCTGATGTTCTGTCCCTAATTATACATGTAGTAGAGAGAGAGAGATTTTATTATAATTTCGAACATTATGATTATTATAAGACCCATACAAACATAATGAATAACACTCCTAGAGTACTAACCCACTCCCCCCCAGGAAGGCATGAGCACCCTGCAGGAGTGGGACTTCGAGAAGTACTCCCAGAGCGCCGCCAAGAAGGCGCTGAACCACAACATCAAGCACGTGATCAAGGAGGGCGGCCGCGCGGGCAAGGACCTGGTGGTGAAGACCAACGAGCTGATCGGCACCGTGCAGGCTGCTGGGCGCAGCCGGGGGCGCGGCCAAGGCGGCGCACGCCATCAGCATCACCACGGGCGTCATGTCGGCCCTGTTCCTGGCGCTGGACGTCTTCTTCCTGGCCAAGGACTCGCACGAGCTGCGCAAGGGCGCCAAGACCAAGTTCGCCAAGAAGATCCGGGAGGTGTGCAAGGACCTGCAGGACGGCCTGCTGGAGCTCAACAAGGTGAAGTCACAGCTGCAGAAGACCATGGACGGCATCGAGCTGGAGGAGGTGGAGGAGATCCTGGAGGTGGAGGAGGAGGTGGACGAGGAGGAGAGCGGCGAAGAGCTGGAGTCGGACCCCGTGAAGCTGGCCCAGCTGTACGAGGAGCTGGACGTCATGGAGGAGAAGCTGGACAAGAGGGTCCAGGAGGAGAAGGAGCAGAAGCAGAGGGAGGAAGAACGGAAGGAGAAGGAACAGAAGGAGAAGAAGGAGAAGGCGGTGAAGGAAAGCAAAGGAAAGGAGGGCCTGGTCCCAGCAGGGGAAGGCAAAGAGGAGGAGAAGAGTGATAACAATATGAGTGAGGGGAAGGAGGAGGAGAGCGAGAAGGAAGAGGCAGGGAGCGGAGGGGAGCAACAGGAGAAGAAGAAGAAGAAGAGCGGAGGTGGCGATGAGGAGGGCAAGAAGAAGGAGGAGGTGAAGGACAACAGTAAGTCGGCGCAGGTGACCAAATCACAGAGGGAGCGGGAACGGAAGAGGGAGCGCGCCAAAGCAGAGAACACGACCAGGCCGGCAAGTCAGAAGGAGCCACTGGTCCCGGGAGGAAAGACGGCAAAGGAGGCGGAGAACAGGGCCACGACCCAGAGAGAACACGCCCATGGAGACCCAGCGGAGAAGGCGGACGTCACGCGCACACCCAAGGGCAGGAGGGAGAGAGGGGAGGCGATGACCGAGGATCATGGGAAAGGCAAGAGCGAGACAAAGGAAAAGGACGGCGGCAGGAGCTGGCTAGGTGGCCTTCAACAAGGGGGCGGAGAGGAAGCAAAGAGCGGGCCGGAAAGTGGGCGACAGAAGGAGAGGAGCGAGGAAAAGCTCAGCGTGGAGCCGAAGGAGAGCGTGGCGGAGAGACACGGCAGCACACACGGCAACACACACGGTAGCACACACAGTAGCAGACACGGTAACACACACGGTAACACACACGGCAGCAGACACAGCAGCCCCAGCAGCAGTGGCAGGAGCGAGAGACACAGAGCAAGGGGTCCCGGGGCGGAAGCGACAGAGGGTCACCCTCAGAACCGGGGCGATGGAAGCAAACGACGAGACGACGACCCGACGGCGAGCAGCAGGAAGACGGAGCGGGGAGGCGACAGAGCGGGGGCGAGGGGAGGGGACGCGGAGGTGAGAAGGAGAGAGTCGGATAGGATCCGGGATGAAGGCGCGTCGTCGTCGAGGACGCAGTGGCACTGTGCACTGGATCTGGATGCGGGAGGGGGAGGGGGAGGGGGAGGGGGAGGAGGAGGAGGAGGGGGAGGGGGAGCGGGAGGAGGAGGGGGAGGGGGAGCGGGAAGGGGTAGTCAGAAGGTGAAGCAGGGGAGCCGGACCAAAAGCAAGAGCAGTGGGGAGAACAGGGGAGGGGTGAGGGGAGAGGACGGGGGAGCGGAGGTCCCGAGAGCGGGCAGTACTAGGGAGCCCCCGCGGCAAGGCTCTCGTTCCCGTGCCAACGCCATCCTATCGGATGGACTGAACATATGAAACACTTCTCCGGGGTTTTTGTTACGTATGTCTGGTGTTACTGGGGTCTAAACTTTTTTTATCTTCAATAGCTCAGAGTGGTCTCTTGTAAGACTTGTAAGATTTATTAATGTGTTTCCAAAGAAGGTTTCTACTGAAGGACTTCTATCTACTCCTGTTGTAATGCCTCAACAATTGTTCATGTGTGTGCTTATGTTATGTCGTATCATGGGATTTTCTGTGTATTTGTATAAATTCTTACAAATAAATATTTTATCTCAACCCTTTGATATGGTTCTCTGTGGAATTAACCCTATTGAAATAGTTGACCTAGAAAACAACCTCTTGAAGTTGTTATATGACAGCTACAAAAGCAAAATTACTTAATTTAACAATAAGTCACTATTTTGTAAAAGCTCCAAGAAATAATAATTTACTGTACTTAGAGTAAACATACATCCTGTTAACTAGTTAGTAGTAGTATCATTAGTTACTAATGCTGTCCACAGTCTTTGAATGCAAGGAGGCTGCCAGATGTGCCAGATCTCGATGGCCTCCCACAGAAAAACCCACAGCCCCCTGCAGGCAATGTGGAGTTGCTAGTGGGAAACCCTGCCTGTCGTATCCTAAAGGAGGTCTGCCCATACTCTAGGCCCCAACCAGGTCTTCACTGGAGCCAATATATGTATACATTGAAGGAGCTTCAAAGCATGCCCTGTTGCTTGGAGCATTTAGAGAAGGCCTTTTCCAGAGAGGGCTATATGTCTAAGAACGTATCTGCCTTTGTATGGTAAACAATTATGTTGAGAACATCTATACCATGGGCCTTCAACCAAAAAGGACCACTGGTTACTTGGAAAAACCCAAACTGAAAAATAACGTATTTGTTTTCGTGCAGTTTTGTTCTTTTTAGTGGTTAGCATTTTTGTATAGAGTGGTGGTGTGTATGTTTTTAATAATGCTTACATAGTTCAACATTGTTGTAATTGTACTCAAACTGGGTCAACCAATACTTTTATTTGACCTAGATCAAACAAAACTACAGTAATGAAACATGTCAAACACCTGGGTGTGACATGGGAGAAAGGGAAACACTATTTAACTTAGAAAAGTCATAACTGTCTCCAGATCAACTACATAGTTTCAATATTCATTGGTATGTTTTAATTAATGTATAATCCCATGCAAATAAGAATTGTTGTGTTTCCGTTACCTTAGAATGAGCCCTTTATATCTACATAGGGAGAGGGTCCACTTTCACCGAGCCCGCCATGTTGCACCGCCATGTTTCTACAGTAGCCAAGAACAGACAGAAGTTATAGAGATTACGCATTACACGGTGAGATATAAAACCGCTGAAAGCCACATGGCGTGTTGATAACCAGGCGTGGGCCGTCCTTGTAACCAAAGTAAATTGTGTTATTATTCGCCAATGTTGAAAAGCATCTTGTGTGGGATGGCTAACCTGAACACCAAATAACTCCAGCACAGTGCAGCACAGCACATTGACCACTGTGCTTGGACTGTGAATTTGCAACCGGTTGTGTTAGTAGTGCCACGTCCACAACGCAAGCAAATAGAGAGACATGTGGTCACCATTGGCCCCCAAAGCCACTACCTCCTCCCTCCTACCTCCTACCTCCTACCACCTTTAGCCTAGTGTTACTAAATAATCGGACACATCCATTTCAAACAAACCACAAATTCCCTTATGTATTTAGATGAATCCATGATAGAAAGAAGATCATAGAGTTACAGTGGAAACAAGCGATGAAGTCTCAGTGAGCAGGGGCGTGTCCACGGGGAGCCCTGGGGGGCCACATGCCCACATGTTATTGGCCACCCTTAGTTCAAGCCCTATTCAATCTGGTATATGAATAAAATGTGCTTTTTGTGCTTTTTAAAATGGAGGCTTTGGTTTCATCTTGAGCTTCCGTTTCTCACGGGCACTGTCCTGGTTGGCAACTCGAGGTTTTTGTGTCAATATTTGGCTTCAGTAGCTTGTGAGCTGGTGATTTACATTAACAGTCAATATAAATGTAAAATTTGCTTAAGAGGGCTGATGCTTAGTTGCACGTAACGAAGTAGCTGGTCTGTTGGCAAACACACACATTTGTTTTAAGCACTATAAAGAGTTTTTATTTTCAAGCTTCGTTCAGATTGTGACTTTGTTTTTGTAGGTTAACGTAAAAACTGATGACAGCATAATAAACGCTAACCCTTTTGACAACTTAAAAAACATTTTTATGTTATTAAATGTCTGTTAAGTCGCTTTTGCCGAATGAGGCAACACAATAATGATTGAGCCTATGGCCCACTGATGATAATAATAATAATAACGAGAGTTTTAATAGTTTAGACAATCAATAATTTGTAGATTAGGGTTCAACCCTCTCTAGAATTCACCTTAAATCATCCATGTTGTACAACAACAAAATCGAATCCTAGTGTACCTACTTCTCAGTCTTGTTTTGTACATGAGAAAACACACACATACACACAGACACACACACATGACACACACAGTTGATCCTTATGTAAACAGTGTGTCTTGGGATTGTTAGGGAAAGAACTTTCCCACTTCTCCACCTGCAACCTTAAGTAGTAAGCTGTGGATTAATTGAGATCAGAGGAGCGGACCAAGATCGTTTTAATCATTTGGACACCTTTTTGGTTATTACAGGTAAGTCAACGAGAATGCGCAAAATTTGATATTTTCTGTGTTGTTTTACCAATCGGACTGATCTTGTAACATATGGTAGGCCTACACATGGTGAGCAGTTAAAGGCAGAGGCCATCTATGTATCAAACAGTATTACAATTTAAAAAAACATTTAAAAAAATATTTTGTGTCAACACAATACATAGGCCTAATATGTGATATTCTAACATTCTATATTAGTCCAATTATCCAAATTGTCTGTATGCAATTATATAATCGTAAGTAATAGTGATTACATCATTGTAATATATCTATAATACATTTGATTAATTTAGTTTTTTTTCTCTTAGACAGTAGGCTACTTTTAAACAAGTTAAAGATGGCCCAACGTCTGTTCTTGGTGGTTTCCATAATTGTGTGCCTGGCACCCAGCAGCCACACCATGTCCCAGCTGATGTTTGCCAACGGTACCAAGGTACGGCCTAATTATTGATGCTGACTTACAGGGCCGTAGCCAGGGTTTGATATATAGTGAGGTCCGAACCGTGCAGAGCTCTTTGAAATCTGACCGCGACCGTACGCAGACCGAGCAGAGCGCACTGAGCTCGGCCCGAAGGCACACCGTAGCAGCGACGGCACGCTGAAACACTGAGTAAATGCCGTCCTAGTTTTCCGATCAGCCCACAGACATTTTGGAAGTAAGCTAAATAACGTGGGAAACGTCAATTGCTTTTCATCGTCATAAGATATATAACAAGATAACAAGATAACAGTGGCGTAAGTAGGTCATTAAGGGCCCCAGTGCAATAATTGTTAAGAGCCCCACTACTACCCAATAAAATTTTATTCTAATATATATATTGGTCAAATTCCAAATACACTTACATAAAATGAGTGTGGGTTACTTTAAACTAACAAATGAATAAGATTTACGGTGTAAGTAGTCATGTCTTCAGTGCGTGGTGGCGACCCCAAACGGGCCCCAAACAAATGTGCTACTCAAATCGCCCAACTTTGCAGCACTGCTGGTGACTCATTATGGAAGTTGAGCAAGTGCCATTTCCATGTCTCTCAATGGCATAACTGAAGAGTTGTAACAGCACTTACATGAGCGTTTAATTGGCTGGGGTTTTCGAGCGATCTGATTGGCTGGGGTTACGAATGCCAGGTCAGAGGAGACAGCGGAGGAGGCAGTGGAGGAGGCAGTGGAGAAGACAGTGGAGGAGGCAGTAGAAAAAGGGGAAAAGCAGAAAGCTTTTAGTGGAGCAGCCGCCTATAGGTGTACTTTTAAAGGGAGTGGTCAACCAAGTGGCCAATCATCACACACACACACACACACACACACACACACACACACACACACACACACACACACACACACGCAAGCAAGCACGCACGCACACACACACACACACACACACACACACACACACACACACACACACACACACACACACACATACACACAATGTTGCTGAAAAGGGGGCTGGTTTGAATCATTCCTTAATGCCCTATTAATGGGGTCCACTGATGTATAAGACTATACTGAGGTTGAAGTTCATATCAATTTGTATTCATTGCAAATTTATAAATAAAACTATTTATTTTATTTGTCTGAATTTGAACATTTGTTCTAATCAATTATGAACAAAATGTAATTGCTGGAAATGTAAGTATCAATAATAATTGTGTTGGGTGAAGGGTCGTCGCGTTTAGTGAAATCTTGGGACGTTCCGCCCCCAACACACGTAATCTCACTCCAAACCTTTCGTGAAACTTGGCAGCCCTGCTATAGACCTTCATCACAGAGGTATATTAGTAGGGTAACACAGGTGTATCATGAGCTTACCCTGTCTGTCACCTCTGTGTCAATATTTTCAATGCTAACAAAGATTAATGTGACGGATGACTTGTGGACACACACTACAACCACCAGGTGGACATCACGCGGACCGGCTGTGGAGTGACTAAGTTCTGCGTGAATGAACCGGAGAACTGCGACCCAGCTGCAGGCAGCTGTCTCTTTGCCTCCGTAATGGCCGGCCCCGTGGAAGCCCTCAACGGGAGCAGCCTGAGCATCACGCTGAGTGGAGAGTCAAACGAATACGTAGCCCTTGGACTCACCGCAAATTCAACTGTGGTTCGCTCGCTCGCGCACACACACACACACACACACACACACACACACACACACACACACACACACACACACACACACACACACACACACACACACACACACACACACACACACACACGTATTCAGACTCCCTTTATGGAGATCGCTATCAGACAATAAGAACATTTGTTAAAACTCTGAGTATATAAGCAATGCAACAACCTCTAACAGCATGTCATTAATAACGTCATGGAGCACCCTAACCCTAGTGTGTAACTCACTGTTTTGCCTGTTGCTAGCCTTAACTGCTAACCCCAACCACACTGTGTAGTTACATGCATAACATGATTACATATTACATATCACATACATATTAAGTACATGCTGTTACATGTTGTTACAAGGATTATTACATAGTACTTACTTGTTTACTTACACTGTAACAGGACATTGTGACTCAATGTGCAACCCGGTTGTTTTGTTCAATGTTCAGGGAACCACCATGGTGTTTGTCTGCGGCCAGACGAACAGATCACTCTACTTCTTTGTGACACAGGAGGACAACAGCAACAACGATGGCATTCTGACCTCCAGCGAGACGGTGAGGCCCTCAACCGTCCTGTGGGATGTTCACTTTGACTTCCCTGATTGTAGATATATAGCCCATGAGCTACGGGGTTCAATTGTGGTGTTAATTATGATTTATTATGATTCTTCTTAATAACTTTTGATTAAGGAATAATTCTAACTTCTTTATAAAAAATATATTTTGTTACCGGTATGTGTGTGTGTGTGTGTGTATATATTATGTATCCTTGAATCCTCGACGATTTCGATTCTTCGATAGAAAGTGGTTTCGACGTCGTCGTCTTTCATAGTTGAATTGTTGCGTGTGTAACAGTGGGACATTTCTGTGGGAGGATGGGGGGGCTAAATGAGTAATACCACATTGCTGGGCTTCTAGAAGTTAAAGCGACTACGTTATACAATGCTATTTTGTGGGGGTGGGGGATTGACTTGGTCTTTATCATTTCAAAACCATTAAAGATTTTGCAAAACAAGTCAAATGGAAACTGTGTCAATAGCAGCTGTCATATCATACACTCACACTGGTGAAAAGGATTTACTCCGTCTGTAATGCATTTTCACTGTTCTTATCAATTGAAGGATGCCGCGTGAATAGTACACTCAAATGTAATATATTATTATATTTGTAATCAGTCAAATTCTTCGACATTCTCTTTATCGATGTGGGTTTTGTCCTGATCGAATGTGAATACTGTGCGTAATCAGACAGAACGATCTCTCAGTCTCATTGACACAGAGAACGGCTACTGTTTGATTCCTTATATGTTTTGTGTTAATTACGGTATATTAGCCTATATTATAGTATCTTAGGCATATTGTAGTAATCAGATCATGACAAAACCCACAATAAAGAGAATGTAATGATAAGCAATAACATAGAAACACTTTTTCCAGGTACAATGTTAAATGAGGCTACTATGAGTATTGGCCTAGATGTAATAGAAATAGAAGAAATACTAAAATATTTAAATATCTAATATCAACAAATATCTAAATGCCTAGTAAGATCTTCGGTTTCTCCCATATACAGCCAGTGGAGGACATCCAAGGCCAGGTGAATGGCAGTGTGATCCAGTGTAGTTTCACCATACCCAACATCAACGCCACGGTAACAGGAAGCAGTCATGTCACCACCTTCGTTGTCAAACTTGGAACAGGAGTGATAAATGGCAGTAAGTTTACTTGGTGCTGACCACACACACATACACATACACATACACACACACACACACAAGCGCATTAACACATGCACACAGACATACACACACACACAAACAGACAAATGTACCCACATACACACACGCATGCAGGCACGCACACACACACACACACGCACACACACACACACACACACACACACACACACACACACACACACACACATTAACACTTGTATCTCTACAGCTAAGCTTGGCCCCTTCAGCCTCGTAAAGATGGAGGGTCCACTGGACTTGGACAATCTACCCAACAACGATACACAGATGATGAATAACACCGCAATTCCCACGGATAACACCACAATGCCCATGATTTCTACCACAACCCCCATGAATAACGCCACAAGTCCCATGAATAACGCCACAACCCCCATGAATAACGCCACAATGACCATGAATAACGCTACAATGTCCATGAATAACGCCACAACCCCCATGAATAACGCCACAATGACCATGAATAACGCTACAATGTCCATGAATAACGCCACAATGTCCATGAATAACACCACAATGCCCATGAGTAACACCACAAGGCCCACCAGTGGGACGAGCAGCCAGAACATTTCCAGCCAGAACATTTCCAGCACCTTCTCATCATCAGGTGAGGGGGAAAACTGCTCCAAGGATTGTGCCTTATGGTCAGGGCAGGGAAACACACAACGCATGACGAACCACCAACCACACCGAGGGACACACACAGGCCGTGTCTGAAATCGCTCACTGTATCGTTCCCTATATAGTGCATTATATTTAATACCCATAATGCACTGTAAAAGCAACATAGCCTACAACTGAGCTACTCTTATCTTTGCACTTTATACAATGATGCACAGCAGCTCTCTCCAATAAGCTATACTAAAAACTACAATGAATGGCTCTACACAAGTAACCTTTCAATCTGTTGTTATTTAATTATTTAAACAGCTAGGAATGTATGAACAAAACTGTAAGATGATAGAAAATATGAAATCATGGAAACCGGGGTGTAGCAGTGCGCCCTGCCTCACGTTTTTTTGCAGAGTTGGTTGAATGGTAACAGTCAGAGCAGGTGTTCAGCACTGGCACGTCAGAGATCTCCTGAGTGTGTAAGGGGATGGCTGGTTTAACGTGTGTGCATTCAATGCACCACAGGTGTGCGGCCTCACCCAGCCCCAGAGTCTAATCAGTCTGACTCGGGCCAGGTGAGGCTGCTTAAACCAGCCATCATCCACACACACTCCACACCGGGTTATGTAGTTGTTGTTGTTGTAGTAAGTAATTATAATGTAATGGCCTGTAGTGCACATACCCTTTTATAATACCCTAAATTAAATAGATGGTCTTCCTTATATACGGATTAGGGAATGAGCGAACAAGTGAGCGAGTTTGGACAATCTAATTGAAGTTAATGGGGAGAAACAATGGGCAGGCGTGGACACTGATTGATTAGAGACAGACAGTAGGCCTGCTGGCATAGGGAAACTCCTAGTGACGCCTGATCGTTGTCAAAGGGACACACTCCTCAGTCGTCATGAATCAGTTGTTAGTAACAGAAATACAGCTCCTGACGTCTCAAAAACACAATTTAAACTAGTTGTAGTAACCTTTCTTTTACCATTTCCTCAAATGGCAGTTCCTCAAATGTACATGGTTTGGGATGAAATGCATTTAAATATATTTTGTAATCATGGGATAAGTCAAGAATTTTTTTTCTGGATAGAAGAAAATAGGTTATTCAAATAAAAAATCAAATAAGAATAAATGTGTGATGTCTCTTCCCCCCAGCTTCTCTGCTGCTATGGAGTTTCCTCACCTGGTCTGCTCTGCAGAGGATGTGAACTCAGACCACATCGCAACGAGAGGAACACAATAAAGGCCTATGTTGCTCTTAATATATTCATACACAAAAGTTTTTCTTATCAATAGTTAAGATAAGGGTGGGGGGTTGAGCAGCAAGTGTAGGACCGTAGTAGAATAAAAAATACGTAAAAATACAGACAATGTGACTTAATACACAAGAGATGAAGATAAATATGTAAAAGTCACTTATTTAGATCTTAGATGTCTTTCTGTCTCTGTCCAAGGCTTTGCACTGAATGGATTAACTGTACGGTGTTCATTTGTTATGTTTCTCCACTCATTAATACAGTAATACAGACTCACCTGTTATAAACATTTTGATTAATTTGTGCATTTTCTTTTTTTATTGCCATACTCACCGTTACATTTACAAAACACAAAACAAACTAACTAAAACTCATATTGGCCTGGAACACGGAACACTCTAACACTATAAAGATCCTTTTAAAGCATAAACTACAAACGTAACTGCAAGAGATTAGGGAAATCATGTTGCCATGAATAGAAGTGTCTTAAAGAACCAATTACAGAGTCCGGGGATGTTTAAAGAGCACAGAACGCCGCCCAGTAAGCAGTTTGTCCATGATGTGTCGTCATGTATTGACCTTTCCAATCCTTGCACTTCAAGTGTCTGACTTCTGACAGTAAGTCATTTGCTGGATATAAACAGGACTTTAGAACAAGAACTATAGAACTATCGATGTCTAGAACATTCAAAGTCTAGAACATTCCTTGTCTGATTATGAACACATGGTCTAAGAGTTGGCTGGAAGGCCAATGACACCACAAGGCCATAGGACATGCAAGAAAAAAAACAAAGTGGGCGGAGGAAGTCACGCATCAATCGTCATTGACCCTTGACAAACCTTGCATGATTTTTGCCGGTGTTACATGAATACATTTGAAAGTTAGACAGCTTTTTGCGATGCGTCCCACGCACTGCCACGTCCCTTTTTGTCTGATTGGCATGAAAGTTAACGAGTTGCATGTGGCCCGTAACTAGAGGTGGGCAATACTGCAACATTCAAAAACATTAAACATTCAATTGGATACCAAGTAATACAGGACCAGAATCGCCGATATCGATACCGATACTTTTTATTATTCAAAGCGGCATGTGTATTTTCATGTTGGGGAGAGCAGTGTGTCATGATTTATGAGCGTAATGCACCATCAAAATGCTAAATCTGAATACATTTTCATGACCACTGAATGTTATGTCAAAGGTTAGCAATCATTGTAAGGTGAGTGGTAGAATAGAATATCACTCACCTTAGAGACCCGGGCTTCATTCCCAACTGAATGATGTATGTACCAAGCAATTTGCTTTCCGCTGAACGCATGTTAAAACAGGAAAGTTTTTAAAGGCAAATAACACAAATATTCTTTTTATTATTGTAAATTGAAAGAGGCTGAAGAAAAGCCTCGCCCCTTGCACAGACATGGAAACACCAAGAGGGGGAAACAGAGTGAAGAATCTGTTGGGTACGCCCACCGCCAGAACAATGACTTGATTTGTAACTCAGAAGGACATTGTGGTTTGAACAGAAAGCTCCTCCCATGTGTGGAAAATACCCTTTGATGAGGCACTATTGCATCACAACCCTTCATTTCTTATCTTTTTGGCACTGCTGTTTTTCAATGCATCAAGTGATCATTCTGTAATGGAAATTCCATTCTTGCCATCTCCATGTCCCCTTCATTAACATTAGATACGACTCAATGTTCAGATGGATCCCAGACAGGGCGCCATGATTACAGTCATTTAAAGCCCTTTTGTAAAATGAATAAAGAAATAGCTAATTTATCCTGACAGAACTGAACCAAATGTTGTCACCTGACAGCCTTAGTTTATTACTTACTTTATAAAGCACTGGCCTTGTGTTTGAATGGTGCTATTTAAATAAACTTGCTCTTTGCCTAACCCTGCCTTATCTATAGGCCTATTACCTTAAGCATCACCGATCAGTTTGTTTAATCAAGGAACAAATGCTAGTTGAGGTTTACACTATTTCCTAATGAGCCGGGGTTAGTTGATTAGACATTTCTAGTTGTATTGAGCTATTGCAACATAGCACCTAGTTGGAGTAGAATATAATATAATTGAATGCTACCCTCGAAACCTGAGATGTTGCATTCAGATTGATTGAGCAACTACTGGAGAAATGAAGCGTTTCAGTTCTGAGAAGGATGTATTAAAGAGACAGTGAACCCACTGTTTCAGCTGCAATTCGAACACTATGAGATTATTTTTTTAAGCGTTTTGGTTTTGCAGTTCTAGGAAGGGGAGTTCGTCGTTTAGTATTAGCGTCATAATGAGCAATGTTAATACTGTAAATACGAAAATAAAGGAGTCAAACCCCAACCAAGTGTAAAAACTTGTATTTGAAAAAAGAGTCATACAATGGATGCATAAAATGACCTGAAAACATTTGGTTGGGGTTTGACTCCTTTATTTTCGTATTTACAGTGGGGTCACAGAATACGACGGCCAGCTATCATGGATTGTGACCTATCGTGGATTGTTTCCTGTTGCGTTGCGTTGCTGTTGCGCTCTCGTTCGGGCTTTAGATCGCCCCAGCACGACACCAAACGTAGGCAAAAGCACCTCGGACTTTAGAACAGAGAGGAAAACGCAAAGGAAAGGACTAATAACGAGGCAAAGAGAGGAAGCAACCACCTGTGGCATGTGGTTGCGATCGCACCAAATTGGTTCCCTAATAAATTGTGTTCTTAGGTCACTAAAATCACCCTTACGCCGCAAATCCACCCAAGTCACTGCAATCACGCACACTTCACACCTATACAGGCATTAGTTCCGTTTATTTCGTAAATTGCAGTAATTAAAAAACGGTGGGCATTTTAACAAAAACATAACCACAGTTTGAGCAATCAGAGAATGGCTCGTAATGAAGAAAGATCTCTCCCCCATCCCCTTGTTATTAAATGTGCTTTATAAATACATTTGATTTGATTGGCATTTTACAGACACATACATGGGGCGTTTAGTACAGTCCACCGCCGTTGCTTCTTTCCCCATAAGAAGCAACAATCAGTGTTTAATTACGTTGATTTACCTTTGAGTATTTCCTACTATAGGCTACTGTGTAAAATGCTGTTTAGAATTGACCAACACCATTCTATATTCACGTTTGTATCAAGAAAGAAAGACCCGTCATCATCATGTCACCACAGAGGCAAATCAACCTCTTTGCTTCAGCCACTCAACTGGCTATACAAAACGAACGAACCCATCCCGAGTGAGCGATGGCGATACGATGTTTAGTTTGAAGCTCATGCATGTTTCCGCACATGAACGACTTCATGCCTTCAAACTCGTGTATGTTGCAGGAAATGTGCAACAGCAACCCCTGGGGTCACAGAATACGGTGGGTCACAGAATACGGTGTAACACCGGTGCCACTTGGTCGTGAGAAATAGCTGATTCTTCTGTGATGAAAATTCCATTCTTGCCATCTCTAGGTCTATTCCATTAAGATTAGATACGACTCAATGTACTGATGAATCCCAGACAGGAAACCACGTTTTCAGTCATTCAAGTTTTGGTTAAATGAAGAACGAAAAAGCGAATTTCTCCTGACAGAAATGAACCAAATGTTGTCACCTGACAGCATTAGTTTATTTCATGTGCTTTCTTCCTTTGTATGGCCTTATGTTTGACTGGTGCTATATCAATACACTTGCCTTGTTTACCCATAGGCCTATTACCTACACCTTACACACACATCATCACACAATAATACCGGACAGTAAGATTGACAACACAGTAGACTGAATGGAATTCCCCCCAAACATGGAAAGAGGAAAGTTGCCTCTTCTGAGAAATGTAATGTTCCAGTTCTGAGGTACGTATTGCATTCTTCTACTTTTATTCAATGTTTGATCATCTACCCCATCCATCACTTCATTGTAACTCATTTTTTAAGTTGAAATTACAATAATAGTTGCAACAATCAATTTATGGTTGATTATAGTACATGCTTATAAAGAGCATACATAGAACACAACTGAATCATTCTTAAAATAAAAAGTGTATTTCAAATGTGGCACACCACACAAGAGGTCATCCATGAAATGGCCCAATCACACACATCACAATGCCCTGGTTCCAGTTTGGTGGCCTCCTAAACAGATAAGTGACAAGGCAGAGGGAGGTGCATTGTCTCATTATTTGTTGAGGTGTGGAACTGAGGTGTGTGTATCACTTGTTATCTGGACACAGACACAATTAGAAGGTACTATTCGGAACACGAGCTCTACAGGAAAACCTCATCGTTCAACTCCAGGTAAGTCCATGAAATGCTCTACTGACTTCAACAAACTCTTTCCAAATATGTATCTTTGATTTTACCTATTAAAAAATTACTATAGTAGGGGATATTGTCCTGGAGTAGTACTGTTCTATCATTAAAAGGGTCTGATTGTCGGTGTAAAGGTGAAAAAGCACATACTGTATATCAAAACGTGTTGATTGTTGACAGAAGGAAATGTTATCATGGCTATTTTTTTTTCTGTCCTGTTTATTTAAACAAGACAGAGATGGCCCAGAATCTGTTCTTGCTGTTTTCCATGGTAATGGTGTGCCTGACACCTGGCATCCACGGGACTTCACACCTGACGTTTGCCAACAGTACAGGGGTACGGTGAAGTGAGGACGGGGGTAGATCAAACTGTATAGAGATCCCATTAACACCCCTGATCACTGACGTTGAAATAATAAGACTAGACGTCGTAGGATCTTGTTACATGTTGCGTCTTCCTTGACTAAAATGTAAATTATGTCATTATGTATTTTGGTTGATGTCTTGGTTTGTAATGGCAACTTTTAAGTTAGAAATGTATTAATTCATCATTAGAGTAGCCTTAATGTCACTCGCCAGTATAAATAAATGATAAATGAATATAGGCCTAATTTTCAATTGACCGTTTCACTCTCTCTCTCTCTCTCTCTCTCTCTCTCTCTCTCTCTCTCTCTCTCTCTCTCTCTCTCTCTCTCTCTCTCTCTCTCTCTCTCTCTCTCTCTCTCTCTCTCTCTCTATATATATATATATATATACGTATATAAATATATATATATAAAAGCCTAACCCTATAAAAAAAATATTAGTAACAACCAAAACAATGTGTCCAGCAGCAGGTGAACGTCACCTGGACCGGTTGTGGAGTAAGTAAGGTCTGCATGGCTCAACCCCCGAACTGCGAGCCAATGGGGAACGGCAGCTGTCTCTTTACCTCCTTAGCGGGTGGCCCAAAGCTGGGATTCTCCAACGATACGGGCCTGATCATCAAGCTGCGGAGTCTAGCAGGGCCAAACGAATACATAGCCGTTGGACTCACCGTCAACGCATCTATGGTAATGTATCATGTAAGTAGTTTTTTTTATCAAAGGGATGACATACATCCCGCACGCACACTGGCAAAGGCACACACACACACACACACACACACACACACACACACACACACACACACACACACACACACACACACACACACACACACACACACACACACACACACACACACACACACACACATAACCCACACAAGGATACAATTACAAGAAATGACACATGCCAAAAGCAAACAAAATTAAGCCTGATTACGACTAAGCAACACTGAATGCCGTCCTTTGTCTTCGCTGCCACAAGATTTGCTATGACACGTTCACAAAAGTTAGTGAAAAACAAAACGTCAGTGACGCGCCAATGCTTTTGTAACTTCTGCTTCAAAAAAAGTTTAAATATGGTTATAATGCCCCCCCCCCCCCCCTTCTCACGCTTTAGGAAACCACCATACTCTTTATCTGTGCCCGGGTGAATGAAACAGAATTCCGGTTCTTCACCAGAGATCAGAACAACAGCGACAGTAGTGCCAATCTCATTTCAACACAGAGGGTAAGACCTGGACCTTCACATGTATCACTCTGTTGCATTGTTTTGTTTTACTGCGCTCACTAAAGTTGTGTATGTTGTTTTATGACTGGATACTTTTCACCGGTGTCAAGGTGACGACTATCATTTTATGCTCAGTGCACTTAAACAAAGTGTAATTGTTAAATAATAGTAAATCTCCCATACACAGCCAGTGAATAATATCCTTGGCAACATTAACGGCAACGTGCTAAAGTGTGAGTTCACCGTCCAGAACGTCATCGCCACACTGATAAACACCAGCTTTGCTTTCCAAATTGGAAATGGAACGCTAGTTGGAGGTAAGTAGACTTGCTGCTGACCACACACACACACTCACACACACTGTTAACGGGGGCATTAACACGCTTGTTTTTACAGGTGATCCGGGCCGGTTCAGTGGCCGGATGAAGATAGGTCCTCTCAAATTGCCCGATTCAGCCAGCACCTTTGTTTGTTCCAGTAGTCCCGCCTCCTTCGTATCACCAGGTGAGACACACACACACACACACACACAAAAAACGAAGGGAAATCCTAGATTAGGAAATCAAGTCAAAGTATTCCATGTATTTCGTGAGATACGAATTTAAAAATATCTGAATAAAATGGAGAATCAATGTGTCTCCTTCCCCACCAGCTTCTCTGCTAATATGGAGCGTCCTGGCGTGGCCGGCTCTGCTGAGGATGTGACCCAAGAGCACGTGACGACGAGAGCAACACGATGAAGTCTTACGTTGCGCTTAATATATTCACACACATCGTCTTGCTTCAATCTGACAGGACTCAGATCGCAACAGCGGGCAGCAATGTCTTTAGTTAACATTTACAGCTAACAATCCCCTTGGTTTGTTTTCCGTTTTTTTCATGTCGTTTTCTTTTTTTAAATGTTCTGTCCTTCCTACGGGGGCAATTGCAATTGCAATTGCATTCACTGATTAATCAATAGTGAGCCGGGTCCAGTCCTTCACGGGTAACCTCTAGATCATCCCTCACTCACATAACAAGCCCTCTTGATTCTATGACGATTCAAATGAAAACAATCACATGCCAATGTTCTTTCTGCAGAACCTCAATACTGACTAACCGGTTATAAAGTTACACTATAAAATAATAGGTATCCAGATACTCTGTGAATACCTAATAAACATTTGTCTGTCTCGGTGGATTTGGGAATTCATTTTAAATGCCAAGCTATTATTAGTGTCTCTTCTGGTTCCCAATGCCTTCAATATGAACGAAGGTACAGACCAACAGGTCAATGAGCTGCTCTTTAACAAGAATGATAAAGAATGAACAAGGTTCTGACTTTAGTTAAAGAAAGTTCTGAGCCAAATGTGCCAAGAATATCTGAGTGACTGCGCCTCTGTTACCTTCAATCTAGTTTTTGGGGTGAAGAGTGCACCTCAGGCATTCATTTTTAGAAGAACTCTGATGATGTACTGAAGGTGTGAAAGATTCAAAGGATGCTCATAAAACATCCGTGCCAAGTTGGAATGCTACACCACAACATTGAATGAACAATGGTTTGGGACAGTCAGTCTATCAATGAGTCGACATAGCACACGGTGCTATGGTAAAACTATTTGGTGGACTTAAAACTATGTAGTTATATAATATTATTCAACTAAGAAGCAATTGCTGACTTTGATTTAATATCACAGACACAAAATAGATTGTGTGGATGCGTTCAATGAGAATCTGAGATGCAATTCATGTTTGTGGTTTAACATTAGTTTTTTAAGGAACATTTTAATATGACTCTCCGCCACCAACGGAGAATATCTGCGCCTCTATGAGCCAATTTAGATTTTACATGATCCCGGCTCACTTCTGACAAACCACAAAAAAAAGATATCACATTTACTATTCATGAAGGACATTGCAGTTTCAACCAAAAGATAAACCATTTGTGTTTTCTTAAACTCACACCCCTGCCCTCAGCATTTCCATACACACAAATAAGTAATGAACGAAAGAAAACTCAAATTTTAATATTTATTCTTTTAGAGTTCAACTAAGACTGAGTAGTATAAAAAAACAGTGACATGAAAATACAGAACACACAAAGACAAGCTTACTTAGGATCCAAACAAAAACATGGTCAAAATGCTCCATTTCCTCAAGTTGAGTTGCAGTCCTGCCCTGAAATACAAGCAAATGAGCTGTGGTGTCATGAGGATAGGACCGTCTCGTTTGCACTGAGAGAGAGACAACAAAATGCCACAGTACACACACACACCTAAGAAACCTATAGCTAGCTTACTCCTATTATTAGGTAGACACTGGACAACGGTCAATCAAAAACCAGTAAAAGTAGCAACGAATCAAACCCAAGGCGTGTCTGGGATATCGACACAACATTGCAGTGTGAACGTGGAGGGAGGGAGGTGGGTGTGTGTATGTAGAAAGGGGGGGGGGGGGGGGGTTACACCATGCATCATTATATGCATTTTGTAGCCGTAATTAAAACTGTCCCGAGTTTTTTCCGCTCGCGTACCACGTCGCCGCCGCATCTTAGGAGTCGTCTTCACCGTTGGCGCTGTCGTCATCGTCCACGTGCTCTCCTTCCTCTTCCTCATCGTCGTCCTCCTCCTCCTCCTCCTCCTCCTCGCGCTCTTGGCTCTTCACCTGGAGGTTTAGAGGAGAGCTCGTCTGAGGAATTGGGGGGTTGTGCATGGTTCGGCCAGAACGGCGCACGCCTGCACGTTGTGTGTGACGTGAACAGAAAGGCCTTTTTGATACAACTACAGTTCTAATAAATATTATTAAAAATAGAAAAAAGATATGTATCATCTGAGTGAGAACGATGAGGTCGTTGCTCATCTAATTTAATTCCTTGAGACAGTCGAACCTGTGCTTGTACTCGGTTCCATTATTATCATCATCAGTCGGTCGACCTCACCTCCTCTTCCTCCTCCAGCAGATCGGCCTCGTCTTCCTCCTCATCCTCGGAGTCGTTCATGTGCTGGCTCTCCCGATCCCGCTTGAGGCTCTCCTGCTTCTTGGTGCTGGGGTGCGGGGGCGACGCCACCTCGCCGGGTTCCACCATGGCACTCTTGGCCTCTGGGAAAGGAGAACAGAAGACCGGGTGAGATGTAACAATCAAAATGAATTTTATAAAAAGGGCATTTCTCAACACAACATTTTAAAGTAGAGAAAAGAAGGCTCATGTTCACTTAAGGCCACAGATCCGCAAGGGGGCCACAAACTATAGGGGATTCATTGAATGAATGAATGAATGAATGAATGAATGAATCTTTACTCTCTCAAGGCTAGACGGTCTCGACATGGGGATTGTATTTGACCGTAGCATTTTTCTTTGTTACGTCCAAGCAAGTTTTTGGGGTGAAGAGTGCACCTCAGGCATTCATTTTTAGATGAAGAACTCTGATGGTGTACTGAAGGTGTGAAAGATTCAAAGGATGCTCATAAAACCATCCGTGTGAAGTTGGAAGGCTACACCACAACAACACTGAATGAACAACGGTTTGGAAATTCTTCCAGGATGTCTATCAGTCAGCTAACTATGACTCTCCGCCACCAACTCCCCCCCCCCCCCCCCCCTCACGACTTCTTTATTATTGAATTTTTTTTGCCAACATGACAAACAAAAGTTACACACTAGCATCCAAACCCCCCTCCGGCCAGCAGAGGTCAGCAGACAGCAGCATGGCCATTCAGAACAGTCTTACCTGACTTTTTGCAGTGGTCCTTCTCCATGCGCTCCAAGCTCTCCAGCAGGTAGTCCACCTTGCATTTGATCTGGCTCAACTCCCGCTTGATCGTCTGGAGCTCATCCATTTTCACTGGGAGGGGAAGAGAAAAGCCTGTTTTTGCAATGATGATAATGATGATGATATAATAATCATAATCATAATATTAACAATATTGGCCCATATATTACCCCAAAAACCAAGTCGAAATAGTAATAACTCAAAATGTTGATAGAGATTTTCTTTAAATAATACAAATAAATAAAACATCCGACCTGCGGACACTACCTATCCTCCATGAACATGTGGTTTTCTCCCCACGTTCAAGACAGAAGGAATATCGGCACACTTCTGGATCTCCTAAGGAGTGAAGCCATTGAAACCTAATCCATGCCAAGACACAAGAGCGGAGGGGAACCAAGGGGAGATGAGTGGGGTTGAGTGGGTCGTACCGATGCTGTTGGGTACTGAGGGGGCCGAGGGGCTGGGACCCTGACTGGCTCGCGTTGAGGATGTCCTCTGGCCGCTCTTGGACGAAGAGAAGCCCGTCTTGGTGCGCCGGCTGCCCCCCCCGCTGCTGACGCTGACCCGGGGCCGCTTGGACGGGATGACGGCCCGCGATAGGGGAGGGGGGGGTGGCGGGGGCACACGGGACGGGTACGAGTACACTCTGGAAGAAGAAGATAAAAAACACACACACACACAAAATAAGCATTGGGCATGGCCCCATTTCTGCAAATAGTAAGAAGTATACATTCTATCACTTATGGCACTGTGTAGCAAGGACAGAAAATAGCAAGTTAAACGGATTAAATGAGAATAAATGTTGGGAGATGAACAAAAAGGCTGTAAAAATAAATACAAATAAAGTATTCTTCATTGAATGGCTTATGCTTACTTAACTAAGCTTTTGTATCTCAGTTGACAGGTGTCTTACTGCACTTTAAAAGACCAACAAATGCCTAAATACAGAACCGAAAGTGCAATAAGATGACAATTCAGGTCTGAATTGTCTCCAAACTAGAGTGGGCGCTTCTTTTTACAAAAGGAACGCCATGCCAGAGCCCAAGGGAAGACAAGAAGCGTTGCAGCCCACCTGTCGTAATAGTCCCTCTGAAAGTCGTAGTCGAGGTCAAATGAAGAACTGCTGCACGGAAGAAAGGGAAGAAGGTTTGTTGTTGTTGTGAAACACTACCCATTTCTCACAGTATTTTCTTTTGTCTTTTTTATCTTCTGCAATGCATGACCAAATACCCAATTGCCATAATTCCATTACAGTTCAAAGTGCTGGTGGTATCAAAAGACAGCTGAAATGTATTCCACCACCATCATCATCATCATCATGTGGACCAACCTGTACATGTCTCCGGCCGAACGCTTGGTGGTCTTTGACCTGTGTGGCTTCGGCTCTCCAGCCAGGTTGATGTCTAAAAACAAAAAACAAAAACAAAAATCAGTCACCCCATATGCCACTAGAGGACCTCCTTGAAAAGAAAAACAATATAGTGTGCACAGTTAGGAAGGGTGGGCATTAGGAACATTCTTTGCATCAGCTTATTGGAAGATAAAAAAAAGTGCATGCTTGCGTCCCCACTGACCCAGGACCTGTCCCACGATCATGCGGCCGTCCTCGCTGCCCACGGCGGCGCGGGCGTTCCTCTCGTTGGCGTACTGGACAAAGGCAAAGCCCTTGTGCACCGAGCAGCCCACAATCTTGCCGTACTTGGCAAAGATGGCCTCCACGTCGGCCTTGGTGACCAGCAGTGTGTTGAGGTTGCCGATGAAGACGCGCGAGTTGAGGGAGCGTGGGTCCGTCTTGTTGGTGACGTTGCTGGCCATCAGGCTGGAGGTGGTGGGCGAGCGGCTAGAGACATGAAAGTAAATTAAAGACACAAGGGGAAGAAGAAGAAAAAAAACAAGAGAAAAAAGTGCCAGAGAATCCTGGTTTTAGTCACGAAAAAACACAATCAATGGTTGTTTTGTTTTCAACAGAACAACCGCCATCATCCTTTGCCCCATGAGCATGGCATCGGCAGCTTGCACTAACTTATTTGTGCATGGATGAAAACTAGTTACTAGTCTCCCATGATAAGCCTGGCATGTTCAAGCATCATGAATCATGCGTGAAGCTGCCACAAGCATGTGTACAACAGAATTAAAATGGGATAGCAAGTTTGCATAGTTGAGCCCTGTGGCTGTAGGCTGGCGATGCCCAATATGTTGAAACATTTAAAACCAGGGTTTGAAGTCATTGAATCAATTTGATGGGAGATGTCTAGTGGCAAAGATCGGCCTGGTCTTTCGTCACTGGATCCATGAAGGCTAGAACATGCACTAAAACTGTTTCTAAAGAATGCACGACTGTTTATTCTGGGAAAGAAAAGCACAAGTTAGAACACAAATCCAGCCCCAGCAAAGGGAATTAAATAGTCAAGGTCAAACCATCACATTCAACAGATACATCACATACACATAATAAAAACCCCTTCTGAGCCCCATAGCTGAACATTTAATGATTGTAGAACATAAAAGGAGATTGTCCCATTTATCATTTCATGTGGTGCGTTTGCGATGATACGCGACCACTCAGGTCAAATGTGTCATGGAGGAATGTGGCTATCTGGGGTCCAGTATAGTGAAATACTCAAGACCACTGCCGTGGCGCTGAATAAAACCCTTCAGCATAAAGTGTGTGCTAGTTGGTTAAACTGCTACAATACAGCCACCCAATGGCTTCTGTTGCTTACAAATTCTCCTAGCAGACAAACGGGTTCTGTCTAATAATATGAAATACTAACTAAGCAAATAAACCAAAAAACATTGAACACCCACTGACAGCAGGGCTATGACATCACTCACTCCATAGCGTCTGTGTGCAGGTCTGCCGTCTTGTCTGTCTGTCACACTGTGAGGGGAGGGGGGGTCACAGTGTGTGCTGGCCCTTAGGGATTGCCTTGGGGAGGTGGGGTGGGGCCCTCAGCAATAAACAGCGGCACCCTCTCAGACTTGACCTTCACCTGTCCTTTGTACTGAGGCAACAAGAAGACACACCACTAGTCAGGCTTTTACAGGGTTAACGTTGTCTACTAAGGCTTACCTGAGACGGAAATATGCACCGTACAGGTTTCAGGGATGTGGTAAAACAGAAAAGTCACCCATAGGGCTGAGTTGCAGCTGGATCTCATAATACGGCAACATTAAAAGTATGCATTTAGGTCACTTTTATATCTTGATTATCCTGACTGACATATTTTCACATCTTTACAAATGAATACAGTTAACATCCTACAAGTCTGTACATGAACGTTATTGTTGTTGCTTAGAATATGCAAAAAGGGCAATAATGACCAAGTTAGCATTGTCTTAACATGAACACATTTTGTAAGGATCTGCAAACTATCTTCAGTTACACACACAATCACACACTTCTGAAGCAAAAAGCTAGTTAGTTGTTTTTAAATAATCCAATAGTCCCTAATCATTTTAGCACAAAACTTTATTTTGAAGTTTAGTATAATGATTCTAATGTTAATTTCCAACCTTAAAAAAACTCTGTTTGGCCATGTACTACCAAGGCATTCACATACAATAAATGTATTTGCCTCAGTTTGACGCATGATTGGTACAATGGTGGATGCCTTCATTAGGTAATAGACCAATCTATGGTTCCATAATTCAATTTCACTATTCATTAAGAGCTTGAGAAAACCAGAGGATCATAACATTATCAAACCCATGACAGCAAGAGAAAGGTGTTAATCGGGAAGTGCAACACCATACTTACACAGATAAGACTCAAATTATTAGAATGAAAGATACCATAGTAAAACAATGCACTCCAGACAATGATGCAATGGGTTGCACAAGTGGTCTGAATGAAACTTTGGCATCCTGATTCATCCACGCTGATGTGATAAGGTTTATTTAAATAGATCCAGACATATTAGACCTTAATTGGGTAAAATCAGCAAGAAAGCTGACGACTAATCTCCTGAGGCTAAATTAGCGGTTATCCCACTTTTTTTTAAACTTTATAATAATTACTTTCAATAATTACAATTGTTTTACAATGTGTTCATGTGAAAGGATCCATTTGAAACTAGTGTCCCGGGGCTGTGAAGATGGATGTAGCATAGTAGACTGGGTGGAGTTTCAATATGATTTATCTATCTGAACAGGTGATGTCAGAATTCCTACTTGAGGACTCGGGGATATCCTGAAAAAGACAATGAACCCCATCCATTTCTTTATTTTAATATCGAGTTAGTCTTGCTCAATCTACATTTTAAGTGTCTGCTCAATTAACATACTCAATTATATAAAAAGGTCAACGCAACCAATACTTGCTAATTATCATTATTCAAAGTTTTGGCACAACAGCAAAGATAAAACGCGTAATACTTTTTCAGAATCATACACCTTTAATTCATCTTTTTGGGGAATATGTAACAAAACGGAGGCCAATCCCGGCGCAATTCCCTTAGACTAGTAGCAACAATAGTATGGCAATAAATATCTGAAATGATCTTCACACGAAAAGAGCTCACCTAATGAAAAAAAGGTGGAATCGAAAAAGATCCTATTTGCGCCACAATATTATCCGCACAATAGCTACATCTCCAGACTAACCCAGGGCCGTCCGAAGGCCCCGGCTCTGACCCGGGTAGCTTGGCTAGACAACCACCATTTACCGGCATACAAATAAACGTCGATGTATTTTATTGGCAAAACATGTTTCCACAATACTGACAAGCATGCATCTGCTGATCCTACACTGAATAATGGGGCCGAGTTGTATCCGTTTAAAAAGGCAACACAACAATCAAGCCTCTACGGTAGCGGGTGGTGGGGCTCCAAAATGCACCAAAAACAATTGGCTCCAAAATCTTCTCAAAAGCCGTTATAAAATATAAACTTGAATGCTTGCAAAAGTAAAGAAAATGGCAACTGAGCAGTGTCCAAAATGTTAAAATGATCAAAACCAATGTTCATATTTTGTGCAGGATGAGCATGTCGGTGTATATAGCTATTTACTGCTAGCTGCAAGCTCGCTAACCAGCCCGCACATTACGTTATTCCCATTTGTAAGACAAAAAGCATCGTTGAAAAAAACAAAATCCAAAAACAAAGTAAAGGGAGGAAAAATGAAAAATCTGCAATCAAAATACTCACCAAGAGCTTTAAGAGTAAAATGCTTGCTTTCAGTAAAATCGTTTAAATTGTGATAGGTCGTTATTTTGTAACAAGAACAGTGCGACCCTCGAACTGAATGGAAAGCTAGCTTTCTTCTAGCCACAGAGCTAGTGCAGCGGACAATGGCGCAGTTTACATGGGGTGTTCATTATCTCCCCCTGAGCATTCCAGATAAGCGGGGTTTCCGATCGACCAATGCATCACATACAAATGGGATCGGTCGTTTTTACTCCATATACAAAACATGCACACCATACCAGACTAGAGTGAATAGCACATTTACCACATTATTACTACTAATAATTTGTATTGTATTAATTTCAAACCAACAATTCCTTGTTTTTGTGTTTTTTTGTTTTTTGTTTTTTCGTTGTATGAAATAATAGGCATGTTAACTTGAAATGGTTATAATTTAATATTCATACTCATATAATAAGATATTGTTAATTATTTTAGACAGTCCCATGCAGGCAGTAGAGCACTGCTCGCTGCATGCTGATCTTACGCCACCAAACCAGCAGAGGACAGTAGTAGTTTAACAACGAATCAAAGCTACACTAGACGCATGGATGCAGGAAAATATTTCTGCACCCAAATTGCAGACAAACACAAAGATAAATTGTCTTGGTGTTTTTTCCCCTATTCCCCCACCCCCCCCCCCCCCCTCTTTTTTTGACAATCAATCAACTAACTAACAACCACGAGTTGTAATTTAAAATGATAAGTAGTCCTACCTTCTTATGTCCACATGCTATGCCATGTGAAACCTATAGCGTCCCTTATAATTTCATTGTAGGTTACTTTGTAATTGAATTTATTTAAATACAATCGCTGCGGTGGACCGTATTATTTCCATTTTTATTTCCAATAATTTGCCATTTGAAAGTACGGTGCTGTGCGTGTAGCCTAAATGTCAGGTGTGTGTGTGTGTGTGTGTGTGTGTGGGGGGGGGGGGGTAGACTTGATCGGTTTTCATCTCTAAATGTAGTGTGTAAGCTCACAGTACAAGAGATCACGTGAGGCATGAAGTAGCCTACCGGACCGTGAGAGAGTGGGCTGAGAGTACAGCAGCACAGTAGGACCAGCTATGAACCCAGTGTAACGAAGCTCTACTTTCGCGGCGTGAATCATACCTGTCCAACAGCTGTAAGTAGCATATGTGCAAACCTACATATTAACATTTAGTTTTTGTTAAGAGCATAATTTTGTTGTGCCAATCGTTCGAATGACATGTGTAGGTAGCCTACTAGGGGACAAGCCTATTCATTGGCTACTATGAGACAGTCCTAATTAGGCTTCCCAATGATAAGTACCTGAATGTGGATTAGACTATCGGTTCAAAGTTATGTCTATGTGATGAGCATATCGGATAGTCACAGAAAGAGTCTTGATTTAAAGTGCTCATGCTTATGCTAACCGCATGTTTTTATTTATTTAAACCTAAACGTGTTTTTTTAATTAGTTGGTTAATTGCTCGTTGTGCGTGCGCAGTGACCCTTTTCTTGCGCTATAGGGTGTCAACGTGAAATTACACAATTGTCCAAAACAGAAATAAGTACCCAAACGAATGGGAACAAACGTAGAATTTGAAAAGCATTTTCACATGTAGGATGCCGTTCTGTTATTTTCTGAACTTTCTATTTTCTTTTCTTTTTTGAGTAAAAAGTTAGTTACCCAACAACATGTTTTGATTGTGCAACGAGTTTTTATAGAAGGGTAATAAATACACTATATCGAACACCTCCAAGTAAAGTCGCGGAGATGATGCCCCCGGGGGTCCCCCGTCCCCCATCCCTTATGGGGCTCATCCTTTCCACTGCGTTTCTCCTCTCTCTCTGATTTATGTAATGGAGTTGGAATAAAAGAGCGACGCAGGGGGTGGAAATATGGACTTACTGAAAGTCCTGCAGATGGCGAGGCTTGTTTGAATCATTACTCTCGTCCTATCACTGACATGGATCCTATGCTGGGAAATCCCCCTAGGATGGCTCTGGTTAGAGACTACCGTAATGTTCTCATTACTCAAATTTGTATCTGGGGGATGTGTGTGTGTGTGTGTGTGTGTGTGTGTGTGTGTGTGTGTGTGTGTGTGTGTGTGTGTGTGTGTGTGTGTGTGTGTGTGTTTGTGTGGATGCACGAAAGAGAAAGTGCATTCCCATTTGCCGTTGATTCTTTGTTGACATAGATGCTTCTGAGACGATTTTTGTAATGGAAATCACAGCTTCGTATTTACTCTAATTAGCCTCACTAGATAGGCACCACCATCGCATCCCATCCGTCTGTAATGGCACCACCAGAAGTGTCGCCTATTTTTCTTCAATTTCAACATTGAGCTTTAACGATTTAGCTTTTTTTTCACTTCACTATGTAGCCTACATTTAATTTTGAAATGATTTATAGTTACCTAGAAAGAGAACATTCTTGAGTATTTCAGAAAAATATTTTCATTGGCCACCGTGATTATTTTGCAACATCCAAAAGTGACACAACTGGATATTATGACTTATTCATAAGTTGCCAAATAGAGGTTGTATTTATTGTGCGTGCCAATGTGTGTGTTTTTTTAAGCATTTTAAATTGCAGAAATATTTTCAAACCCTCAGAACACTTAATTTCAGTCAGCCTCACTCATCGGTGGGATTGTCAACATATAAGGAGGTGAGTGTGTGTGTGTGTGTGTGTGTGTGTGTGTGTGTGATAAGTATAGATTATATATAAGTATAGATTGAGTTGCATTGATTAATGTAGTTTGGACACTTTGAATGCTATGGAAATTACTTCTGTGAACTAAATTGTACTATTATTTATTTTTTGCTCTGCCCTTGCTATTTTGACAGTGATGTCACCAAAACAGTATATTAACTAACTCCTAACAACTGTTAAACAACATAGAAGGGTTCCACCGCACGCATTTGTGAAACAAACACATACTTTCCCATAGTAGTGATTATGCATGTGTCCAACCATTGCTTTTGTTAGGGTGAGATCTCGGGATCTGCTACCGACGGTCATAATGTCTCCGCCAATGTAGCAACCAATATTCATTATGTTTCAGCTTTTAACAACCGGAGGCTGGGGAGACGTACACTGAGACAGAAAACCACTCCCCACTTTTGAAGGAGAAAGAGAGAGAGTTTCAATATTTGTACTTGACACCCCTCTAACATTATCTTGCGAGTATAGAAAATAACAAAGTTTAGTTGGGGATATTGGTCAAGATTGATGCTGCCAGGGAAATACATAAAACATATATATAACATTTTTGCTGGTTTAATCCTCTTGCTGAGGGAAAAAATATATCTGCATCTTAAAGTTGAACATTGTTACAGGAAATTCAATGACTGTCGTCTTTTGGGGTTCTGAGTCAGATACATGAGGATAGAAACATGAGCAGCTTTATTGGTTTTAGGGGGGGTGGCTGCTTTGTGATGGTCCGAGAAGAGATTTTAAGTATGAGATCAAATACGTGAAAACGCATACTACTGTAGTGCATGATGAATTAAGTAGTAGGCCTACACATGCACTCGTCTTTGGGAGTAACTCAAATGTGATTGAAGATCCCTGAGAACTGTCTCTCTCTTTTTAACCGTACGTAACATCAAAGGATCCCTGAGAACTGTATCTCTCTCTTTAACCGTATGTAACACAAAAGGATCCATGATAACTGTCTCTCTATCTTTAACCGTATGTAACATTAAAGGATCCCAGAGAACTGCCTCTCTCTCTCTCTTTAACCATACGTGAGAACTGTCCATGCGAACTGTCTCTCTATCTTTAACCTTACATAACATAAAAGGATCCATGAGAACTGTCTCTCTCTCTTTAACCTTACGTTACATAAAAGGATCTGTGAGAACTGTCTCTCTCTCTCTCTCTCTTTAACCTTACATAACATAAATGGATCCGTGAGAACTGTCTCTTTTTAACCTTACATAACATTAAAGGATTCCTGATAACTGTCTGTCTCTCTTTAACTGTATGTAACATTTAAAGATCCTTGAGAACTGTCTCTCTCTCTTTAACCGTACGTTACATAAGAGGATCCCTGATAACTGTCTCTCTCTCTTTAACCGTATGTAACATTAAAGGATCCCTGAGAACTGTCTCTCTCTTTAACCTTGCATAACATTAAAGGATCCCTGAGAACTGTCTTTCTCTCTTTAACCATACGTAACATTAAAGGATCCCTGAGAACTGTCTCTCTCCTTAACAGTACATAACATTTGAAGGTGCTCTGCATTAGGCCATTGTTTTCTCATTCTGTGCGGAATGCAGTATTCCCATGATGACATCATTCGAAGGAGTGAAGGCAGGCCAACACTTCGACCATCCGCACATCGCACATTGTTTCCCTCTTACTGCCATGGTTCTCATAGAAATGGTGATTAATACCAACATTCTCTCTCTCTCTGTCTTTATTTTTCTCTCTCTCACTCTCTCTCTCTGTCCTTGTTTCACACACACATATGCACACACACACACACACACACACACACACACACACACACACACACACACACACACACACACACACACACACACACACACACACACACACACACACACACACACACACACACACACACACACACACACTATGGATCGCCCAAATTGACCCCAGAAGCCCATTACACTCACTATCATTTTTCCTGGATGGCACGTTCAGTCCAACACACCCATCCATCCCGAGTTTGGACAGCCATACCGGGGGCTTTAGGTCAGCAGACGTGTGCAGCACACAATGCCTCCTCCAAGAGCAGTCAAACAGACATTGTCTGATGTCTGATTCTATTTCTAGACCCTGTCGCTGACCAGGCCTTCACGGAGGAGCCCACGCTATAGACCCGGGCCGACTGTTCCCCGCCGGTGTAGAGTTCACAGGGCTATATAGGCTGCGGTGTCTGGTGGTTTCGGAACCCAGCCACCACTGTCATTTGGCTGGAATTTCCTGCCATCTGCGTACAGTCAATGCTTCTCTCGTTTGCACCTGCTTGTAAACGTTTGCGTCTGCCAGGCGGCGCAGAGTGTGTGCTATAGGATAGGTGTGGATTGATAGGGAGAATGAGGCAAGACCTGCCCCTTGTGGATGTGTTTCTAGCCCAGCAGCAGATAGAAGACATTGTCTGTCTAGATTTTGGGAATGGATGCTTGCACCGGTGGTTATGAAGAGGATGGTGAGAGGGAAAGTTACGTTGACAAAACTGGTATTTATGTGTGTGTGTGTGAGTGTGTGTGAGAGAGAGAATCTCAGTTAGCAATAGATACAAATCCCATTATAAGCTCCACAATGAAACATTCATGTGGCATTCATGAAACTATAAATAAGATTCAGTTTCAGTGACGGTGGCCTGCCACGCTTTGCTTACTCTCTAGGCCAGTGTCTTCTCAAGTGAACTGTCTTGTAGTATTAGAATAACAACACAGACAATATTGGTGGGATTGAGAGACTGCACGACTCTCAGTTGAACTCTGCTGCATTGTATTCTGCGTATTACATACTGTCATGACTGGTCTGTCATGTTATATACCCATCGATCTTTAATCGACTATCATGATAATACATTCTTGCATTTCTCTCAAATCCGTTTCCCATAAAGGCTGCTATCATTCCAGGCTATAGCACTGAATCAGTATTGCTGTCCTCATCATGTAGTTTATCCTAGTAAATCCGTCTCAATGAATATCTGTGTATACTGCTTTTCACTTTGTTCACATTCCCATTCCCAGTTTCCACCCAAATGCCCAACACAGTTTGTAATTCCCCCCCAAACCAAAGTGTGTATTGTTGAGACACAGTACACAACTGCTTGTCCTCAAAGGCCACAGCCATGTATGGCTGACCCAAGTTAGCTTGTCTTTATAGGAGTGCCACATGAGACTGCTACTTTACAAATCCTACTCTTTCCTGAGTTGAGGATTTGTGGGGACACTTTTCTTGTCTGTTCTCTGTGGGTTGCTATACCTCTCTCTCTCTCTCTCTCTCTCTCTCTCTCTCTCTCTCTCTCTCTCTCTCTCTCTCTCTCTCTCTCTCTCTCTCTCTCTCTCTCTCTCTCTCTCTCTCTCTTTTACTTGTGTGTATACTCAACCCAGTTAGACTAAAATAATTACTGTTATCATTTTCAAAACAGATATACGTTCTATAGACAGGTCCCCGTGAGTTACTATCAAACGTTTTTTCAAGCCCGGCTTGCCAAACCAACATCACAAGAACCATGAATCTCCTCGATGCATTAGGGACACAGGGCAGCAGCCTCTCTAATTAGGATCCAACCCCACTCGTTCCCATGATGGGCCCCCTGCGCTACTCTGTGGTGGTGTGGGTGGTGGTGGTGGCTGTGGTGGTGGTGGTGGAATCAGTGGTGGCGGGGAGTGGAACCCCGGCAGCAATTTACGGGAAAAACCGTAAAGCCGTAAACCAGGTTATACCAGGAAACATAAACGTACAGTTCGAGTCGCCTTTTTTAGGCCCGTATAAATCTGGTGCTTTACGTAATCTACGCCTTGGGTTGCACTGGTGTTGGTGTTTGTTGTTGTCGAAGGGCTGACGGAGGGAAGACCGTCCTCATGGGGAACGAAGCGATGAGATGTTTACCCTTCACCCTTGGAAATCACTTCTTTCCCCTAGTGGACATACAATGACCTTGCCACAGAGGGGCTACTGTATAAGTGATGGTGTGTGTGTGTGTGTGTGTGTGTGTGTGTGTGTGTGTGTGTGTGTGTGTGTGTGTGTGTGTGTGTGTGTGTGTGTGTGTGTGTGTGTGTGTGTGTGTGTGTGTGTGTGTGTGTGTGTGTGTGTGTGTGTGTGTGTGTGTGGAGGGGGGAGGGCTGCATACGTTTAACGCACAATATTTTCCAGACGCTACTCTGCAGGTTGTAGTCAGCAGAGAGTCGTGTTCCGTTGGCCTCTAAACGGGCTCCCCACAAGCCATATCATTTGTCAAACTTTTGGGGATGAAAATATATATTTTCAATTTCGCTGCCTGCCGCACAAGTGCATGGCTGTTGGGAGTCCGGGTGGCCCCCTGAATCCCGTTAGAGCGGAGGAAGCCACCGCCGTAACGCTGCACAGGAAGCTAAATATACACCAGCCGTGGTGTCAGTCGCAAAACCCGTTTGATTGGGGCCCCGTTGACACGGCAGCTGTCCTGTTTGTTTGGGTTAAGGTTTCATTCCTCTACGACTCTAGTGTGCTACACAGTCAACCAGGTCCGTTTTGCTTTGAGCCATTTGGACAGAGCATTATGAGGCTCTGGAAAAGGAGTGAGCTACAAGTGTGTGACAAGGTTTCGTCTTTGACCGGGTGCTTTTCATCAACTCATTGCGGTTTTTCCAATGGAAGTCCCTATGATTTTATTGCGTGAGTCTTTGAAGCCTAATAGAGATAATGGGTTTGTTGGTAAGTGTTGCAATGTGTCCAAGATTATAATATCTGGGCCTCAACAACATGTTTTTTGTCTCCCACAGCGACTGACCACACAGCAGTTTGGAACATGACGTGACAAAAGATTACAAAGAGCCGATGGGGATATATTGCGGCAGCCTATCAGGAGACTCGCATTCACCATTGTCTGTTAGAGGACGCTGCGGGACACTTGATCGAACACGGCTGTCTAAGCAACGTGCGTTCTATTCTGTCTAACTCAATATCACCCAATTTCCAAAGAAAACCTTTTTTCTGGGAGGAAGAAAAGTCGGAGTCGGGGCCCCAGCATGTGGCCCCCAGACCTAGGCCCCGCTGACGCCCAGCTCACTCTTCCCGGTTTCGGTGGCAGCGTGTTTGAGGAGCCCGAGGACTTCCTGCCTCCGCTCTCCCCGGGGGGCACATGCCACCCCATGCCCCCCGTCCACTTGGGTGGCCTGGGGGTGTGCTGCCTCCCAAAGACCTCCAGGTCCCTCAACCCCTTGGGGCTGGACTTCGCCTCCTTCTTCTGCTCCTCCTATAAAGCCAACACGTCCCACGCCAGGACAGCCCCGGACGCCGGCTCCGGAGCCCAGACGGAACCCAAAAACGTCTCCCGGAGGCACGAGAGCTACTCCTGGCCCCCCGCGGCTACTTCCTGTTTGCTAGGCTCCTCCCCCTCCCCCGGCGCCGCTCAGTGTTTCTCCTCCACGCCGTCCTCCCTCTCCTCCGCCTCCTCTTCTTCTTCGCCGTCACATCTGACCCTGACGTCGCCCCTCCGCGGGTTCCCGGCGGGCCAGATGTCCCTCGCCGAGGATTCCCGCCAACGACAGAGCCTCCAGGACGAGTTCCCCTCCATAAAACAGGAGCCGGTGGACAACCCCGCGCCCTGCAAGGTGGAGCGGTTTCCGCCCGACTGTCAGCAGAGGGGCGGGCCATTCTACCAGAGCCAGCGCGCCCCGGTGGAGCAGGGCCACGACCCGGGTCATCTCGGGGATCCGAACGCCATCCGAACGCCGCTCCATTCCCCGGGGCGCTCCTGCAATACCCCCACGGCCAACGGGCCTCCGGAAGAGCCGGAGGGCCAGCTCTGCCGCTGGGTGGAGTGCAGCGCCACCTACAGCCAGCAGGAGGAGCTGGTCAGGCACATCGAGAAGGTGCACATCGACCAGCGCAAGGGGGAGGAGTTCACGTGTTTCTGGGCGGGCTGCGTGCGGCGCCACAAGCCCTTCAACGCCCGCTACAAGCTGCTCATTCACATGAGGGTGCATTCGGGGGAAAAGCCTAATAAATGTATGGTAAGTCTTTTCCGTCTGCCGACGTGCTTGCGATTTTTAACATTGCTTTTTCCGATTACTTTCTATGTTATGTATTTAAAAAGAGAATACATCTTTAAACTTAATTAGGAAAGCCGTTTAGCTCCGTCTTACCTTGACACCGGTTTTATCTTCCAACCTGGAAGATAAACCTTCAAGCGGTCGCGAGATGATGCGCAATACCTGCAATTACTGCAAATAAGTATATTGCGAATCTAATTTAACGTTGTCCGCCTCTGTCACAGTGGCTGGCAATGTTGCCTCCCACTGCGAAAGCTCCAATTGTTTGACCCAGCCACCCATCGCTCACAACCATGTCGGGGGGGGGGGGGGGGGGGGGGGGGGGGGGGGGGGGGGGGAGTGACTAACAACCTACATTTGTGCCATGTTCAACTATTATTTATATCACTTGTTTTACATGATATATATGATGATATATATGACTGTGTGATATATGGCAGTGGAGCAGAACCCCAGCATGGCAACATGCTTGATATTCCACTGCGACCTGTATCACCTCAACAACCCCTCTATACCGACAACTAAAGATCTCAAGGTGTTGTCTGGTCCTAGTGCCAACAGAGCAGACAGACAATCTTGTCCTGTGATATTCCCCCATGACCCCCAAGCCCCCTTCACCCTCAGCCCTGTCAACAGTTAAATACTCTCTGACACGCAAACTGGGCAAATCTAAATGGCCAGAATCCACTTGTCACATAAGGAACCTGTGTATTTCTTGTAAAGTCCATCTCCATGTGGCTATCAATGAGGTGTTGGTTAATTTCCCCATCACACCACTCCCATGCTAGCTGTCAGTCCCTAATCCGCAATTTGAAATGGCAGGGACCTGTTTCGTATTAAAATAACATTTGTGCATCAAAATGACCTCATATGCCGCCAGCTTGTAAACATATTAATGTGTTTGTGTTGCCTGTGCATGATTATTAAGACGAAGGCAATGCTGAAAGGCATTAATGACAGAAAGGAGATATTAATCACACTCGAAAGGCATGCCTAAAAGTCTTAATGCGGAAGCTGTCATTTAATTTCTCTATGCTTTTTAGGCCAAAAAGCAAGAATCAAGTCATTGCTGTGGCAGTCAAATGGAAACATTATTAATTCTTATGAATGAACTCAGTGTTTGCTAATTAATTCCTGCTCATTTACCAGCTCATAACGTCAGGGCTCAAGTTGAGCCGTCATTTTTCAGACTGTACACTAAAACTCTCCAGACCTTTTCCCTGCATTCATCACCAAAGAATCACCCACCACCATACCTATGTTATTAACGTGGAACTCACAGATGCTTGAATGTGTTAAAACATTAATATCAAGATGCATGCCGTCTTACAGAGGGAGACACAACACCTACTAAAAGAAATCACCTGACAATATTACAAATGATCTTTGTCTCTGTTGAATCCGAGCCCGAAAATCTGTACATCTGTGGATATTTTAGGTTCTTGAGGTTAGAGGAATGCAGTCTAGGGAAAAGAATAGGAATGTCATTAAAATTGATGTATTTGCAGAACACTGAAGTCAACAATTAGGTATGTTTGGGGAAGAGAAATGGACAGAGCATTCTCAGTAATATACTATTCCCATCCTTAACATTCAGAGAGGCCTTGTGGAGATTCAAACCCATGCTGACGTACCCCGGCAAAAAAGTCCATCAATTGATTAAATCTGAAAAGCTGAGATAAAGCTGTGCTTAATTTGGTATCCGGCGAAAGACACAGGAAATGTGTTTCTTCTTAGCAGACACGTATAATCTCACGGATAAAGTTTCATTGTGTTATTTCATTTTTTTTCTCTGTTGCTTTTAAACTGTCGTTACCGTTGGGCGGGGGGGGGGGGGGGGGGGGGGGGAGAGATGAAATGCATATGCAGTAGTGTCCTTTGTGTAGTGTCCTTTCCATTCCAATAACCCTATGCCCAATAAAGGTGGCTGATGTACCGCTAGTGTGGCGCTCTGGAAGCTCATTTTACATAGGTTGTTGAAAAGTGACATGATTTCCTGGTTGTGTGTGTGTGTGTGCCTGCATGCATGCTTGTGTGTGTGCCTGATAGTGTGTGTGTGTGTGTGTGTGTGTGTGTGTGTTTGTGTATGTGTGTGTATGTGTGTATAAGCTCATGTTTTTAGTATGTTAGTATTGCTGGGATAACCATTATCCATTAAAACATCACAGCGGGTTGATCCGTTGTATTCTTGTTGTTTATTTTTCTCTTGCAGGCGTTCTGTTTGCTCTCTAATGTTGGATTAATTCAGTGCTGTTTTTGTCTTTTATATCAAAGCTTGTTAAAGTAAATGAACTGAAGGATATTTATTGGCTCATTAGCCAGACCAAATAAAACCCATGGAATGAACATTAGGTAAGTGCAGTCGCTCGCTCCCTGTGGACTGGCTGGGAAGAGGCTGACATTGTTCATTACAATACACAGTGTCTTATTATATACTGTACTAGTACCTGTGTTGAATTGTTAGGACCCGGAGCTGTTTTAA
Source organism: Lota lota (assembly GCA_026745465.1). NCBI lineage: Eukaryota > Metazoa > Chordata > Actinopteri > Gadiformes > Lotidae > Lota > Lota lota. The sequence continues at coordinate 87,675 of JACYXH010000475.1, read as the reverse complement.
CAGTTGATTGTCATAACACAATATGTTCCATTCCAAAACCACATCCTAATCTCATAAGCTTCAAATGTCTGTGGAGCTACTCTTGAAAAGTATTTCTATCCACATTCTGCAATTGTTTTGATTAGCTTTTCTCCAAACAATGCTTGGCCGTTATTCCGTGGGCTATTATTAAATCAAGTATTTTTCCGTGAACGAAAACATCATATTTAGCAATTCTAATAATAACAGTGACGTTGTCAAGTCATATAAAAACAAAGACCCTCAGCATGCTCTCCATATATTGTTAATGGAAGTGAATCATATCTATGAGGATATTTTGAAACAGTGACTCCACGTTTGTTTGACGTTGGCCTTAACATTTTCTGCGGTGTTGCAGAGAAGAAGCATTTTTGTGTGAAAGCCGTGTGGCAGGACACACTGTTTGTGCTGCGGCTACCTGCGAGGCGCGCTGGATGCTAGCAGTGTAACATTTACTTTAAGCTTGGCGCACGGCCAAGGAAAACGCTTTTACCAGAGTCCACCACAGAACCTCTTCTCACACTTTTAGCACTCTCTGAGTGTGTGTGTGGGCATGTGTTTGTGTGTGTGTGTGTGGGCATGTGTGTGTAGGTTTATTAGTGTGTGTGTAGGCATATGTGTGTATGTGTGCGTGTGCATGCATTTGTGTAGGCGTGTGTGTGTGTATGCATGTGCATGCTTTTGTGTAGGCGTGTGTGTGTGTGTGCGTGTGGTGAGTGTTTATATTGGTATCAGTTTCCATGGTGTCATGGTGCTTGTGTATATGTTTGTATACAGTAGGTAGGCCTCCAAGGTAATTCAATGTTTTCCTTGTGAAATACATCCCTAACATACCAAGATCTGTTCTTTGATAGATTAAAATAAAAAATCTAAGAAAGAATGAAGAAAGAAAGAAAAGATTTCCTTGGCTTTAAATGCAATGATTGTCCATGGCGGTTGTACACAATAAACCATAGACCCTTTTCACAGAGATGTCATAGCAGCTCATAACACTAATTAGGGGTCTGCTCATTTTATGTACCAGGGCGGGGGCAGTGGATGTATCTTACCTTTGGATAGTACATATTGGAGAGTCAAAGACTGGCCTGTAAACATATACAAGTAAACGGAGGAGCTGCATTGTTTCCTGGTTTAAAAGCACTATAGTGTTAACATTTCTCAACCAATTTCAATGAGTTTCAAAATCGCAGCTCCCCGTTTTACTGGTATTTGTTCACAGGCCAGTCCTGGCCTCTCCAATATGGCGGCAATGTTGACGTATGGCAGCAACGGGTACAGCAGTAAATGCGGCGTGTGTGTGTATATATATATATATATATATATAAATATTTATATATATATATACAATGCGAATAATAAGTGTTATGAGCGACACCTGTGTAAGTCCTACAATCACACCCAAGTGAAAGGGGTCCTTTGCGTTCAACGCTATCCCTATGGTTCTCCAGCGGTGTGACACTGTGTTGGTTTGCTTGTGTCTCTGGCAGTTCGAGGGCTGCTCCAAGGCCTTCTCGCGGCTGGAGAACCTGAAGATCCACCTGCGCAGCCACACGGGGGAGAAGCCCTACGTGTGCCAGCACCCCGGCTGCCTCAAGGCCTTCAGCAACTCCAGCGACCGCGCCAAGCACCAGCGCACCCACCTGGACACGGTGGGTTGGCCTGGCGCATGCACGCACGCACACGCACACATGCTAAAAACACACACACATGCACACACGCACACACACACACACGGGAAAAACACACATACACACGCATAGACACACACACACACGCACACGCACAGACAGCCACACACACACACACGTGACAAACACACACACACACACACACAAATACACACAGACACACTCACAGACACACACACACACGTGACAAACACACACACAAAAACACACACACACACGCACGTACACACTCACACACACACACACACACACACACCGCATTCCATATATTCCAGTATCAATTAAATATACCGCATTTAGTCAACAAGACTCAAGAGTGACGACGTAATCAGGCCTAGTATGACCAGTGATGTCCAACAGGAAGTGATGTCATAAGCACATCAGTAAAAAAGAAAACAGTCTCAGCCCTTTGTGGTTGCACTTGTTCAGTTTGACTCCTGCGTCGTAGCTGCATGAGCAGTCCCTAGTTGGCAAGCTGCTCTCTGAGTAGTCCATGCCTACTTCAGCTACATTTTAGTACAGTCCAGGTAAAATGCATGAAAGCTTGCAAGCACGCTCACACACACACACACACACACACACACACACACACACACACACACACACACACACACACACACACACACACACACACACACACACACACACACACATACCATTAATTGGTTGTGCCAGTCTCCCATTGCTCTCTTCCTTTTTATTTTATTGAGCACACAACAGCATGAGATACAGTTAAAACATTCCTCAGTACGGTGCATCAACATGCTATTAGCAGAATCCTGCCATAAAGCTCAGTTTTACTATTCTTAATGATGCTGTGGCGGGTATACTCTAGTAATCCAAAAAAGAAAAAAACACATATCTTATTTCATTGCTGTGTCTTGGGGATAGAGGATAGAATCGTACATGAAATTATGTGGGCACTACAACATGAGACATAAGCCATTTTCCTGAATTCCTTTATGGTTTTGAACCTGGCTAATAAACGTGAGATTAACAGCTGGCTCCCAGCATCGAGTACTCAATCATGGAATGGAAACTGGTGTCAGAGCTCGGGCGGATTTATGACACACTGGCTTTTTTAATTATTATTTTGGAACGCATAACTGCAGATTGACAAATCTATATTCCATAGATACAATGAGACGTTCCATCTTTCTGGGATACGTAATGTAATAGATATTACTGCAAGAACAGACTTAAAAGAGGTTGCTGTCGAGCGTTGCGATGCAGCGGTTTGTGTTTGTGGGACAGATAGCTGGAAAGGCTTTATTTGGCAGATATACCTGAAACCTGAAGTTGATTTATTATTTATTATTTTACATTTAAGCGTTCCGAGGGCAGCAACATTGAGCAGAAGTTGCGCAACATCTACACATTTTGTCAGTTGTTTCACATCTGAATGTACTGTATGTTGGATGCGATATTTCATGAAATTGTAACTTTATATCCTACTAAAGAATCAAGGCAGATCTTGGATTTTTATTTCTGCCTGTCTAGCAGCCAATATAGGCTTTAGCTTTAATACATACATTTTGTATTCTTGTGTTTTAATAAAAAGAGTAAACAAATAAAAAATGATTTTTATTTTACTACCAGTTTTTCCCTTTTCCTCCTCACGCAAACAGATGAAAAGTGAAGTGAGTCATAAAGTTTGATATTTATTCAACAAGACTTTCGTTCTAGTTATAATATGATAATGATTTGCTTGACCTTTGTTATGCCTTAAGAGTTCTTTGTTGTGAAAACTTATATCGTTAGTTTAGTAACGATAAACACTTTGCTGCTAGAGGTTCTCTGCTTGCAATAACAAAGGACAGTATTCTTTTGACGTTGTTTAACTGACATTTTTCAAAATTCCTAACCCATATTTCTTTAGCACAAAATATTATACACAGCCACTTCCTCGTCTTTTTCTTTTCCTCCATTCAGCACTCAATTTCATCTGTTTTTGTCGCCGCCATTTTGTGTCTTGTTTTTTGTCTGGGTTCTTCTGTGTATCTTTTGGTGTTGTTCTAAACGAAACTGCCGGTTGTGACTTCACTCACAGAAGCCGTACGCCTGCCAGGTCCCCGGCTGCACCAAGCGCTACACGGACCCCAGCTCCCTGCGCAAGCACGTCAAGTCTCACTCGGCCAGGAGCCACCAGGAGACAGAGGCCCAGGTACCCACACAACACTCGTCTCACTCACCGCCACACTTTGCATCTTCCTGGCACTCTCGTAGGACACATAGACACGCACTCACGCACACACACACACACACACACACACACACATACATACCCACACGCACGCACGCACACACACACACACACACACACACACACACACACACACACACACACACACACACACACACACACACACATTAACACTTATATCTCTACAGCTAAGCTTGGCCCCTTCAGCCTCGTAAAGATGGAGGGTCCGCTGGAATTGGACAATCTACCCAACAACGATACACAGATGATGAATAACACCGCAATTCCCATGGATAACACCACAATGCCCATGATTTCTACCACAACCCCCATGAATAACACCACAATGTCCATGAATAACGCCACAAGTCCCATGAATAACGCCACAACCCCCATGAATAACGCCACAAGGCCCATGAGTAACGCCACAAGGCCTGATACATACAAAAGCAAACACACACATACAAATAAACACCTGAAGAGAAATGCTGCCTAGTTATATAAATGCAAAATAGTTATATAAATAAATTAAAGAAAGTACAATGTGCCTGCGTACATATGTGTTTGCTACAATAGAAGGACTTACTAGAAAAGGAACCATATTCATCTCATACACACACACGCACACACACACACACACACACACACACACACACACACACACACACACACACACACACACACACACACACACACACACACACACACACACACACACACACACACTGATCCCTGGAAGTGAGAATAGTAAAGCTATTGTTCCATGCCCCCCCCCCCCCCCCCCCCCTTCCCCCCCCAACCTCATTGCTATCTGGGATGTGTTTGTTTTCTATGGAGCGTCATCCACGTTGGAGCTTGTCTTTGTATTCCCATGCACGTCAGGCAAAAAAATGACTTAAACAGAACCTGGTGTGCTGTGTAAGTTGTGACACGGCTAATGCAGCTTGGACTACAGAGCTTTCTGCTTGGACTCACTCCACATGGGACTCCCGGATATCAAAGAGACTGCTGGTAAATTCATCGCAGCGTTCCAGCGGAAAACCGATGCGTCACGCCCATTATAGGCGCTTATCGAAGTACCTAATTTCCCAAATCCTGGCTCATTTGTTTGTTCTTTTGGTCTTTGAATATTTATGTTTTTCTTTTCTTGTTTTGTTGTGTTTGTGTTTGGGCCGTTGGTTGGGTGGGTGCGTGTGTGGTTAGTTGGTTGGTCGGTTGGTTAATTGCTTGTGTCTGTGGAGTTGGTTGGTTGGGTGGTTGAGTGTGTGGTTGGTTGGTTAGTTGGTTGAGTGTGTGGTTGGTCGGTTGGTCGGTTGGTTGGTTATTTGGGTGGTTGAGTGTGTGTGTGGTTGGTTGGCTGAGGCCAATTCATAGTCATACCATACACTGAAGCGGAACAGACTCCGTTGGGGTCCGCACCAACAAAAAGGGCGCTAAACGCAGAATAACGACCTCTGTGGACGTCGGCCGTGGCGGTTTTGGCACAAAACTATTTTTGTTGCGACCGTGCGTCCCTTGCGTTCACGTAGCGGTGTCAGACAAGCATGGCTCGCCGTGAGACTTTCGCATCAAGACTTCTGAAGAAGTAATGCATCGTCCTGTCTACACTTCATATTTGAAGTCTCCTGTGCATATTTTCCATTTAGCATTAAGAGGTAAAAAACACAAATTAAATGTTCGCATCGTGACGCATTTCATATGGTTCCGGAAGCACAGGAAATGGTAATGCGCAATGGCTGGTTGGTTGGGTGTAATGGGTATAGTGAGTGTGTGGTTGGGTGTGTGGTTGGTCCAGTGTAATGGGTCTATGGTTGGTTGGGTGTAATGGGTATAGTGAGTGTGTGGTTGGGTGTGTGGTTGGTCCAGTGTAATGGGTCTATGGTTAGTTGGGTGTAATGGGTGTAAGTGAGTGTGTGGATGCGTGTGTGGTTGGTCCGGTGTAATGGGTCTATGGTTAGTTGGGTGTAATGGGTATAGTGAGTGTGTGGATGCGTGTGTGGTTGGTCCGGTGTAATGGGTCTATGGTTGGTTGGGTATAATGGGTGTGTGGTTGGTTGTGTGTGTGGGTGAAATGGGTGTGTCGTTCGGTGTAATGGGTGTGTGGATTGTTGTGTGGTTTGTTTGTTGTAATAGGTGTGTGGTTGGTTGGGTGTGGTTGGGTGTGTGGTTGGTCCAGTGTAATGGGTCTATGGTTAGTTGGGTGTAATGGGTGTAATGAGTGTGTGGATGCGTGTGTGGTTGGTCCGGTGTAATGGGTCTATGGTTAGTTGGGTGTAATGGGTATAGTGAGTGTGTGGATGCGTGTGTGGTTGGTCCGGTGTAATGGGTCTATGGTTGGTTGGGTGTAATGGGTGTGTAGTTGGTTGTGTGTGTGGGTGAAATGGGTGTGTCGTTGGGTGTAATGGGTGTGTGGATTGGTGTGTGGTTTGTTTGTTGTAATATGTGTGTGGTTGGTTGGGTGTGGTTGGGTGTGTGGTTGGTCCAGTGTAATGGGTCTATGGTTAGTTGGGTGTAATGGGTGTAATGAGTGTGTGGATGCGTGTGTGGTTGGTCCAGTGTAATGGGTCTATGGTTGGTTGGGTGTAATGGGTGTAATGAGTGTGTGGTTGGTCCAGTGTAATGGGTGTGTGGATGGGTGTGTGCATGGCAGGGTGTGTTGTTTTTCTAAAATCCCTGTTCTGGAGATGACCCGTTTTGGAAGTTGCTGTGGACCACGGGGGACGTTGCGTTGAAGCTGCATAATAAACATTGACTTTCTTGTAGACAATTCTTGGATGGTGTCACCCAAAAAGATTTGGGGATTTTGGTTCCAGGCTAAAGCTGGACTAAAGCAAAAAGAAACAAAAACAAAAGAATGAGAACCAGGCATCTTTTACAAAGTTTCAGTTCTGTCAGAATGGAACAGTAAGAATTGCCGCTGTGATGAAAACACACTGCATCTTTAAGAGATCTGAGTAATTGAAAGACAATAACCAAGACAATATTTTAATCATTTGCCATTGGGTGAAAACATGTTGTTGTCATAAGCAGCTAAGCAGCCGCTTTAATAAAATTGCACGTCTTCGCACTCACGCACACACAGATGCTCTGGTGTTTACTCTTATACTAGTAAATCGTATTACTGTTGAAATGACCTCTCTTGAGCTTTCTCTAGAAATTGTAAATCAAATAAAGACTGTTAATCCAAAGAAGATTGTGTTCAATTGAATCTGTCAATTTCAAACTAAATGGACAATTCTGATCTTGTTGTGGGTCGGGAAATTTGCCTGCCACAGCTCAACACTGTATTCGTCTTAAGCCCTAAATCTCTTCTTTACGAAGTCTAGTTTGAAGTGACAATTTTTGAAACTGAATCCAACAGTAACCTCAAAGTCGTGTACTAATAAATGAAAGAAATGGTGCTAACATCTCCACGTATCTTCCTCTCCTGTCCGGTATAGGCCCCGGTGCCCTCCATGTTGGAGTCGGACATGTTGAGCTACTGTCTCGCCAGGCAGCACCTCCATGTCTCCAGCGGTGGCGCTGTCACCGTCGGCAACCAACAGAACTCTCTGGCCGGGACAAAAGGCAGCCACTCCCCTGGGCCCGGCATGGACGGCTTTGCAGGTGTACGCCGTCGTCATCATCATAATAATAATAATAATGATGAGGATGATGATACAAAGCTTTATACATAAAGCACCTTGCATACATGACAATGCAGCTGAAAGTGCTGTATGATACAGAGAAAATGCCCAAAGTAATGATAAAGCAAATGGACCAACATACCAAAAACAGCAGATTAAAAACCTGAGATTGTGCCGGGCCGTACAGGGCATAGATACAGAACACTTCAGGTTAAACCTCCAGGAAGAGGGACAACTAAAACATTTCAAGGCAGTGTACATGTATAAGAAAGAGGAGATAAAATAGGTTAACATTGCAGCACTGCTCCAACATTGAAAGATGAATATGTTATTAGAGTTTCATAAAAAACAAACATATTGTTTATTCAATTGCTTGTTCACGCTGTTTTCTTTTCATTTGAAACTGAAAACAGGTTCAGCTTGGGTCTCTGTCTTTCTATTTCCTCCTCCTCTCCTCCTTATCCTTGTCATCTCCTTTGCTCCTCGACTCTTGTATCCTCCACTCCTCCTCATCTCCTTTGCTCCTCTACTCTCCTCTCCTCCTCATCTCCTTTCCTCCTCTACTCTCCTGTCCTCCTCATCTCCTTTCATCCTCTACTCTCCTGTCCTTCCCTCCTCTACTCTCCTCTCCTCCTCATCTCCTTTCCTCCTCTACTCTCCTCTCCTCCTCATCTCCTTTCCTCCTCTACTCTCCTGTCCTTTCCTCCTCTACTCTCCTCTCCTCCTCATCTCCTTTCCTCCTCTACTCTCCTCTCCTCCTCATCTCCTTTCCTCCTCTACTCTCCTGTCCTTTGCTCTCTGACTGTAAACAGTTTTTCCAGCCACGCTCCTTTTTTCTTCTTCTTTTTTTACACTTTTTATTTTGTACATGCATTTCCTTTGAATGGCTGAACCCGGCTCAAGAAACTGTCAGCCACGCTGAGTCTCAGCTGGCAAAGGAGGAGTAGGAGAGGGAGCAGGGGTGGTGGTGGTGGTGGTGGTGGTGGTGGTGGTTAGGATCGTGCAAGAGAGAGCTGTCCGTGTCGATTACTTCAGACTACTTTACCCAGAAGACCTTTTGAGGGCAAAGCCTCCGAAACGGCACACCGCGCGCGAGAGCTATGTTTACCAGGGGTGAAACAAGTGTGTCACTGTTTTTAGTGTTGAGAGATGCCTGGGAGGAGCACGCTCTTATCCAGGCACGGCACGGCGATTGTACCGAATAGCCTGGAGCACTGCACACTAGATTAAAAAAAAAAGGATACGTATAAATGCCACATTTCTTTTTACTATGTGAAGATTATGACATTATGCATCCATCCGTGTTCCTATGATATGTGTGTATGTGGGTGTGTGCCCGCGTGGGCGCATGCATGCTTGTGTGTGTTTGTGTGCACGCGTTCATGTATGCATGCATGTGAGTCGGAATACTTGTATCCATCCATCTATCAGTGCATGTCTCAACCTGTGTGTGTGTGTGTGTGTGTGTGTGTGTGTGTGTGTTCCTGCATTTGCGGACGCATGCTTGTGTTTGTGTGTGTGTGTTAAAAACCATTTAATGACACACCATTATGTCTCCTACATCGGGCTGATGCCGTCCGTGTGTCTTGCAGACATGTACTCCAGCAGCGCTACGCTCCACAAGAGGGCTGGCTCCCAGTATCTACCCCCGCCCCTAGAGTCCCGATCCGGTTACGCTGGGATGGAGGCTTCCATGGGGGCCAACAGCCCCCTGCCCTCCCTGACGAGCCCTGGGCACGCAGGAGTAGGGTGAGTAGTACCGTACCACCGTACACGCAAGCATAACTATTAATACCCCCCCCGTTTAATAAGTTGATACATTCTATCTGTCAATTATTACATTCCCCCCCCCCACATATTTCTATATTATCTATCTGTCAATTAACAACCCGTAATCATTTGTTTAATACACATGTAAATAAGTAGTATCGTGTGTCTTTCAATCTTAGTAATGTTACATCTCTGTGTGTATAAGCTCATTGATAATGTCAGGGTTGATGCGTAACATGGAAACACGGCTGTTTCTTACTTCCAACTTGAGGTGAATTGAAGCCAAATGTTTTTAATACTCACATTCACCAACGTCAAGCCACGTGCTATGATCAGAGAACACTGATTATTGCTAAAAAAAAATCAGGAACTCACAAACATATACTTTTTTCAATACTCCATGTAAAGTTAATAGTGAAAGAGACAAAGAGTGAATTGTGAATGGAAATGCACCCCATGGTTGCCCATTCTTCTTTTGCGATGCCTCCTTTCAACCACTCTACCCATTCTAAACACTATTTTAACTGTGACAGTTTCTATTAAATGTGACAGATTAAAAATAAAATATTGCTGTTCATATTCATGCTTGAAAATATAAGAGTTGTACTTGAATTAGGATGTAATTGTGTGGAAATTCCTGTCCGCCCCCCCTGCATTTTGGATAGATGCTAACTGGTAGTTTGGTAGAGGGTATGGGATAGTGGGTGAGGCTAGAAGATAGAGGATAGAGTTAGAGGATAGAGGGTAAAGGGAAGAGAGTAGAGGGTAAGGATAGAGGATTGAGGAGGTTAGAGGGTAGAGGATAGAGATAGAGAGAGTGTAAAGAGTAGAGGACAGAGAGTAGAGTATAGAGGACAGAGGGTAGATGATAGAGGTAGTGGATAGAAGCTAAAGGTGGAGGGCAGAGGGTAGAGGGTAGGTGGTGAGAGGGTAGAGGGTAGAGGGTAGAGGTTAGAGGGTAGAGGGTAGAGGTTAGAGGGTAGGTGTTGAGAGGGTAGAGGGTAGGTGGTGAGAGGGTAGAGGGTAGAGGGTAGAGGTTAGAGGGTAGAGGGTAGAGGTTAGAGGGTAGGTGTTGAGAGGGTAGAGGGTAGGTGGTGAGAGGGTAGAGGGTAGGTGGTGAGAGGGTAGGTGGTGAGAGGGTAGAGGGTAGGTGGTGAGAGGGTAGAGGGTAGGAGGTGAGAGGGTAGAGGGTAGGTGGTGAGAGGGTAGAGGGTAGGTGGTGAGAGGGTAGAGGATTGAGGGTAGAGGGTAGGAGGTGAGAGGGTAGAGGGAAGGTTTACAATGGGTACTTGATGATGCATGTAAGTGTATTGGACACATAAACAGGAATTACTTTAATTAAAGGATAAACATTTATTGAAAATAAATACTCCTATGCATGGTGTCCTTATTTATTTTTGTTATGGAGTTTAAATATATCTATCTATCTATCTATCTATATTATTCATGGCTTAGATCAACTACATGCATGGCGCAGGATATTTTCTGGTGGCCCTGCCTTATTTCAAGGATTAAAAGCCCACTTTGCTCACTCACCGCTTCATGTACAAAGCACGTTTGTAGAAGGAGAGGCGGGTAATGAGTGTGTGTCACCATAACTAGAGTTAATGTGCTTGCGGTCGCTATGATTGGCCAAGTGGAGGCCATGGCACGTGTGTGTGTGTTTGTGTATGGGTGTGTGTGTGTGTGTGTGTGTGTGCGTGTGTGTGTGTGTGTGTGTGTGTGTGTGTGTGCTGGAAGCTCCGCTAAACTCATGTCACACAGCACAATAAAATATACAGAGCAGGACCTGCAGTAGTCCCAGCTGAGGGGCTCCAAGGCCGCGGTTCTGCCGATAATTAGGCAGCAAATCTTTTCTGATTCAGGCCCAGCTGGTTTTTTATTCTGGTCGGCACAACACACACAATAACAGCAGTGTATCGAAGTTGATTGTGCCAATTTAACCTTCGTGCGATAATACCGATGTCTTGAGACCTTATTTTCCAGCAGTGCATCCAGTAATTCAACGCATTTTTTTCCCTCTTTTTTTTCTTCCTTCGCATGTCGAGGATATTTTGATGAAAAGCGACATTTTTCTCTAAACCTCACACCCAGTCGCACAGTACATTGATTCAGACGTTAAAAGGCCTTAATAACATGTTTTTCAAAAACGGGAATTACACAGTCCACACTGCGGCCGCTGTCTGTATTCCGGGCGGAGCCATGCTGCGTTCATCAGATCCCATCGACCTTGAGGACCTGTTAGAGGCCGCTCTGCGAACGTCCTTGTACGGCACAATCTTCACATTGACTTGAGAGCGGTGGCTGCGGCCACAGCGCGTGATAACCTGCCAAAGCCAATAGCAAGGCAGCCCCCCCCCCCCCCCCCCCCCTCCCTGGATCCATTGACTAAGTGGTATGTCCAACAAGTGAAAGTAAGTCATCTTTGCTTTCAACAGCACAGAGCTCTGAGCTCATAGCGAGGAGGCATGCGGTTCAGCGTGGCCGACTCCGTCCAGGCGTTCTGACATCTCTTAATTATCCTACCTTGGCAGGGCCTTGGAGAGCTCAGCTCAGCCTCGGAGGACGTTTATATAAATGATTTTTAATATTTAGCTTGTTTTTGTGCTGTGCGGCGGCATTATTATTTCATATCGTGCTTTTCAACTTTTGAGTTTGCGATGTCAGATGGCTCTCGCTAAGAGCGTTTACCCTCTGCAGTACGACGATTTACACAGTGTGTGTGGAAGGACAAACACTGACGATGAGGCACGGCTGAGACACAGAGTTCGTAACAGCTGGGTTTCTGAGAATCTCTTATCTTGTGAAAAGGATTCTGATAAATTCAGCACATAGTACCGCAGACTATCAGAGACTACTACAGACTACACTCACACACCCTTATACACACACCTCGACCTCTGACCTCTGGAAGGCATTTAGTTCAGCAATTCCCACCAACTAGTGGTCTGTGAGGGTACTGCAGGTGATCTGCCAAATTATTGACAAAAGCCTTTAATTTTTTATATCATTTTTATAAAGCAATGTTAATGGTATTGTTTGAATAAAACGCATCATATGGTACCTGAATAACCATGTTTTTTCTTATTTTGATAATTAAATTATGGTCGAGTGCCAAAATACCGTACTTTAGGTCGGCCGCAGGCCACAAACACCTTTAAGATGTTGAAGTGACCTGAAAAGGTGAGGAACCGGTGATTTAGTTGACCTCTATCCAGATGGACGGCAAAAAAGATCTGCTGTCCACTATTTCGAGTCAACCCTATTTGGCTATGCTAATAAGCGCTGCTCGGTGGTTAGCTACAAGCAATCACCTGGAGCAGAATCACCTGGCATAGTGAAGGGAGGAGCCGGTACTTTTCTGTCACTCCGCCTTCACCAGAGGAATACGTTTGACTCAGGATGACACTTTGCAATATGTGTAAGATATGCGAATACAGCGACGATGGGAACTCTTGCCATGCAGCCAAAGCTGAAAATAGCGTGTTTTTTGGTGGCGTCCAAATAAAGCTTCCCCGCGAGGCGTCACTGGACTCGGCACGGCCGTGGAAAAGGGATGGCGGTGCGGTGGAGTGAGACGTCGCGGGCCGAAGGAACGTACAGTCCGGGCCGTGTGATGACAGTGCTGGGAGAGGCTCTCCTCTCGTTTCACCCCCCCCCCCCCCCCCCCACACACACACACACACACACACACACTCCGTGTGTGAAGGAAAGCAGCTGGTAGTCATTAGAGAGAGTGAGAGAGAGATACAGGGATGGAGAGAGGGAGAGAGATGGAGAGCGTGAAGGAGAGAGACGTACAGAGTAGAGGGATGGAGAGATACAGAGATGGAGCGAGTGAAGGAGAGAGAGATACAGAGTAGAGGGACAGAGAGCGACAAAGAGAGCAGCAGTGGAGGTGATGAGGTGATGACATGAGAGGAAAAAAGAGAGAGAGAAGTGAGGGGATTACATTCTCAAAAAAGAATGGGAGAGAGAGAGAGAGAGATGAGCGAGTGATGAAAGGGGTTAATTGTGAAAATAGAGAGGGGAAAAAAAGATGACCACTGTAACTGTTTCCCGAAGTTGTGCTCACATTTTTTTTCTCTCTTTACCTCTGGCGCTTTTCGTCGCTGCGAAACCTGCGCGATGCTGAAAGCACGCAGACACACACACACACCGACCACAAAAAAAGATGTCGAATGGGTTTGTGTTGGGGGGGCTAAAACCGCAGAGCTGTAGACATCCCAGCTATGTTCACTTGAAGCATCGCGGAAGAATGCGAGCGGCTCATCGGGGTCTTTCTAAATGAGCCGGACGACGGTTAGCGAAGCCGTCCGGGAGGAATGTAGCTGAAGTGTCGAATTCTCTGGGCGCGTTCGTCATCGGCGGGGTATAACATTCATTTGAACAGTCGCAGTATATCAAAGGCCTACTTTGTTTATGTTACCTTGCGCTAAGCCCAAACTTTATTACTTCGTCCAAACCACCGGCCATCTGTTCGTCGTATCAGTCGGTTTAAAGCAAAAAAAAAAAAAAACCACATCTGATTAATTTGGACTTTTATTGTGGTTCTTCTCCGAAAACAGAGACTGTTGGATTTACCGTAATTCCATTTGACATGGGAATAAAGGGACCGGGACGACGACGACAAAGGATGGATATGTAAAGAAATCCCCAAATAGTTCCTATTTTAATGGCCGGTCATATGGAAGGGGGGGGGGGGGGGGGGGGGGGGGGGGGGGGGTAATATGCCAGGAGCCATCAGTATTTCTGACAAGGCCTGGCTTGTTTATGAAGCCCTCTGAAGTCCCAGCCCCCCCGTCAGGCCCCAAACCAAGGCCGTCCAGGCCCCCCGGGGGACCAATAATCTAGGGGAGATCATCCAAGACTTGAGTTCTCCAGGCCTGCATGAAATGGCCCAGTGCGTGCTTTTTCGAAAACGAGAGGGGGGTGTGTGTGGGGGGTGAAATGGGGGATGAAAGTCAAATACCATACTGGGCCATTTTTCTTTTTTTTTAACGCTTCCTATCTCCTTAGAGAGAGATTCCGTTGCTTTTTTTGTCGTTGTTTTTTTCAACTTGGCTCCACTGACTCATTGGTTTCCATGTTGAGTCAGAGTGCTGTTTGCGCACAGTCAGCACATTCCGTCACCATGGCAATGGATGCAGGTTTCTTTTTTACAATGACTGCCTGTATTTACTCTCCTTCTTCCTCCAGCTCCTCCTCCTCCCTAGATGGAACAAAAATGTTTTACTTATAGGTTAAACCAATGTTTTGTTTTTGGGCTTTTTTTGTTGTTTCTTTCCGTGCCTGGTAACAGTTGCGGTGCAGAGAGAAAACTAAAATGGTGGACATTGTAACAATTATCTTCTGACAACTGACGGCTATCAAAATGAATTTCAGCCAATGGGTTTGCTCTGCTCAGTGTGTGCCCAGCGCCAAAGACCCGAACACTCTGTCTCTAACCTGCATTTGCTCAACAGTACAAATGATAGTGGTGTAGCAGTAGTATTAGTAGTAGTATTCGTAATAGTAGTAGCCTAGCAGTAGTATTAGTATTAATATTAGTATAAGCATTAATAGTTGTAACAGTGTTAGTAGTATTAGGCCTAGTAGTAGTAGTAGTAGTAGTAGTAGTAGTAGTAGTAGTAGTAGTAGTAGTAGTAGTAGTAGTAGTAGTAGTAGTAGTAGTGATATTAGTAGTAGTAGTTATATTAGGAGTAGTAGTAGTACTGGTAGCATTAGTATTAGTAATAGGAGTAATAGGCCTATTTATAGTTATATTAGTAGTAGTAGTAGCAGTAGTAGTAGTTATAGTGCTAGTCGTATTAGGAGTCATTTTAGAAGTGTACTATGTTCAACAAGTATCAAAAGCCTTGCATTGAATAGTCTGGTCTTTTTGCTGTGGACGACTGCATAGACAGGAAAGGAGGCTCAACAGTTGTGTGTGTGTGTGCATGTGTGTGTGTGTGTGTGTGTGTGTGTGTGTGTGTGTGTGTGTGTGTGTGTGTGTGTGTGTGTGTGTGTGTGTGGGACAGACTGTCCTCTTCATCTTCTTCGTCATTCCTGGCCCACGAGGCCCCAGCATCGAGGGCCACTGTTCTGGACTTCCCGGCTCCGTCACCAGACCTGCAGCCCGGCATCAGAAGCGTTGCGCACCATGGCTATCACAGAGCCAGCGGCCGGCAGCACCACGAAGGGCTGCCAGAGCATCCAGGTTAGGAACAACAGTTGTTGTTTCTGTTGCTGTGGTATTACATTCGTTTAACAAAAGATTCAATGGGGTTTGAGTTTTGTGTTTACAAAACTTTGTGTTTTGTGGTTCTGTTTTTTATTTTTTTACTAGTAAAATTACAAGTTATTTATAGATTGTATTCTTTCTTAAAAACGGTATAGTTGTGTAGTGGTGATGTTGTACTTCCATTACTAAATTGTTTTGTTTGTTTGAGTGTTGGCAGGTTATTCTTTTGTGTTCATTCTGATCAAATTTGTGTTGCTTCCTGAACTTTTTAAGCGTGTCTTTACGGAAACGAAAAGATGGCTCAACCAATAATAGATGGAGACTTCGATGTTACCAACTATCTCACAAACCACTTGGCATCATATTCGACCGGTAAGTTAATGCAAAAACATTACAACTTTTAAAAGTTTGGTGAATCAAAAACCTAAGATGCATTGTTACGTACACGCGCGTTCATGTGTTTGAATCATGTGCAATGCTGTGCTACTGGTTATGAAACACTTTTTTAGTATGATTCTTTTTAATAGCAGTAATATTTCTTGGAATGCAGGCTTCATTTCCCATGATGCCTCTTATTACAAACAGCTCCCATAACATTTGGTCCACTATCCATTTGTTTTTAAAAGAAAAATACATAAATAAAAGGTTGCAGGTTTTATGTGCATAATAATTTGCTAATGGGTGACAATGCAGTTGTCTCTCTGTCTGTATGCCAGTATTAGCTTATAATATTTTGTGCCAATTTTGACCCAGTTGCAAGAAGCAATGGCCGGTACTGCTTAAAGGAGAATGAACCCCATAACTCGACAGTACATTGCATATTGTTGTTTTCATGAATTTTCTGTCAAACCTAGTCTTATTGTTGCCAACTAGCGGTTATAAACAAAACATTCTTTGAATTACAACCGCTTTGAAGGAGTTTGCTCTCTTTTCCTGTTTCTGACCCAATCAATTCCCTCAAGTTTGCAATTTTCAATAAGTATGGAGAAAGCAGAAAACAGAGACAGGCATTTCCTGGCCCTCTCGGTTTGTATCCTCTTTTCACTGTTGTTGTATGATAACCTTTTGACCTTTTTGTTGTACCAAAATGGGCAGATAATGGATGATGAAAAGTAACGGTTCAGCAGTAAATAAATGCAACAAATGGCAACAAATAATGCAAACAATAAAGATATATTCAGCATTGCACTAAAAATATGCATATCATAACATCGGTCAATTTCGTGTCGTGAAAACATAGGTCCCTGCCATGTCTTTTGCGCTGTTCTCGACCAACTGCCATGACTCCCTGGCTGTACGTACGTGTCCTCATCTCAGCTCTGAAACCTGACCACTGAGGCCCCACAGACCTAGCTGGCCTCACTGCTGGACGGCCTGTTTAGACTGCTAGGGGCTGCGATGCGATGGGACGTCTTTGCTGTCACAATCATGCCATCGTCAGAGGCAACGCTTGGTGGTTCTTCCTTCACAGTTTTAGTCGAATAGACATTGATCAAATTTCACCTTTGTGTATTTCCGGGCAAGTTCCCCACTGCACGATCGGACGGTAATGCGGATTGACTCTCTTGATGGGGTGTAAATGGTCTGGATCAGAGCCGGATGTGGGACTTGCTCGTTTAGCCTCTCACCGGCACATCTGAGTCTGTGGCCGTGTTCAAAGGTCGTGCACTCGTTCACTCATTCTCTTCTCCCTATATAGTGAACACTCTATAGTACATTCTTCAGGGAATAGGGGGAATTGGGGCAGTAATTATGTGCCGCAAATCTATTGCCGTGACGTGTAAACAAGCCAAAACATGTTAGATCTCACCAGATGAATCAGATGGAGATGAAAACCGGGATATAGTGCAGATCAGTTGTACACTGCTTACATGGTGCGTTATGGGTATGAAGTATAGTGCACTGTTAAGGGCACCAGATTTGTACACAGAGATTTTGAACAGCTCTAAGTGTTGATGTCCCAGTTAGTCAACTATATAGTGAACGTTCGGAGAGCAACATTCAGCCTGTGTTGGTTGCCAACTAGCAAATCCACATGAGTGCCTCCACATACTGGAGTGATTTGACCGGGGCGGTTCTTGGACGTTCACAACCAGGACGTTCTTTCCGGTCCTAATCCTCTCTCTGTTTCTCTCTTTCCTCCCCAGGGTTTGACTTGCTGCGGGACCTCCAGGGACAAGCGGGTGGGGGCCACTCTGGCTCTGCACCCTGCCCGGATGACAGCTTCCTGTTTCAGACCGGCGGAGTCGACCGTTGCCTCAGTCAGATCTATTCCATCTACCTGGACTCCTGATGCCCAGCCGCGACACGGCGCCCAACCAGAATCCACTGGCGCCAAACCCCAATCAGCCCAAACTGTTTTTTACCGGACCAAATGGTTGCTGACACGTTAGAACGCTATTTCAAATTTCACATTTCAATTAAGAATTGCACCAGCATCACTTTTTTATTTCCTAACCGTACTGTGATTTAGTTCTGATCTTCATGAGTTGTTTGTTCATCCCAGGTCATGGAATGCCTCCAGTGTAGCCATAGTCATCAGAGACCAAGTGCAGCATGGGAATAAAATACATCATCATGACTATACTGTCCAACCATGCACATGACGGGTCACTATAACCTTTAATGATTTCCAAGTGCAGATTGGCACTTGTGTCTCATTTGCCGAGTTTGGATTAATTAGGCGCTCTGTTGTAATGCGTCATCTGGCTAGGGGTAGTCAGAACGGTGGACTCCATGACTTCACCCATTCTTTCATCTTTCATAATTTCTACGTTATATTGATGGGGTCCTCAAGTAAGGGATTTTGGACCTGCGACCCATCCCAACCGTGTTTCCCTTGCTCATACACTTTTCATGGAATTCTCCAGCCGACGGGCAGGCTGACTTTGGAACAACACCGCTCCCTGGTGCTCAAAATAGTTAGTGGCCTGTACTGAACTGTTGCCTGAGAGATGCAAAGGCGCGAAGCATGGACGTTTGACTGACAAGTGACTGCTGATGGATTCATACGGATTCCACTCTATTATATCTTTATACCTTGTCGTCACCAACAAATGATGACCTAATAGGACCAATAATGCTGAACAAAGGTCAGACTGTTCAGCTCTAGCCAAGACTTGACAAACATTTACAAAAGGAGAGATAACGAACACTATACCGTTTTTATAGCCTATAACCTACATTTTTATGACATTTTTATATACTATGTTTTTCAATGCAAGAGAAGGAACAGTGATATTTACATTCACTCCAAATATGTTTACATTGACTTTTATATCGAATGATCACGTTAAAAATGTTTCTGTTATAGTTTCCTGTTGTTGTTATTGCATGTAACCATTGTGCTGGATTATATGGAACTTTTCTGCTATGTGTTTCTTCTTTATAATGCCGAATCCACAAAAGATTGTGTGTGTGTGTGTGTGTGTGTGTGTGTGTACACACACACACACACACACACACACACACACACACACACACACACACACACACACAATCTAATGGAATTATTTACACCAAGCCATATGAGTCCTATATTAAGACCCCGGTTTCAGAGAAACTATACAGCGCTCATCCAGCAGATGGCGCAACCTCATCGCACATCAACAACAAGTTAGTCTGCAACCTGTGCGTTTTGAATTGAGCACAGTAAATGGATATGCCAGGGCGTAAACACACACACACACACACACACACACACGCACACACACGGGAAGCTGAATTTCCACATTCCACTTTGAGTTCAACAGTGAGCGGAGGGAGCGACACACCCTTCAAACGACATTCAGGAGTGGTGTTGTAGTTAAAGTGATGCGCCGAAGCCGTTCACCCTCCATGTTTAAAACATAAACTAGCGCGTCAACTCTCATGGGGAATTTATAGCGGGGAGAGCAACAGGTTGCTGGCATGGCAATCAAAGGTAAGACCGACTTAAAATACGTTGTAATTCATAGTGCGTGTTAGGGCAACTTTTCATGTAAAATTATTATTGATACTAAATGAGTATTTAGTAGGTCGTGATTTATATACGGTTTATTTTTGGTCATTATTAATCAGCAGCCTTGACATTTAAAAAAATGACATGAAAAAAAACATGTCTTAAACGACAATGAAGAGCAAAGGGCCGTTATCTCTGAAACTATAGGCTGCTGGGAGGATGTAGCGAGCAGCATTGTTACAGAGTGAGATCATGGGTGCTCCAGAATAAAATCTTCATTTTACACGCACGCACGCACGCACACACACACAACTACATGCACGCACGCGTACACAAACACACACACACACACACACACACACACACACACACACACACACACACACACACACACATTTCAAGAGGAGACGTTCCCAAGCAAGCCACTGTTTGGATAACAAGGGTTGGCGGGCCGTTGCTGATGTAGAAAAAACTAGTAAGGTTTACGGCTTGAGTGGATTCAAACAAACACAGCCATGCGTGCGCGGGAGTTTGTGCGTGTGTGTGTGTGTGTGTGTGTGTGTGTGTGTGTGTGTGTGTGTGTGTGTGTGTGTGTGCGTTAGCGATTGATTGAATCCAATTTCGAATTCCACTGAGTTAGAATGTATTTTATCAAAGTTTGCATGTTCGCCTTGCCCTCGCATGTCGCATCGTCTACCGACGAGTTACGCAAAGCTTATCATCGGGGAGTGGGGGTTGAAGTAACAGGTTATCAATAAAGTTAACCTTTACACCACGTCGCCATGGTTAACGGACTAAGAATTGTTATCAATCAACAGACAAGTAGCAATAGCCTTCCAAACATGGTTGTTTTAAAGTATGACAAGTGTTTTTGTTTGAGAGTATAAGCCAAAACATGTGCTTTATCATTGTATTTATGTTGTTGCTAAAGTGATAGATTGTATCTGTTCTCATGTTGCATGCAAACAGCCTTCCTTTCTTTCTTTGCTACTGATAAGATAGATAAGATAGAATAGAATAGAATAAGAAAATAATAATCAACTCAAATCTCCCATTTAAATGTACATTACAGTAGTTAAGTCAGTGGTCTAACATGGCGTGTAAGACCAGAAACTTCGAGATGCAATGCCATTTAATGGTAATTTCCTCTAAAACTCTGTTGTGTGTAGGCCTATTCAGCAAAGCATTGTTACAATGTTAAAGCCTAAAAGAATATAGTTATACCTGTCATCTTTTAACCAACCAATCATAAACTAACCCTCACATGCTACAAGAGAAAGAACTCACAGGTATCTCATTTTGGCCCAGCTGTCTTTGATTGTCATTAATTGCTCTCATTGACTGTATAGGTATCTACATTTCTTACCACAATAAAGGTGATTATCCTTTACAATAGGAATTACATGGTTATGGTTGGGTCGTACATCCACATCTTGTGTAAGTGCTTTTTGCACTGTGGCCCTCATCGTCTCTGTAGTAGTAACACTTTGACCCTTAGTGCTAATGATGGGGATTGTGTCCGATGATCACTCCTAACTCTTGTCCAAAGCCCATCTGCCCCTAATCTCCCCTCCCCACACACACACACACACACTGCACCCCTCCTTTCAACTTTACTGTAATGCAGCTTTCCAACGACCTCATCAGGGTGGAGAGGGAGCAAACGTATGAGGTCATCCCAATATCTTTCTCTCTCTCTCTCTCTCTCTCTCTCTCTCTCTCTCTCTCTCTCTCTCTCTCTCTCTCTCTCTCTCTCTTTCCAATGGGGACTTCCTGTCCACTACAACAGGAAGTCATGTCGGTGTAGACCTTCTTTAAATTGACCGTTGTATGTAAGCAATTTCTCTCCACTCTTGAAATAAATTCATACACATAAATAAACAAACAATATATAAAAAGAGTCAGTCACCCATTTGACATTTCCATATCTGGTTCTATAATCATTAGCATTATTAGTTTTATTTTTTTTTAAACGAGCAGTTGAAAATATATGGTTCAACCGACTACTAAACAAGTGAGCAGGTGTTAGCACCTGTCCCCGCTCCCATGATATCTTCTGAGTTGGACTCCTGTTCCCTAAACGTACCTGTCACCATGACAACGCCAACGCCAGTAACAACAACCAGGCTTCCAGAGTGTTTGTTGCTAGGCGCAGGTTCCCATCAACTTATGCAGGTCTCTGGTAGAGGTGAACGCCATCTGGTTGTGGGTGTATGTGTGTGTGTGTGTTTGTGTGTGTGTGTGTGTGTGTGTGAGTGTGTGTGTGTGTGTGAGAGAGAGAGAGAGAGAGAGAGAGAGAGAGAGAGATCGTGTGTGTGTCTGTTTGTGTGTGTGTGTGTGAGAAAATGAGAGAGTTACAGAGAGAGATGGTGTGTGTGCATGTGAGAGAGAGAGAGAGAGTTAGAGAGAGAGATGGTGTGTGTGTGTGTGAGAGAGAAAAAGAGACAGAGAGAGCGAGGGAGAGAGAGAGAGAGAGAGAGAGAGAGAGATAGAAGGTGGTGGAAGATATTTAAAAAAAAGCAGTGGTGGAGCAAGTAGTGGAGAAACAGATGCACCCCCTGTCAGTTTACTATAACTCATTCACATGGTCTGCTGTGTTTTGTGTCTGATTTCCTCCCAGAGCAAACATGCCGCTGGGGTCTCCTGTTGCCGCTGCTGGGTCTTATCACATGCACTCAGCATGGCCTCACCCAGGGCTGCGTCTGTCCAAGGGCCACCGTGGTTACCCGTCTCCCGGCGGAGATACCCAGAGAGGCCTGCTGTCTCAACTACTCCGGCTCCGTGCTGGGTCGAGTGTCCTGGCCCGGGTTTGGCATCAACAGCAACAACGACAGCCGCCATCGGCTGAAGATACTGGACCTGTCCTACTGTAACATCACTCACATTGAACTGAGCTTCGCCGGCGCCGCGACTCAACTCAAAGAAGTCCATCTGCACCACAACAGACTGGTGACGCTGCCCGAGGACTTCCTGGCCCAGCAGCCCAGCCTGCAGGTGCTGGACCTGGGCTGGAACCAGCTGCTGGAGGTCCCCGAGGGCCTGCTCCGGGGCTCAGAGGACCTGCGTCGCCTGGACCTAGGGGGGAACCGGCTGCGGTCCCTGGAGCCGGTGTCCTCCGTGCTCAGGATGCCCCATCTGAGGAGCCTGGAGCTGGACCACAACCCCTGGGACTGCTCCTGTAGCCTGGTGGAGCTCCTGGTGGTCGCCACGGCGACGGGGGTCAACGGGACCGTCTTCGGCATCGGCGGCGGTGGCCCGACAGGCCCGGCGGGAAACCTGACGTGCGCCTCGCCCCGGAAGCTGGAGGGGGCGTCCGTCCGCTCTCTGACCCCCGCCGCCGTGTGTCAGCCCCCGGGTCTGACGGCGCTCTTCATCCTCCTCCCGCTCCTCCTCCTCGCGGGCCTGCTGCTCTGCTGGTGCTGCGGGAGGAAGCACAAGAGGAGGAAGGACGCCACCTTCGGCTCCAAGAAGAGGAAGAGTAAGCAGAACCAGAAGGACCCGGCCGGCCGCGACCGCCTGCAGAAAAAGCGTCGGACCGGCACCAACGGCGACCCCTGGCTCACCGGCGGCGCCCCGACCACGGGCAGCCCCGAGAGAGGGGGCGGGATCCTGAAGAACCAGCTGCTGCTCCGCCCCGCCTCCGCCCTGCTCAGCAGCACCAGGGACATCTACGAGGAGGTGGAGGTGGAGGCTAAGATGGGCTCCTCCTCACGCGACTCCCGCACCTCCGTCACCTCCACAGAGGAAGGGGGGAGCGGCCTCGGACTGCCGGGGAACGCGGTGGCGGGTGGAGACGGAGGCGAGGGCGGAGACGGCGAGGGGGGAGACGGTGAGGGCAGCGGCCGGAGGGCGGAGCTGGACGACGTGGTGAGCGTGAGCGAGGTGCTGAAGGACTCGGCCAATCGGGAGAAGGCGTACCTGGTGCAGTCTACGGAGTATTACAGCCTGCTGCCAGGCATGGACCTGGGGGACTCGGACCACGGCGAATACGAGAGCGTCGACCTCACCTGACCTCCCCCCGGGATGGGACTGTGTGTGTGCATTGTGAGTGAGTGAGTGAGTGTGTGTGTGTGTGTATGTGTGTTTGTTTGTATATGTGTGTATGTGTGTGTGTTTGCATGGGTGTGTACGTTTGTGTAAGTGTGTGTGTGTGTTTGTGTATCTGTCTGAGTGTATGTTTGTGTGTGTGTGTGTGCACGTGTGTGTGTGTGCACGTGTGTGCATGTGTGTGTGTGCATGTGTGTGTGTGTGTGTGTGTGTGTTGGTGTGTGTATGTGTGTGTTTGCGTATCACTTCCTTGTACATTGCATTGTGATGTGTGTGCTTCTTGTGTGTCTTTGCATGTGTTTCTCTAGCTATTGGGGGTGGAGAAAAGACACAATGTGTGTGTGTGATAGGGAGTGAATGAATCCTGTGCTTTTCCATTGCGACCTGAGCAGCAGTCAGAGTGACATTTGACAAATAGAGTCTACCTTTTCAAAACTGCTAACGGCTCATTTTGAAGACAGCTCAGGTTTATTTTTTGCACTGAATGTTTCAGTAAGAGGTTTCAACGTTGAATGTATTTAACATTTCTGTATAGCTCATATTCCATTAACCCAGGCAAAACAAACCTGCACTTCTCTGACCTTATTTCATTTCAATTAACATCCACACCGGTTTTTCCAGATCAACGTCCTTCAATGTCAATCACACCGGGGCCTGAGTTGTGGTGACAAACCTTCAAACCTTCCACCCCCCTTACAGTACAGAAGGCTGGTACATTCAAACCTTCAAACCTTCCACCCCCCTTACAGTACAGAAGGCTGGTACATTCAGTGCCTTTTGACCACACACTGGGGGCTAATCAACAGTGCAGAATGCACTATTGTTAGCTTGGATGTAGGGGTTGTATTTGCCAAGCATTGTGGTTGTGTAAGCTTATTGATTATTGTGCACACATACATTTAAATCCTTTCCGTTTTTTGGCCATTTTGTTAAAATTAATGTCTCAAGATTCCCCTAATTTCATTTTGACTCATTTAATCTATTTGACTATAAATTATTGCATTTTTTTTCATGGACCAATGGGTTTTAGCTTTGTTCATGTTCTTTTGTTTTGTACGTTTCCCTAAATATATTTCTAAAATAAAGGTTTTTGTAGCATTTCTGTCCCTGATTTGGAATTGATAGTGATGTGATCGTTAATTGTCTATTAAACATATCAGTGTGCTTTCACAGAAATAAATGCAGAAATGATAAACAAATATATAAAATAGACTATATGAAGAGATCTTATAAACAAAAAAGAAAGACTTTGTTGGCTCAAATAACTATGTTCACTCTGATATACGATTGTGGTCTAAATAAAAAAAAGATATGGTAGTAAAATATCTTAATCCAGTCTAATCCAGTTATACCTGAATGCCGTCACTGGTTCGCGTACTGTGAGGGACTGTAATTATAGCGTTGGGTTACATTAACAATCAGCACAAAACTGCCTTCCTGAAACTTTCCAAAAACAGTTTGTGGCTCTCTCTTCCCACAGAGTATGTTTGTTCTATATTACAAAGACACACTACTCATGGTGTTAAAGAGCCAATCATTGGTATGTTACTCAATAAAGTCCACCACAATCACCACCACCACACTTTGTGAACATGGACAAGCACAAATGCAACTAGGGTAGTAGTTTATTTGAAGGGCTGTGCATCAGACTGACCTGACACAACCATGAGACCTGTCATGACATAAAGGAGTCTGAATGTCTAAGACTGTTAATCATTAGTGTCACTGGGTCAACTAGGTATTTTTCAACGCAAAGTAGACACTGTTTGAGATGTCTTTGTTATGACAACTTTGCATTAACCGAGACAACATAACCTGTTTTGACATTGGCTGTCATGAGGCCATTAAAACCAACCACTTATGAATGTTAACATATAAAGACATTGACAGGTTATGTTGTCTTAGTTAATATCAAGCTGTCATAACAAAGACATTGACAGTTTATATTGTCTTGTTTAATGTCAAGTTGTTCTAACAAAGACATCTCAAACAATGTCAACTTGGCGTTAAATATCACAGTCATCAACATTCTTAAAGACATCATGATCAAGACAGGGTGTCATGGCTATGACAGTATAATACCAATTTTATGCTCACCCTATCAAATTAAGTGTTACCAAATATCAAATTGTTGTCTGGTTGGTCATCCAACTATTTATGGATGTAAAAATATATCCATGGATGTGGCATTTATTGACATAGCTATAATGACATCCAATCTAAAATATGAACAAATGAACAGATGTAGATATATGATATCTTACTGATATATTTAAAGGTTTGAATATATTTATATTTATAAAATAATAACCTATACATCACCTTTACACATTATACCAGATCACATCAGATTTCACCAGCGCCATCTTGTGTTTAGAATATAAACTGCACTGTAGAAAGACTATCGTCTTCTTATAATTCTGCACATCTATGTAGGGGTCCATTAAGGGAACAGGGAAATCTCTGATGGTGTGTCGACTAATCAGAGGATGAAGAAGGATGGATTGCCCACATAAATATCCACTGTCAGGATAGGCAAACTGCAGAGGATAATTAAACTGTCCAAGAGAAGGAAGCTCTGAGTTTGACAGGAAAAACGATGTGAAGAACAAATAAGACAGATGGAATGGTTGGCCAATGATAAACCCAGGGTGTTGGTGGTGTGTGTGTGTGTGTGTGTGTGTGTGTGTGTGTGTGTGTGTGTGTGTGTGTGTGTGTGTGTGTGTATCATACAGCCTACTATATGACATGTTGTTCTCAATCAACTTTCAATGTTATCACTGTCATTTCTATAGCCCTAACCATGAGGTAAGTGCTTGGTGCTAAATCGCCACTGTGGTGCATTCATTCCAACAACTTATTTAGATTGGAAAAACAGAGGTACATCTTTTGTTATGCCTACTCATACAAATAAATGGAAATTAAATGTGTAACATATTAACATACTTTAACAGACATTCCTGATACAAATAAATAATAAATAAATTCAGTGCCAAAAATTGCTTCATACTGGTATGAGTTATTAAAACATAAAAATGTTCTCCTATTATTGGCTAATACTATAACTAACAGCTGATTGTAGAACTTTTAGTGATTCACTGTTTCCCAGGCAATAAACTGTGACTGATGTATTACAGATCATGACAATCTGACAGGGAGGTTTAAAAAGACACCACAGGGAACAACTCATGTTGTCAAACGGTAGAGCTAGCAGGTAAGATTAATCTCAGCCTCATCCTTTGTAAGACAGCTGTTTCTAGTATATTTGGCAACCAATAGCCTATATTCAGTGTTTGTGTGAAGTGGGTCTTGATGTTTTCTAGGAGTTCTGGCCATGACGGTGTCCTACTCCTTAGAGGTGGCCAACGCTCGATTCGGTGGCTTCTCCAAGCTCCTCTTCAGATGGAAAGGGAGTATCTACCGGCTGCTTTACAAGGAACTCCTGGTGTTCTGTGGGTTGTACGCCTTTGTCAGTGTCTTTTACAGGTAAAACCATGGATCATGTATTTTTGTTTGTTTTAGACATGCTGACCCTTTTGTCCAAATTTAGCATTGAGCACTTGATCTCTTCTGTGTGTAGATGTATGCTGACATCGAGACAACAGGAACAGTTTGAGCGCATAGCCCTCTACTGTGATCATTTCACCAACACCAACTTCATCCCAGTGTCTTTTGTGCTGGGTAAGCACAACTCAATTGTTCCACCAAAGTGTCTTAATTCACTCCATAGATCAGTAATAAATTAAATTACTTTTGTCTTTTTTTTGTTAACTTTTTTTTAAACGTTTTGACTTTTTCTAAGCAGGCCTACTCGAAATTGCATTCGAGTATTTACTTGAATGAAATATAATTCAAATTATTATTTGATTAAATCATTTAAAAAAAAATGTACGGCCCTATCAAAACAACTACAACCTCAACAGGATTTTACGTGACCTTGGCTTTCAACCGATGGTGGGGTCAGTACACGAGCTTCCCGCTGCCCGACAACTTGATGATGGTGGTGTCTGGGAACGTGCACGGCGTGGACGAGCGAGGACGCCTGCTGCGGCGCACGCTGATGAGATACGCCAACCTGTCGTCTGTCCTCATCCTGTGCTCCATCAGCACGAGGGTCCGCAAGCGGTTCCCTTCCTTGGAGCACATTGTAGACGCTGGTGAGGAGCCGGCAGCTGCTGTCTATAAGCTTGCTAAATCAGTATTCACGATATATATTTAATCATCATTTCTCATCATAGGAAATAGGCTGTATGATTTCTGAAACGTTTTCGGTTAAATATTATTAAATTATTCTGATACGGTTCTAAAATGAGCTTAGCCTCTTAATTGCCTTTGCATTGTTGACTGTAATAATACTCTTTTTCAAAATCGAAAATGTCCCATGGCCACGAATCACGATGCATGGCTTCGGACTGCAAATCGATTAAAAATCGCCATGTATACGCAGGGTTTATGACAGCAAAGGATCTGGAAAAGCTGGAGTCCCTGAACTCTGATTTCAACAAGTACTGGATGCCGCTCACGTGGTTCTCCAACCTGGCAGCCGAAGCCAGAGAAGAGGGTCGAGTCAGGAACGACGTTGCACTAAAACTCCTCATGGAAGTACGTTTTTTCCCCTTCAAATTGGAAAAATTAATGTAACAACGTACACAATACTGTTTATGACTGTTGACAATACGTTTTCAGTCTATTAATTAATCAATGCTGGCCTAGTGTGATCTAGTATTGTTTATTAAATAGGGAGAAATGACATGCAAAAAGGAAATATAAACATTTATAACATACACAATATAAGATAATATATCATTAAAAAAAATAAAGTAGGCCTACGTTAAAACCATAATCTGCTGTGTTCACAGGAGCTCAATAAATACAGAGCCAAATGTAGCCTCTTGTTCCACTATGACTGGATCAGCATTCCTCTGGTCTACACGCAGGTATGTACGACGCTCTGAGACAATGCGTAATAAAAAAGAAAAAAGAAGATAAGCACTTCTGGAATACTCTGGTGGCCATTGGGAGGCATCACATGTTTAGGCTCGATGATTGATACCCACAGATGGAACTTCCTGGTTCACAAAGTAAAAGTCCTTCCTTTAAGTCCAATTCTCTGGATTTGTTTTTGTGCAATTTTGAAATTCATGAGTTGATTCAGCTTAGGGCAAGAAATGTATATATATTTTTTGCTGTACCCATTGACCTTTTTGCGATGAAATTTGTGACTTCATATAATTTCTTCTCTCTACAAAGGTCGTGACTGTTGCAGTGTACTCCTTCTTTGCTTTCTGCCTAATCGGACGGCAGTTTCTAAACCCGAAGGACAATAAAGACCATAAGATGGGCCGCGAAGACCATAAGATTGACTTGTACGTCCCCGTTTTCACACTGCTCCAGTTCTTCTTCTACGTCGGATGGCTCAAGGTAGGTATATATATGCAGACAAGGGGGGACACCTTTGCGCTGTCTACCATATGTTTCTGTAATGAGAGTGGTAGCCCATATACATTGATGAGGCCATGACCGTTCCACACAGGTTGGCGAGTTAATCATCAATCCCTTTGGTGAGGATGACGACGACTTTGAAACCAACCAGCTGATAGACCGAAACATTCAGGTTGTTTATTTTATTTATAAATGTTTTATTATTATGTTTTCATGTTTTTATTAAATATCAGAAACGCTGACAGAAAGGTTCTTAGTCCTTTATTTCATAGCAGAGCATTTTGAGAGCGGTTTGGTTCCAGTGCCGTGTCATCACTCTACTCTTATTCCAGGTGTCCATGTTGGCCGTGGACGACATGTACCAGAACCTTCCCCCGACGGTGAAGGATAAGCACTGGGCTCAGGCGGGCTTCTCCGTGCCTTACACCCAGTCAACCGCCGCTGAGTCCCGGACGCCCGCCTTCAAGGGCTCCACCTACGACATGAGGTGAACCGATGGGTCTCTCCCTATTGTTGTTCAGTTCAGCTCTAGTCTTTGTCCCGCCAATTGAGCAGAGGTGGACAATCCAGGTTCAGAACTGGCCCCCACTGGGTTGGCTGGTAGACTGATCTGTTATCTAGCCATCATACATCTGGGCGGACACTCCCTCTTGTGATGTCACAAGAGGGTGATCGGAGGGAGATTTTGAAATGGCTTGTAATGGTATTATACCACAACTGGTGGTCAAATACCGGCCCTTTAATAAAATAACATGATGTGTGACTTATAATGCAGGTTTGGGCTTTTTCTAACAAACCTGGGATTTTCCATCTGTGCAACTCAGTGGTCATCAGTGGGAGACAATGAATTGTCTCTTTTGCACTTAAAAAAAACTAAACAAACAAAGAGTCCTCACAAAGAAAAAGTGTTTTGTGTTTACTGTTGGTGCTTAATAAAGTTAACATAGGAATGCATCAAATATATAGCCCTAACTCAGTTTGTTCCTTTTTATTTTCTTACTTATTTGGCACATATGTTTCGGTGGGATGTTCCCAGTGTGCAAATTAAACCAAATCCACAGGTGTTTTTTTATGAAGTTGGCGACAGTCATTAACATAATTGATTGCCTTAAGTAGTTTCACAGTTTTCTGTAATAATGTTTCTGGCATCTGTGTATCGTGCAGGATGAGCGCTGAGGATCTTCAGGTTCACCAGCCACAGGACCCACCTTTTAACACTCAGATGCTTCAGCCCAGGGGCTTGCTGGAAGACGGGCTGGACAGTGTTTGGCAGAAGGGCAAGGGCATTATTCGAGGGGCAAGCCTCCCATCCTTGCTGGAAGGCTTGACACACCCGGTTGAGGATGACTGCGTTAACGGGAGCGGCGATGAAGTCTGAGCCCTGACTCAAGTTGAATCAGAAAGAACATGAATAAGCAATGATTACAATTGGATTACATGGCATTAAGAGGAGGTGTATGCATTTGTTTAAGCATTCTACAGTCTGTTTTTGATACAATAATGGTTCTATACCATGATTTATTTATTATTTTATTTTTAACTTTATACATTTTATTTATATGATGCATTATTCAAAATAAAATAAAATAAATCCTAATAAATGTGACATTTGTTATTAATAAAAATCGATGACTGCAATATTGCAAATGTATTGTATGTTGAGACTGGATAGTATTAATGGATGGATAAGCACAGGGATGAAAGATAGTAGTGAAAGACTTTTACTTTGAAACTTGAATGACGGATCACAAAAAGGGTCAAAATAAATGACTAACTTACTTCCGTATACTTTTGCTTTACCAAATACCTTACCTGTAAACACCCATAAACTGTAGACGACGTTAACATTAATGGTTGAAAGTCCAATAGTAGGTAAGTGTTTACCGTTGATGTACTATAGCAGCGTCAAGCCATTCGCTTTTACTAACATAACGACGTGAGTTTTGCAGCTGATCTTAGCTTACGTTGGGCGAAAAAGCTTGTTAATGATAGCTAACGTTACTTCATAGTTCTAATGTGTGAAAGGCAATGGGTGGCAGCTTTACTATATATTCTTTTTCTCGCTATTGTTAATCTGAATGATTAGTTTACAGTCGTTTCGCCCTTTTAGACCCTAGCCAGAGACGGGAATGAGGTTGTGAGATTAACGTTAGTCATCGTAAAACCAGCCCTGCTCTAGTCTCAGGGACGCACATTGCTTTGCGTCGTGCATCGTATAATATGTATGCCAGCTCTGATTCATTCAAACGAATGTTCTGCTTTGTCTTGCTCCAAAAGGGAAACCGCTGCCACACTACGGGGAAACAAACACGAACTGAAAACAGTCATGACAGGTGACGCCTCGCCGCCGTATTATTAAGTGTGAATGCTGCATTGCTGGTGGTGGGTAACCCGCTGACAGCACCGACATGGCCCTGGGTGACAGTCCTCATGTGCTGCTAGGGAGGATTCGCTTCCTGAACAAGTGCATCGAATGTTTCCGAAAGAGCGAGCCTGTACCAGAGAGTTTATGTTATGTGCCGATCGAGGTATGTTATAAAATCTGCAAAGATTCATCGTCCGCCTCATCCGCATCATCCAGCACGGCTGCTGGCACCGCTAGTACTCCCGGAAAGACCGTAGTCTCTGTGTTCGAAGCCCCTACAACGACCAGTAACAAGAAATTATGCAAGTACAATATTGAACCAAAGAAAGGAACGTGCATACGGACAACTGGCGATGAATACTGCAACAGCCAAGGCCTTTGGGTGAAATTAAACAAGGTAGGCATCTGACGTCCCAATGCGATCACTTCAAAAGTTGTAAATACTATTTTAAATCTGGCACCACTGCATGTACACTTTACTCAACACCAGTGCTATCTAATCCACTAATGATGTGCTTTAGTTACTATTTTATTATGTTTGACCAATACATACAGAATGTACCCCAAGTCACAATGTCATTTTGTATTCATTTCCAAAATAGGCTAACATATATTAAAACTGCTGCTTTTATAACAAAACACAACCATAACGCTATACATATATTACCCATCGGTCACAAACCAAACATTACCCTATATATCGTGCAGCCGTCGTGTCCGTATCAAACTAGTGGTTCATGTGTTGACGATGTGTCGGCCTCCCCACCGTCCCCCAGGACCAGCTGGAGGAGCACCGGGCGGGCCAGGAGCTGGACGAGGCCTGGATCCTGGTGTGCAAGCACACGGAGGGCGGCGACCGCTTGGTGCCCGTGGAGTCCCCGGAGACCCTGAGCCGGCACCAGCAGCTGTTCGGCTACGACCACAAGCCCTGCAGCCGCTGGGAGCACGTGGTGGACGTGGAGAACGCCCTGCACCTCGGCACCAAGCCCAAGGTAGCGGACAGCGACCCTGCTGCGGTCCAGAAGCTCAGGTGAGGGAAAGGTCATCGTGGAGTTGTAGTCTACGGGTCTGTTTTTTTTCCACCATAGTGACCCACACGGTTTGTGTGCCGCTTAATCGTCATCAAGACCTTTTGTGGACCACCTCGTATGTGAATAAATAATAAATTGATAAATACACATGCAATGACTGAGCAAAGAGTGCCAACGCCCCCTAAATACACAATTATTACTGCAAGAAGGCCATGGCCGGTGGGAAACAGTGAAAAGACGAAGGCAGCAACGTGGCCCCCAGTGTGTTTATTTAGCAAAAATAAACACACAACAAATGAACACAAAAATCATCATCAATACTGATTTATTTTTTATCATACATTTATTTTCAATGATGTATGTTCTTTTTTCTATTATAGTAAATTTGTCTATTTCAAGAATTAAATCCCACACACCACCAGCAGTACCCTCACGTACCACCAGTGGTGTACGTACCACAGGTTGAAAAACACTGCTGTAACTCATTTATTCGCTCTCTAACTCGCTGACTCTCTGACTCACTCACTTTAAAGACCCCGATATGCAATATAGAAACCCCATGTACCATGTCCTATTTTTTACCTGTACTTATGTTCCCGACAGAGCACAACATAGTGACTGTGATTTGGGGGATGTTTGTTTAACGAGACAAGATTCAATCATTCACGTGGTGTTGTTGACCAATTGCAGCCAGCTGAGTTTTGGGGCCGTGTGTGGGAAATGTTGGACTAGTTTGGCTGAGTACCCTTTACTCACACGCTCCCTAACCCACTCACCCACCCACTCTCACTCCTCATGCTTGCTAACCCATTAGAATACCCCTCGATTTCGCGTGTTGTGGAGTACGGGGTCAGAGTGAGGAGACTAGCGGTC
Organism: Lota lota; assembly: GCA_026745465.1. Taxonomy (NCBI): domain Eukaryota; kingdom Metazoa; phylum Chordata; class Actinopteri; order Gadiformes; family Lotidae; genus Lota; species Lota lota. The sequence goes on along the minus strand of JACYXH010000475.1, from coordinate 54,449 downwards.
TCTGCGTGTATTTGAAGGTGAGCGGTGTTCTCCTCTCAGACATGTCCCGTCCACCTGGACGTACGAGAGCGACGAGGACCTCGTGCACTTCTTCTACGACCACATCGGCAAGGAGGACGAGAACCTGGGCAGCGTGAAGCAGTGTGTGACCAGCATCGACGTGTCTTCGTGCTCGGTGAGTCGTACGTGCTGACAATCGTCAATACGTCGATTGTGATGTGGCCGTGGTGTGGGATGATACTGGTCAATTTTCACCAATAGGGGAGCTTTATTTATGCAAGAGCAATGCAGTCAACCTCTCTGTTCCGGAATGGCTGGGTTTTCTTATTCTTGACTACGTTGCAGCTCTTGATATTTAAATGGATTGACCCAGCAGTCTGGGGCACCATCCAAACTGAATCAATATGAGTCTCGATAGAGTAGCAATACGGAAAGTGTGTGTGTTTGTGAAGCTAAATGCTATTTGTTGTTCAGGAGGACCCGAGTGGCGGGGCAAGCGGTCTGACTGACGGAGACACGGAGACGTACTGGGAGAGTGACGGCATGCAGGGCCAACACTGGATCCGCCTCCACATGAAGAGAGGCACTGTGGTGAAGTACGAGCCACATGCTCTGAGTGTGTAATGGGGGCCCCTTGTGGCCACTTAGTTTATATTCTTGCCCATGTTTCCATATCTGTCGCTGTGAATTCCCAAGAAACCCTGTGAATTCCCAAGAAACCGTCAATGCTAAGCGGCAATAATTATGTTACACATACAGAAACAGAGGACTTTAAATTGTATGTTACAGTTGCTCAGCTCAAGCAAGAAACATCAAAGTAAATTGAATAGAATAAACACAACTAGCAATATAAACCAAAAATACAGCGTCAATCGAATATTGTAATTATAGATAAAACATATCCATCTAACCAACAACAGAATGTCATAAAACATGCTTGTATTTAAAATAAAAGTGTAAATGTAACTGAAGCTAAGTAAAGTGAAGTACAGTATAATGTTAGTAATGCATGTATGCAGTACCTCGACCACCCCTAGTTTACCTGCGCCATTGTGCTCAAACAATGGGATCGTAGTATTGCTGAGTCTTTGCTATGATTGATATTCTCCTCCTGCTGCCCCCTTGTGGCCTTCAGCAAGCTGATCTTGACAGTGGACGCCACGGATGACAACTACATGCCCAAGAGAGTGACCATGTACGGAGGCGAGGGGGACAATCTTAAGAAGCTGAGTGATGTCACCATAGACGAGTGAGTGTTCATAATGGAAAGTGTCATTGTGGTTTATTTTGTTATCCGTTATTATAAAGTAGTATCTTTATAATTAGTGTTATCTATAGATGGGTATACAGCAATGCATTATATATGCCTCATATATTGTCATATATATTTAAAAAGAACATCCCATTACTAACTGAGAAACCATCCAAACATACCATTGCATGACAATAACATTAGATATTTGCACGTGAGCAGCCATTCAATCACTTTAGTTTGAAATGATCTGTTGTTGTTTGTTGTTTTGAGCCCGGCGCTGCTGTGTCTTTTTTCTGTAGCAATCTGATTGGAGAGGTCTGCGTTCTGGAAGACATGACATCCCACCTGCCGGTCATTGAGGTCCGGATAGAGGAATGCAGGGGTAAGCCTATGAGACATCAGCTCCATATTCCACCTCGCAGATCATTTCTGAACCTGATGTTAGTGTAATTCTAATGGATTAACATCAACCCTGGGGTTGAGTCCAGACGAGGGCATAGACGTGCGGATCCGAGGCCTGAAGATCAAGTCTTCCTGCGAGCGGGACCTGGGCCTGAACGCCGACGTCTTCCAGTCCTCCAACCTGGTGCGCTACCCCAGACTGGAGGGGACCCCCCCTGAAATCCTCTACCGCAGAGCACTGGTCATCCAAAGGTCAGAGGGGGATGTGGGGCATGTTCAAAGGGGTCATAGAAAAACCTTGTTTTCAAAACTATCTGTTAAGGTTTTGAGGGGTCCCATCTATTTGCCATGAGCCATGGATTCTTTTATGAAAGAGACACATCACTTCATTTAATGAACCACTGGGCAAATCTTCCAGTAGGCCTGGACACTAAACATCACCAATGTGAAATACCATGCCTAAGTTGTATTGGAGAATAAATGACTAGAACAGTGAAAAATGTCTTCACTTCAGCTGAGCCAGCAACCTCTTAATGTTAATGCACACTTGTCACTTTTTGATCAAGTATTTTATTGATACCTTGTGTCTCGGTGTGTTGTGGCATTGCGTTTCTGTGCACACCACAGGTTCATCTCTCTCCTGGATAACCTGCTGCCTCACTTGGTGCCAGCCTGGGACTACAGCCTGGGCACCTTCAACCACATCAAGGTGAGTCCACCCTGTAACCACCACCCAGATCACATGCACAATGGACAGAGGTTCTGCCATGTGACAGCTAATGATTATCAGATTAATTTATCAAAACCCATCCACCACACAGAGTATCAAACAGTTCCTGCTGCTGTCCAAGCGGCGCTCTGCCCTCATCACGCAATGCCTGAAGGACTCTGAGACCAGCAAGCCCAACTTCATGCCCCGCCTCTACATCAACCGCCGGCTGGCCATGGAGCACAGGGACAACCCCTCGCTGGAGCCCAGCTGCAAGAATGCCTTGTTCACCCAGGTATGGGCCAATAGTTACTGCTGTTTTCTGTTCATTAAAGTGCCAGTGAACCCAAAATATTCTTCTTCTTTTTTTTAAGTGATGATTTTGAACATCGTCTTTGCTTTTTTGTCACTGTTACTAAAATAATAGCGTCATTTAGAAAAAAATATATATTCAACTCCTACGTGTGGAGCTCCATCTGGCAGCAGTGATGTCTGTGTGAAATGCACCGGCGAATGTGTAAAAAGAATAAAAATGCCTTAATTTGTTTACACAGGTCTACGAGGGTTTAAAGCCGTCTGATAAATTTGAGAAGACTTTGGACTACAGGTATACCTCTACTTGTTTATACACCTCCTCACATCCCTCATAATCCAACACATGCAACGATCCCCTCTGGATTTCCCCGGAACGTCACCTCTTCCCTTCTTATTTGTGGTTTGTCAGGTGGCCCGCCCGGTACGATCAGTGGTGGGAGTGCAAGTTCATCGCCGAAGGCATCATCGACCAAGGGGGCGGCTTCAGGGACAGCCTGGCGGACATGTCCGAGGAGCTCTGCCCCAGCTCGGCCGAGTGCCCCATGCCTCTGCCTTTCTTCACGCGAACGTCCAACCAGGTGCGTCCCACGCAGGCCTCGTGGATTACCTTTCCTTCTTTCTTTTTTTAATGCAAGTTGTTTTAAAAGAAAAACCAATCAAACAACTTATTTCAGATGAAACGTTATGTATTGGGTTGTAAAGTAGCCATATGGATTTGTCCTGGTCCAATTCTGAACTTAAATGCACACAAATACAAAAAGGTGTGCACCAGAAGGCCTTTTTATTTTATTTATTTTTTTATAGTGGGTTAGGGGAACCTACCCATTATCCAGAGGTACTAACATGAGCCACTTCTTTAATGCTTTGCTCCAGGGCAGCGGTGAGGCACGGGACTACTACGTACCCAACCCATCCTGCAAGGAGTTCCACAAGTTTGAGTGGATCGGCCAGCTCATGGGCGGGGCCCTCAGAGGAAAAGACTTCCTGGTTAGCATGCCACAGTGAATGAATACAGTGTGAATTAAAAGAGGAATCATGATGTCATGAACTTGATTTATATTTCGAGCAAAGGCACAAAGTGCTATACGGTTAAGAACAATAAAAAATATATTACAATACATTTATTGCAAAGCATGAAATAAGACAATATAAGGATAGTATAAGTGATAAGAACGTCAACTTTTAAAAGCCAGATTAAAAAGGTGGGGTTTAGGTGGTTTTAAAAGTATGACCAGATTCTGAAGAATGGGAAATGTGTGACAGGTTATTCTACCAGCTGGAAAAGCCCTTTCATCTTTGGATTGTAGGATAGAGGAGAGCGGCTAAAGTAGGAGTGATGTTGTGTAATAATAACCAAAAACTGTTTGCTGAACTACATTCAATCCTGTTTTAATATTGACGTTGAACCAAACCAGACCGACCGTGATTTCAATGCCTGCTGGGTTTCATGATGTTTGTGCTGGGCTCCTGCAGGTGCTGGCTCTCCCTGGGCTGGTGTGGAAACAGCTGAGCGGAGAGGAAGTGAGCTGGAGTAAAGACTTCCCTGCGGTGGACTCTGTTTTGGTTAGCATCCCTTCCAACACAACTTAGTACCGTGCATTAAAGAGAGCAAGATATAGAAAATAAACAACCCAAAATAACTCTGTCCCTGTTAGTTTCTCTACCATTGAGAAGGGTTGCCTTCACACACCTGTGATGGAGCTATAATAACACTGTATGCCGCATTAGATTGACAGGCAAGATGGATCCCCCGAACCAATCAGGAAAGAGAGGCCCTGATTAGTCCAAAAATGGCTCGGTAGCTGTCTAAAATCTAATGTCTCTATGCAGAGCCAGGCTCAGTCAACTAGAGACCGATATTTTTAAAGAGCATTTCCCTCACTTATATAGAGTGATTACACTCAAATGATTACACTCAAATGACAGCTTTGGAGTCTTACCTACAACACCTTTAGTCCCACTGTCGGTATGCGCCCACTCACAGAGGAAGCGATGTCCCATTGTAACCAGTGTTGTTGTGGTCTGACCCCGGCCCCAGGTCAAACTGCTGGAGGCCATGGAGAGCATGGACCAGGCCACCTTTGAGTTCAAGTTTGGGGAGGAGCTGGTGTACACCACGCTGCTGAGCGACGGCCAGATGGTGGAGCTCATCCCCGGCGGCAGCAACGTGGCCGTCCGCTACGAGCACCGCTCCGCCTTCATCCGGCTGGTGCAGAAAGCTCGCCTGGACGAGAGCAAGCAGCAGGTAGCGTGTGTGTTTGGTTGTGTGCGTGCATGCGTGTTTTGCAAGGCTATATGGAGGCAGCGAAACCTTTCACTTGTACATTACACCGTTGTTAAATCGGGCAAACCCTTGGACGTTTGTGTAGCTACTCCAATATTGATTGTTTGCTTTGATTATTCTGTCGTCTTACTTGTAAATCGCTTTGGATAAAAGGGGTCTGCTAAACGACTGAATGTAAATGTGATGAGCAAGACAATACGTGCTTCCTCCTGTTTTTTTTTCATCGTTTGTGTTCATTGTGTTCAACGATGACAAACACAGTGACTTGTTTACTACTGTATGTTGAGGATTTATCAGAGCTTTGTCTGTGTGTGTGTTGCCTTCCAGATTGCAGCCATGCAGGCAGGGCTGTTGAAGGTGGTGCCCCAGGCGGTGCTGGACCTGCTCACCTGGCAGGAGGTGGAGAAGAAGGTGTGTGGAGACCCAGAGATCACTGTGGAGGCCATCAAACGACTCAGTAAGTGTCCCAGTGCACATTACCAATGTATCCAACCATGGCTGGAACTCTCCACTAAATACAGAACAACAATGCATCTAACTGCAGATTACGTTTGTGTAAGATGTAGTATTGGATATCGAAGCCAAATTTGGAAATGGCCTTTATAGACGGATAACGGGTCAAAGATGCTACATCTATATATTTTAAAGGGTTTATAGTCTGAGGTTGGTAATGTGGAAATTATATGGACATTTTTTTTTTTTTTAAGGGAAAACTACTACAATGTTGATGAATTCTAGTTCTGGCCCGATTTTACAGGATTAATCTATCAATACAAAATGAACATAACATTTTGGATCATTGATTGGCCTTTTGTCACTTTTGTCTCTGGTGACTTCTAATCTAATTTGAATTAGATTAATTTCGAGCAGCAGCCCTGATGGTTTCTCCATCCACCCTTCACAGCACACTATGAGGACCTGGAGCAGTCAGACGTCAGAGTGCAGTACTTATGGGAGGCCCTGCAGAACTTCACCAATGGTACGTTCACCCATTGGTTTATTGTTTTACTTTATGAAACGTCTAAGTAATCTCATTAGGTGAAAACATTTAGCCAAAACGTAGCTACCTCTTCTGATTTGCAATTATTCATTCAGATAAAAGTGGGCGCCAGGTGATGCCTTCAGAATTGGCAACTGATAGCCATGCCTCTGTGTGTTTTGTTTGGTAAATAGTCACAGTATTACAAGTAAGCAATTAATACACAATGTGACTTGGCATTTTGACCTGTATGTTTCAGAGGATCGCAGCAGGTTCCTGAGGTTTGTGACTGGGAGAAGCCGGCTCCCAGCCCCCATCTACATCTTTCCTGACAAACTAGGGTACTCCAGTTCATAGGGTCGTCTCAACTATTATCTCCTCATATGCTTTCATACAAGGTGTTGTGTTGTTTTGACATGGTTCCCCTCGCCCTCTCTAGATCTGAAACGACAGACGCCCTTCCACAGTCTTCCACGTGCTCCAGCACCCTCTATTTACCCAACTACCCGAGGCAAGGATCACATAAGCCAAATATATCTAACAAGTTCTCTTTTACAGAGACTGAATTAACTATGACATCAAAGATTACATTCCTTTTCATGTCTAAATATTAAGTTTGTCACTGCATACACACGCATACATTAAGTTCAGGTGTCAAGAATTCAATGTTTGATATGAATGCTTAAATGTATGGAACTAATAAATACATTTTGATATCAGGAATAACACTGACACTACATACAAACTGATATATTTAAGGAAACATTGGCATTGCCTGCTGCCAAAGTAACTCTGTTATATGTACAGTACTGCTTTTGATTGAAGACTTAGAAAGACGGATGGTGATTCTCTTGTGTTTTTGACCACTGTTCTCTCCTCCCACAGTGCAAAGGTTTGCGAGGAGAAACTGCGCTATGCTGCTTACAACTGTGTTGCTATCGACACGGACATGAGCCCCTGGGAAGAGTGATCTCCCATCCTCGCGGCTATATAGGGGAACCCATATTCACACTCGCACAGAATTACTTGCCAAAATGACCACCATATCTACATTTTTGCCAATTATTCATGACTGTGTATATAATAAAGGACTGTATGGCTTCAAAATATGTATGTTATGTGTTTTTGTTATGACTAAGAAAAGGAAGGTATACACATCTAATTCATGTATAGATATGCCAGAGCACCTGTACAGACAACTAGTAGCTTGATGTGAATTTTTTAATCAATATTGTTTGCAGCAGCATCAGTGTTTAGCGTGCTATGACACCAATGTGAAAAGGGGCAATGGACAGGTCTCATCTGTGAAAGTATAGTGGTTCCAAGATAAATATCATAATTCACCAAAAACACTGGAAAATGTGGACTTTTCATTAGTGGGGTGTTACTCTGAAGGGATCTGAAGATGTACGGAAGATTACTATATCTGGAGTGCTGGACTTGTTATGAAGATAAAATAAAGGATGAGCTGAGTAAAATCAACTTGAACTGGACTTGGGAAGAAAAATCGAATCCATGAAGCATTACAAGAGCAGGGGTACTTTATGTGCAGATATGAAAGATAACTAGCTAGCAACATATACCCAATGTTCAGTTAAGTTATAATAATTATACTCAAGAGCTTGGGTATATCTAATTTTCATACATTAATAATAAATACTAATACTAATATTTTCATAATAAATTGAGAGTGGAATTCGAGCTTGGTGGCTTTATATGGAATTCATACTGTTATGTATGTGTAGGACATGAATACTTTTTAAACTAAGTGTTGGTGCTGGATAATGACTATCACTTCTGTGTATGTAAAGTCATATTTAGAAAATAAGACTACATTTAATTAACTAATTTGATATGTGGATGGGAAATGTTAAGGAATTGTGAAATAATGACCTGGCTAAATTAATGAGTAGTGCATAGATAAAGTGCCTTTGGGTGGCGCTATGAACGATATGTGCGAGGTTTACCTGGTCGAAGAAACAGGAAGTATTGGATTGTCTCGCGAGAAGAAATGGCTTCAAACTTCCCCATGAGCCCTTGCGGGTTCTCTTTCTAGCCGGCGCCTGAGAATGGGTACGTGTTTTCATGCTCGGGTTGGAGAGAGAATCCTTGTCCATCAGGTTTTATACAGCATGAATATGGCATTAACAGTCTGGAATATACCTGCTTAATATAATCTGATCATGGAGGAGGTCAAATTGATAATCATATTTTGATGTGGTTGGTTAAAAGTAGATATGTGGAAACTGATGGCTGACTTGTACCAAGATGGCTACTCATGGGCTGTGTAACAATTGATACGGAACGATGTTTTAAAAAAACAAAACGGTGGCCTTATTTAATTGACTTAAATTTCTTTCTGGGTGCATATATTTTCTTTGTGTTCACCGGGCATATCTTAAACTGTTCTAACTTTTTTTATTGATTTGCAGTAGTCCTGTATTCAGGCTAACACTTGGCTAACTAGCAGGCTAACCTACACCGTTGTGAGATTGTAAAATCGAGATATTGTCAATTGACAGGATCGTATTTGCATATACACATTATCCTACAATGTTTTTCGAGAGTTGGTAGGTATGTTTGGTCAAATACTTTGTCTATCCCAGTTGAGTATAGGTATTTGTTGAAAGCTAGGTGTTTTTGCCATGTGCATGCTGTCGGACAATGTTTGAGCAATATGATGATAACCTTTTGCGGAATCCGAGCTCGCAATGCGGATAACTACCTTGGAGAACTGATTTGCTCAAGCGTTTCATACTTGAATTTAACAATTCGCAACTACTCACCCAATTAACCACTGGTATCCTAATCTCCACCAGGTATCTCGAGGGACAACTGGCATAAACGCCGCAAGACCGGCGGTAAACGCAAGCCCTATCATAAGAAAAGGAAGTATGAGCTCGGTCGCCCACCAGCAAACACAAAGGTATGTCGCTCTATGAATGTGTTTTGTTTATTTATGCTGTGGGTGATGAAAACTTGACCTAAGGTGGGTATTTGTTTGGCCGTTTTGGTTCAAATCGTACCTACCGATGCTAGGACTTGTCATAGTTACTCTGACACGTGCATTGCGTGTTCGTGATGCTTATTGGAAATGGCAATGATGAATTAATCAAGACTGCCGTTTTTAACAGATTGGACCTCGTCGTATCCACACAGTGAGGGTCCGTGGTGGGAACAAGAAATACAGGGCTCTGAGGCTTGATGTTGGCAACTTTTCTTGGGGCTCAGAATGTAAGTTTTGTTTTAATATGTTGTCTTTATTACATTTTCTGCCGGCTGCACTTAAGTCATGGTTGATGGTAAATGGCCATCTCAAACTTGATAAATGATTTATTAATTCTAATCATATTTTCAGCATGCGGCCACACATTTTTCAATGAGGATAACTTTGTCCAGTTCTGCTACTGAATGCAAGTGACGATAATGTGACTCTGAGAAAGAATGTGCTAAAAATCTCCCCAGCAATTCCATCTACATCCAGTTAAACGTTTTGGTGATGCCTGTTTTCAGGCTGCACACGCAAGACCAGGATTATTGATGTGGTCTACAATGCCTCCAACAACGAGCTGGTGAGAACCAAGACCCTGGTGAAGAACTGCATTGTCCTTGTTGACAGTCTTCCCTTCAGGCAGTGGTATGAGGCTCACTATGCCACTCCTATGGGACGCAAGAAGGGAGCAAAGCTGGTAAGGATAATTAAAATACGATTTTATCTAAAAGGAATTTGTAGTTGTGCTGTGTGGTTGGAGCCCACATTTAGAAGTGGCCTTTCAGTGATGATAACTTGTCCAGTTCTGCTACTGAATGTTTGTGATGATATTTGTGACTCTGAGGAAGGCCATATGATAAAGTTAAAACTGTACAAGAGCATTGAAACATGCTGGAGGTGGTACTCAAGTATTTTCTCACAGAATCTAAATTTTTATCGTGCATCTCCTGTAGACCGCTGAGGAGGAAGAGATTCTGAACAAGAAAAGGTCCAAAAAGATTCAGAAGAAGATCGATGAGCGCAGAAAGACCAGCAAAGTCAGTCCCCTCTTGGAGGAACAGTTCCAGCAGGGCAAACTTCTTGGTAAGTCAATGATCTACAAAGACCAAGTTGTATTGAATCATTGGGCTCTTTTTATTCCTATTGCAATATTTGCACACCTCAACTGCATTGTAAAAAAAAAAAAAAAGCTTACAAAACGTGTACAAATTTAACGTTATCTACATGTGAGTGAACATTGCGTTTCTCAAGCTGTTTTCTCTCTCCCACAGCTTGCATTGCTTCCAGACCTGGCCAGTGTGGCAGGGCAGATGGCTATGTGCTGGAGGGCAAGGAGCTCGAGTTCTACCTGAGGAAGATTAAGGCCAAGAAAGGCAAATAGATGTACAGCCGTTTGATAAGTCAAATAAAATCCAAACGTCCCAAAACGGTGTACTGTCTTCACTTTCTTCGTGGTTTTGATGATATGAAGAGATGCAGTGGTTGACTATTTCGGATGGGATTATTTATTTTTGATGCACTGTCCAATCAAACTGGTATGCCGCATTCCCTGGCTGTCCAAACATTCTCAGTGCTAGACCAACCTTGGTTAGCAGAAGGACTGGGTCACATAATGACTTTTTCCTTTCGAAGGCCAAGAACAAATATAGCTGAATATGAAATGTTTGATAAATAAAAAAGTAATTCCAAAACTTCACGTCTCTTGGTGTGCATAAAAATGCTTGACTAAATGTCCCCCTATTACTAATTGGAGGGCTGACTAAAACGGTCAGCGGCTCCTTGGTGATGCTTACACATTTGCAGTATGTAGAAATGAATGGTACGGCAATGAATGTAATTCGTGTGGTAATGGTCTACAATTAACGGATAATATGAAACGATAAGGATAAAGAAGGCGGGTATAAAGGCTAAGCTTCATTGGTCTGTCTCATGGGGTTCTAGCATCAATGGTTATAAATTAGTGTTGTGGAATCTGGTGTACCTTCATTTCTAATTAGGTAGTTCTATTTAGAAATGAAACCGCAAATTAATAAGGCGACAACAGGCCGTAGAGAGGTCAGCCGTTGCTTTATTTATGTTTAGTCTATTTTACAATGTATTCATATTGAGATTTAAAACCGTTTTCAAAAGACCTGGCCAAGAGCAGCATAAAACAGGTTAATACAAAAAATGACGGGAAGAACAAGTACACACAACCTCTTAGTCTGCTAGATAAATGTTTAAAAAAATATCCTTGTTTCATTTTAATATACATTTTCATTTCGATAAATACTCAAATGTACTGGAATGGAACAAACAAATATTTGGCTATTCAATAAAAATGAGGACAACCCCCTTGATGCTCAATGTGAGCTTTATTTGCTAGACAGGGCGGGACGTCCGGTTACACGAGAGGGAGGGACTATCGATAGAGGGAAATCCCTTTCCTTTAAAGGTTTTGGATATTCCTTCGTAACACTCCATACAAATTATTATTGCCATTTGTATTATTCTTGTCATGTTCTTATTCTTCTGGCTGGGAAATTATAACTGACGTACACCGCTCATATTAATTAAGAAACCGGAAATTGCATTGAAGTAGACCGGGTAAACGCTACAATTCATGACCCTCTCAGCCTACGTTTTCATGCGGTGACCCAATGAAGCCCGAATTACAGTTATTCATGGCGGTGGTTCGCTCTAAGCCAATCACATGCAAAGAGCTGGAACAACCAATGAGCGATGGGACCAACCGCAACATGGAAGTATAAAAAAAAAAAACACCCCGACTAGCCATTCACTTCGCTATGATCAAATAGGCTGGTAGATAGTGACTATACATTGGTAATAACTGCTTCCACTGCCAGAACAACCAGAAAGCAGACATCGGAGCCATTCCTCGTAAAAAGGACGACGGTAAGATAAATGGCGATGTTAATGTGTACCATATTACCTTCATCACTTTATTTGGCGTTTAATAGCTTCTCAGTCAAGGAATAACGGTAACTTCTAACATTACACTCATCTCTTATGTTTGGGTATGGGTTTACGAAGATGTGTTGTATTGGCGTTACTGAGCCTCTATTTTCGGAGTTTAGGTTAACTGATGTGAAGTTGGGACGATATTGTATTCACGCTCCGTAATAAAGATGGAAGCGACAGGGTCAATCCACGTGCCAAGTCTCGGTGGGTCCAGTGGTGTTGCCTAAAGAACTACCGAAAAAGCGAACTTAAGTGGGGCAAATAACCCATCTCCGGACAGCATGCGAACTGTGTTACTAGCACGTGTTGGCACATTAGCATGCTAGCCTAATAGCCGGACACGTGTCTGCCTGTAATAGTCCGCATGCTAACGGGGCCGGAGTGCAACCGCGTGGTTTCTTCAGAAAATACCCTCTAGTGAAATTGTGATTTCAATTCTTAATGAGATAGTTCGCAACATTCGGTTTGTTCAGTATTTGCGTGAACAGGGTGGTTTGATATTTTCCCTCTTTGCACGTGTCTGGATGCAAATAAATTGCAATTTGCAAACAGCCTGTTTATTGAAGGTTTTTATAAATTTAACTAATGCCTTTACCAATCATGTTTAGGTGGAACGGGAATGTCTACGTTTGCTGCCTTCCTAATGACTGAGGCGCTGGCCTATGGCTGCGCTGGAGTCCAGACCGCCGTCGAGGCTCACTCCCTGGGTGTAAGTACTATTTGTTCCGAGGTCGACGTTAGTTGTTACTCTAACCAAAAGGAACTGGCAGGGTTCACACATGTAGTGTGCAATTGCAACACGAATGTGTTTTGAAAGGTAAATGTTGAACTTATATGGGCGGCAGGTGCTAGGTGTTAGTAGAAAGCTAGGTCATGTTTAGCAACGTGGATGCTGTCTGACAATGTTTGAGCAATATGATGATAACCTTTTGCGGAATCTGAGATTACAATGCGGATAACTACCTTGGAGAACTGATTTGCTCAAGCGTTTCATTATTCAATTTGAATTGAACAATTTGTGTTTACTCACCCAATTAACCACTGGTATACTTATCTCCACCAGGTATCTCGGGACAATTGGCATAAACCCAGCAAGAACGGCGGTAGAACGCAAACCCTACCCTAAGAGAAGTATGAGCTCAAGCGCCTGCCATCAAACATATAGGTATGCATCACTATGAATGGACCTTAATTTGTAATGGTGCGGGCGATTGATCTCTACTGTAGCTAAGATTGTTTGGCTGTTGGGGTTAAAATAGTTTCTGAACAATGCTAATCTGTAACTGTGTGGTCATGACTATTATTGTATCTATTTCAATTATATGCTGGATTGATTAATGCTGCTGCACTGTCCACTTATACTGGTATGCCGCATTCATTGGCTCTCCAAACATTCTCAGTGCTAGACCAACCTTGGTTTGCAGAAGGACTGGGTCACAAAATGACTTATCCCTTTCGAAGGCCAAGAACAAAAGTATCTGAAGAATCGGAAATGTTTATTTTGGAAATGTGTGAAATGACACTAATGATTGCAAAATGTCATGTCTCTTGGTGTCTAGGTATCTCTATGGACAACTGGCATAACCCATGAAGACTGGTAAATGCAAGCCGTACCATAAGAAAATGAAAGGCGTGCTCCGGCAAAGGTATGTAAAACCCAGGGAATGTGTTTGTTCATGGCGTGGGTGATGAAACCCTAACCTTAGGTAGGTTTTAATTTGGCCGTTTTGGTTCAAATCTTAACTTTCCAATGCCAGGACTTGTCATAGTTACTCTGACACGCTGCAGTACATGTTGGTGCTGCAAGTGGATGTAAATTGCATGGACTATAATCAGACTTTCTTTTTTAACAGATTGGACCTTGTCATAGCCACACGGTGAGGGTCCATTGTGGAAACAAGAAATGCAGGTCCCTGAGCCTGGATATTGGTGATAGTTTTTAAGTAAGATTTAATAATTTTACTTTTTGTTGCATCTACATGTTTTTTTTTATATAGTATTTGCATTGCTTTCCATGAAGATAACTTTGTCCAGTTCTGCTACTGAATGCAAGTGACGATAATGTGACTCTGAGAAAGATTATGTGCAAACATTTTCCTAACAATTGCATGTACATCTGATTAACAATGCTGTGATGCCTGTTTACAGGCTCCAGATGAAGGACACGCCATGTGGTCTACAATGCCTCCAGCAAGAAGTTAGTGAGAACCAAGACCCTGGTGAAGAGCTGAGTTGTCCTGGTTGAGTCTTCTTTCATGCAGTCAAATGAGGCTTAGTGTGCCACCCCTACTGGATGCAAGAAGCTGGTAAGGATATTAACATGATTTTATTTATCCAAAAATCTGTTGTAGTGTTTGTGGTTGGCGCCCACCTCTAAACATGGCCTTTCAGTGAAGAGTTCTGCTACTGAATGGTGATGTTTGTGACTCTGAGGAAGGATAATCATTAAAACAGTTTTAGGGCACTAGAACATGCTATGGGTAGTCATTGTTAAGTGTTTGGTTTCAGTAGCTCACACAGTTTTTGTCCATCTCCTGCAGACTCCAGATGAAGACATTCTGAACTTGAACGACTGAACATTTCTTAGCGCTGAAAGAACTGCAACGGCCCAGCAGGGTACAGTCAAGCATGAAGAGCTTGAGATCTACCTGAGGAAATTGATGCTGAGAACAGCATATTAAGTCAAATAAAATCCAAACTTCCCACAACATTTTTTGTCTTTCATATTGAACAAGTAATGCAGTTGCCATTGTTGCTTCACTGTGAAATTATACTCATGCTACATAACCAGCCTAAATTGTTCACGATTATTTTCGGTTTGAGTCATTGTCTGACCAACCTTGGTCAGCAAAGCATGAGTGGGGCTCAATGACATTCCTTTCAAAACCCTGGACCAAGAATATGCGGTGTTTTGCTTCTGTAGGGATGCTGAAAACATGCAAAATGTCATGGCTCTCTTTACATGTAAAAGCCAGATGACCAGTCACCTATTGAAATATGTATAATGCACAATTGGTTTCCCTTGATGCCTGTCAATCAGGTGACTAGAAATGCTGTAGTAAACCTAGCTTTAGAACATGATTTATGGCAGGACAGACTTCAATAAGAATTCTTGCAGGACAAATAATTCTTTAGGAGATGCACAAACTACGATAAGCTGAATTTGACTGCCATATGGTCACCCGAATCACTTGCAGGAGACTAAACATTGAGCATCAGATGACTCCCTATAGGTCAGACATGCTATTGCTTATATACGTTCTTATTGGCTGTCTGACATGGTTACCTGGCCAGTAGCAGCTGCACATAACCGTCTGCTTACGAAATGTATAACATGCGCCAGCGTGCAAAAATCCGAAAACATTTAAAATGTAATTGTATCCTGACAATCGAAACGATGATAATTTGAATGAAAACTAACTTTTATAATCGGAAGATATAAAAAAAGGCCACAAGCATTGCTTTACTAGTATTTGTCAAATGGTTGGGTTTGGATTGTGTACTAAGGTATAATCTCTTGCTTATTTACTTTTTTATACAAGACTCAAATTAGAAATCTAATCGGAACTGCCGCAAATCGCTGGAATCCCTGGCGAGCCTTAACACACGTAGATATGAGGGCGACAACCCTCCAAATGACGTGTTACCAGGGATGATTGTCTCAAATCTGATCCTATCCTGTAAATCCAAATCTGACCGAACTGATAGACTTCACTTTCAATGTTTTAATTTTCATACGTTAATTTCGATCATTAGTGCCATGCTGAAGGTCATTCTGGAATTTCCGTTCCGTAATACAACGAATATTAGCAAGTAAATATAAAAATCACTTTTCACTTTCATGTAAATGTCGCTTTCACGAATGACAAACTATCAACTATTTTCTATGACAGTAACGTGTTAGGTAAGAAAGTAGGGCAAAGGTTCTCTTCTACCAGCACGGCTTGAACCAGCGAGTGGGACGCATTGTTGTGATTGGCTGGTGTGAAGTGCACGGGTGTTTTGTAGGTCAGAGGTTTTAAAAGCAAGTGTCTATCGGAACGTCAAACCCATTCTGGATCCATAAAAATCATGTTCTTCAATAAGGTAACCGCAATCCTTATTGCAAGGACCAATTCCATACTAATGACTAGGATATTAGAGTAGTCTAAGAGGTTTTGTACGGCGGACTTCCACTTGTGCTGCTAGCTTGTGCTGTCGAGGCTAACGTATAATGTTATTTTACAGCATGCACTTTGTTGTGTACAGCGAATAATATATTATTCATAATGATCAATCACATGCCTACCTATCGTATAATGTTACTGTATGAAACGATGTTTTGACAAGGAAAACGGGTCTAATTTCCTTAAAGTAGCTGATTACTTAAAAATTGACATTCCACTGAAGGTTTTTGTATTGTAAGTTACCGAACCTTGGTGTGTGTGTGTCTGTGTATATATGTGTGTGTATATATATGTATGTTCATATGTACATACCGTGTACCAAACTACTGATCTGTGTCAATTTGTCTGATGTACTGAATGGCAAGGTCTTTGCTAACGTAACGCTAGCATATATATGAGGAATACAAAAGGCTGAGAACACTTAAGGCCATATCGCAGTAATTAATGTGGCGTACATTGCAATGTTGCGTGTTTTTGTTGAGAAGTTATTGCAATGCTAGTTTATTGTACTTTGAACACCTTTCCTGGCGACTCCTGAGAGGGACCATGGGGGTGTATGACGTGACATGGTACTACTGCATTCTGTTATTAGCAAGTTAAGATTTTGCTTGGAAAACCTTTCCTTCTGGATAAACAAACAACCTTGTGCAAATGGGTTGAACATATAATGAGTCAATATCCTCTGTAGGACCTTTTGAAGACTTTGCTTTACTAATGATAACTTATTTGTCCGATTGATCTCCAGGCCCTCAGAGCTGGTGTGCAGACTGGACTCCGGCTCCAGTCCACCAATGCTACCGCAAGCGCGAAAGTCGCCCCCAAAGCATCCCTTGGTTTTTCCTTCGGTATGTGCCAGTTGGGGTTGTACAGAATTTCACCTTGAGATGGGGTCCATATGAAGGCACACACCAATTGTGCAACACATTCCCTTTGTCACCAGAGCTGACAGAGCAGCAGAAGGAATTCCAGGAGCTGGCTCGGAGATTTGCCCGCGAGGAGATAGTTCCAGTTGCAGCAGCTTATGATAAAAGTGGTGAAGTGAGTCTTATCACATTGGTGTGAGTGTAGAGCTTTCATCAATTGTTTGCCTGTAATTGCTATATTTTGTTTCATATATTTTCTTCTCGCTGTACAGTATCCTGTCCCCGTTATCAAGAGAGCATGGGAACTCGGTCTGATGAACTCTCACATCGGAGAAGACTACGGTATGCAGTCCTGCTGTTATTCAATTTCTTTTCTTTTTTCTTTAAATTTGTATTTTATTTACAGCTCACTTTCTGTGTAGTAACGCCTTTGCCTTGCCTTGTGTTAGGTGGAATGGGCTTGTCCATTTTCGATGCCTGCCTGATCACTGAGGAGCTGGCCTATGGCTGCACAGGAGTTCAGACCGCCATCGAGGCAAACTCCCTGGGTGTGAGTACTATTTATTCAACGGTGTCACCAATTGCGTGTGGTTGTGTGTGTTTGTTGAAAACCATATCATCTGGACATTACTTTCATATGTAAATTAAGATAAACTTGTTTATAGGCATTTTACTTTTTATCCAGACCTGTATGGCCTGATATTTTATGTTGTGTGTTGTAGTCTATCTCATGATACTGTTGTTAAAAAGAAAACCTGGTAACAACCTTTTCGATTTTTTGTACAGCAAATGCCTGTTATTATTGCTGGAAATGAAGCCCAGAAGAAGAAATACTTGGGGCGAATGACTGAGGAGCCACTCATGTGTGTGAGTATGGCATTGACCACATAGTCAAATAAGTCCTCCAACCCTTTTGTTTTCTCCTGACTTCTCTCCAAAGATAAATGGTGCATCAGGTACATAAAGAATTGACATAACTGTCTCAAAAACTGAATGACTACAATCATATGTCACTACGATATTCAGTGTTTATATAATAGCAGGATAAATAATTCCTGTACACATTTGTGATCTCAACATCTCCGGGTTACTGGGATGCATGCATCAAGTATGGGATAAAGATGTCTGTTAGAATAGTGAAAAATAAACGTGACCTTGAATACCCTGTGTTTATTCTGGCAGGCCTACTGTGTAACAGAACCAGGAGCTGGCTCCGACGTCGCCGGCCTCAAGACCCGCGCCGTGAAGACTGGGGACGAGTACGTCGTCAACGGCCAGAAGATGTGGATCACCAACGGAGGGAAAGCCAACTGGTGCACAACCGCAGAGCCTAGATACAGTTCATATGTGGGAAGTGACAATGTAGTGGCGGCCTCTAAAATGTGTTGTTTCTTCTCAGGTACTTCCTCCTGGCGCGGACCGACGCAGACCCCAAATGTCCGACCAGCAAGGCGTTCACTGGCTTCATCGTCGACGCAGACACCCCAGGAATCCAAATCGGCAGGAAGGTGAGAACCGCCGATTAGGCGTTTACACTCCTGGCAATAAATTGAGGTGTCTACAGCCTTGTTCACATTCACCCCAACCAGTTTACCATTTAGCATGGTAGTGTCCAGGTCGACTGGTTAGCGTTATTTATTGTCGTGAAATGTGGCTGTTAAAATCTTGCGCAGCAGGTTAAAGGTTCACCAAACACTACCATCAGACTTCAGGGACAGCGCCATTTCTGGTTACTCTTCTATACTCTTATCTATAATGAGAAAATCGGATTTCAGAGTCCAACAACACTTCCACATCCTATGAATTGTCAACATTGAAAATCCAGAAATGATGTGTTAACTAACATATACAATTAAGAACCATGTGCAAAGCTGGAGAAAAAAGTGACCTGGTTCCTGAGGCCACAGCAAAGTTAAACTTGACCGTTTACAAAGTGTTTCTATGCTATTCCGCCCTCCTCATCCTGATGTCTACCTCTGCGTCTGTGCAGGAGTTGAACATGGGGCAGAGGTGCTCCGACACCAGGGGCATCACCTTTGAAGATGTGCGGATACCCAAGGAGAACGTCCTCATTGGAGAGGGAGCCGGCTTCAAGATAGCCATGGGGGCTTTTGACAAGACCAGACCACCCGTAAGTCTCAACCAGCTGGGCTTGAAGAACCCCAATAGTGGTCATTTTTGCACAATATGATCCTTCTAGCACAACAGGATCCTTTTTATTCTTTGGATGGATTGCCATAAAATAGAAGCCCCTGGTTTTTTATATTGTGATGTTCAACAGTGGTCAACAGCAGATGTATGCACATGCATTTTAGTAGCTATCATCCTACTTGACTGACATCCATTTTGTGATTGCAAAAATGTCTGTGGTTATATAATTTACAAGATATTGAAAGTGCTAGCACAATGAGATGGATGTTGTATAAAGTCATTTAGTAAACACACTAAAATCTGAATCTATACAACCTAGCATGCTAACGTATCTTAAATACTGATACTTGGTAAGTAGCTTGTCTACATTGGCAGTAATTCAGGGTTCATCGCTGTGCTGCAGGTGGCAGCAGGAGCCACGGGCTTGGCACAGAGAGCCATGGACGAGGCCACCAACTACGCACTGGAGAGGAAAGCATTTGGCAAATCCATCTCTGAGGTCAGTAAAAGAATCTCACAGTATTATACATGGTAACAACAGTACTGCTTTAATTCTTGGACACATTCCTTGCTGCCATCTGGTAAGATTGCTATCTTTTATGAATATCCAAAAATCGGAGTCAATCCTTCATCTGCCCTCCTCTTCCTCCACCCGTTTCTCCCCCAGCACCAGGCGGTTTCCTTCCTCCTGGCCGAGATGGCCATGAAGGTGGAGCTGGCCCGCATGGCCTACCAGCGCTCCGCCTGGGAGGTGGACACGGGTCGCAGGAACACGTACTTCGCCTCCATCGCCAAGGCCTTCGCCGGGGACATCGCCAACCAGGTGGCAAGCGACGCCGTCCAGGTCTTCGGCGGCAACGGCTTCAACAGCGACTACCCCGTGGAGAAGCTGATGAGGGATGCCAAGATCTACCAGGTGTGTGTCATAAAATGGGGGGAAAACAGATGGAACACCACTGGCTGAGATTATTTATTTTTTTAATGGATGGGGAAACCTCATTAAACTTATAACTATTATTTCCTCTTTTTGTAGATCTATGAAGGCACAGCTCAAATCCAAAGACTCATCATCGCCCGTGAACACCTGGGGAAGTACAAGAAGTGAACATTTTAAACACTTGGACAACGCCTCATTGAAATGCCCTCCTTGCTTGTATTATATTTTTGATATATTTAATAGAAATCACACTTGATAATACTGCTTGGATACAAATCAAAACATTTGTTGCCTTACTTCTGTCAAATTATACAGCCATGTACTTATCATCGTCTTAGACTATACAAAGGATGGCCTTTCATTGTACTTTCATACCGATCACAGCGAAAATAAATGTTTAGCGTCTATGTGGAAAACTGAGTGTATACACACTTGCACCTGTGGTACCTCAGAAGGCTAACCTGTTGAATCCAATGATGCATAGTGGAAAAAGGAGGTTAACCTTTTTCCACTTCTTACTTTGAGATGCTCTTTCCATGTCATTTTGTTTTCAACTACTTTGTTGTCCATGAGGTCTGTTGGGTTTGTAATAAATGTAAAATGTGGCAACTATGGTTTTAACTCTTGTTTACATCGCATACACATTGGATTGCCGATATGTTTGGAGTGTTCATCACGCACTGAGATGGGCAGTTAAATGTAAAAAAAAAAATCCAATATAAATAAATTTTCAATAGCTAAAATGTAGGGGTCTCTCGTACAGCCCCACTGGACGTTATCTTAAGATCAAGAAAGGTTGAAGTACTAAGCGCATTAGTAAACGTAATTTGCAATAAATGCACAGTGTCGATTCGTTTTGAATACGTAAAAAAAAAAAAAACAGCTGACAGCCAGCTGATCTGGTGGCGTGACGTCGTAAAGGTGCGACGCATGATCATGCGATAAATCCAGAATGGTAACTAGCTTGCTGTTACCGTCAATTCATTGTTGTTATTACTCATTGTAGAGATGTATAGTACATATATAACGTAATGCGTGTGTTAAATATTTTAAATAATGTCAACAGCTGGAGCGATATCAGTTCATTGTACAGGACTGCTAACTATGTATTAGCCGCCTAGCTTCGTGTAACAGTTAAGTTATAGCTATAAATTGCCTACAGGGTAACACCAGTTTTCATCATCTACTCTAAACAATGCAATTTATTTAACAGCATTTGTAATCTAGACACCCTGAGCTGTAACTCATCTCGTCAACGAAACGTCGTTCAGAGTGTTTTTTGTTGGGCTTTTAATTCCAGGGTACCCAAATGAAAGATGTGGTCATCAAGCCTGATGCCCCCAATGCTCTAATATTGGACAAGCATGCAGACTATATAGCAGCATATGGTTCTAAAAGAGATGACTACGTAAGTTGGGATTTTTTCATTATTATTTATGAATTATTTAAATGTATTTAGGTATTCACAGTGAATACCTATTGTTATTTTCTAATTGGGTTTGTGTTGGGTGTTGTTACCCCCAGGAGTACACGTTATCAGAATACCTGAGAATGAGTGGCATCTACTGGGGTCTGACAGTGATGGACCTCATGAGCCAGCTACCCAGGATGAACTGCGAGGAGATCACAGAATTCATCAAGTCCTGCCAGCATGAGTGTGGAGGCATCAGTGCGAGCATCGGACACGATCCTCATCTACTGTACACCCTCAGCGCAGTGCAGGTGAGGATGCTGCCGTTATGTCAGAGGCCATCTCAAGACGTATATTGTGAACTACATAGCTAATCAAGTAATTTTGGTTTCCAATATCAATTCTGTGTTCAGTGGGTATGAAAGGACTTCGTCTAAATGCCTTTTTTAAACTAGTCATACTTTACCGTTGGGTTCATATCTTTATCAATTAGTGAGGGTATTATTGGTTGGTGGGGACCCTTCAATAGACTCATGAGTCAGGATGTCTTCCTGCCTCACCATCGACTGCTGGCACAGGTCCCTTGGCGGGAATAAGCCTCACAATATATAGATCAAATACTATTATGTACTGGCGATATGGCATTGCATAAATTACTGTTCATACCTTTTTGGTTTCATGTTAAACATAGGCCTATTTTGGGGCTTGAGTTAGAACTGAATTCTCTTTCACAGTACTTGCGAATAATGCACGGATACCTTGTTGATATGCCGCAAAAGAAACATTTAAATCCGCTTTTTGTGTGGCAATGTTGGTTTTAACCTGTATGTGATTGGTTGTTTACGTCTATGGGTTGAGCGCATGACTCCAAACATGGCCGGACTCTGGATGTATTGGTTAAAACCAAAATAAGTGAATTTAAATGTTTGTTGTGCACCGTATCAACAACGTATCTGTGTGTTATTCAAAAGGACAAATGCTATAGTACAGTGGGTACTTTCAAATATCAGATTAGACATTGGAAAGTTGATATCATCTGATATACATCTGCGGCGATGACAAGAGTGTGACTCCATTGCGACATGTGTTCATACCTTATTTTCAGAGTTTCCGACATGGTTAGGACATGGTCTATACGGAGTGCAGGGGCACATATCGGTCTATGTTTACTCTTGACGCAAAGATAAAAAGTATATAAACATACTGAACACATTACTAAATATAACTGGTTTAGTTTGTTTCAAATTATTAAAAGAAATGTGTTGCATTCCTCTTCCTCAGATCTTGACCTTGTATGACAATGTTCAGGCTGTTGATGTGGATAAGGTGGTGGAGTACATCAAAGCCCTGCAGCAGGAGGATGGCTCGTTCGCTGGGGACAAGTGGGGTGAATAAGGATTTTTCTTCTTCTTCTTTTGTTTAATCCCCATATAGGAACAACCACTCAACATTTTTGCAATAGTCATCGAGCAGGAGGGGACGCTAATACTAGCCAGGCTGTCAGCCCTTAACTTCCAGAAGAAAAAAGTGCAGCCATCTCTGTTGTAGAATCTAAGTGTTCTGTGTCCAAGGTTTTAGAGACATTCCCTTTGCACATTATACTGTGCATGCCATTACATTCCTCTGCTTTCTTTCTCCGCAGGAGAAATCGACACAAGGTTTTCCTTCTGCGCCGTCGCTACACTCGCCCTACTGGTATGTATAGTTGCATACTCAATGTCAACAATTATTTTAAAATACTTTTTATTTTCTCATACGTTACCTAATAATCTATTTGATTATTTTTCTGAAGGGCATTGCTTGCGTAATAGCTTGTGTCTACTCACAATTGACCTTAAGAGAGATGTGTTGGTTGTGGTGTCACAGGGGAAACTGGACGCGATCGACGTGGACAAGGCTATCGAGTTTGTCTTGTCCTGCATGAACTTTGATGGTGGATTCGGCTGCCGACCCGGCTCTGAGTCTCATGCCGGCCAGGTACGTTCCCCCAGGTTCAGAAAACGTAAAATATCAATAACATCTTTTTTTTCCCCTTCCATACGGGATTAGGCTTTTCTCCATTCATTTCACTGTGCTTACTTTTTCCTCTGCATGCCCATAGCATTAACAGTGAATTGCGCCCTCTCGTGGGGGAAACATAATTAAAGTGAGAGCGTGAGAAAGAAATTATGCGTAATCTACATTGCTTGTTGATATATTCTTGGTCAGCCAAAGGCTCTCATAAATAGTGGGGGTCATCATTAACTTTAATTAACTGTTGCTTTCAACAACACTGCCATCCCTTCTGAGTCGTTTTATAATGTTGTTTTTCTTCTTCTTTAAGATTAGCAATATATTGCCTTATAATGTATCATGTGACTCTAATGAATATTAAAGATGAACACATATTTTACAAAGAAGAGAGATGCAGCCTTTCCCCTAATTCTTCCTATTCAAATCTAGTGTTATCTAACAATGTGTTCCTTCCTTCCTGTCTCCCTCCATCTCCGTCAGATCTACTGTTGCACAGGCTTCCTGTCACTCACGGGTCAGCTGCACCGGGTCAACGCTGACCTGCTGGGCTGGTGGCTCTGCGAGAGACAGCTGCCCTCCGGGGGCCTCAACGGTCGGCCAGAGAAGGTGGGTGTCATCAGAACTGATGCTGTGATGGAGCTGAGATCCTCCCTATTGCCATGCCTGCTCGCAGGACTCTTGACTCTTGACGACATGCATTTTTCTTAGGGATGTATATTGTGCATCTATGACTTTGTCACTCTATGCAACACATTCTAACGTTAGTCCTTGAATGGCATATCATGTCAGCCAAATATACAAAACGGCTAGGTTAGAATGCCAAATACAGAAAGGCGAAACATGATTAGGAAAGCCTGAATGTGATGGAAACGACTGTGAAAACCCCCCCAAAGAATTGGACCCTGTTTATGCTTCCTCTGACGAGCAGCTTCCAGACGTGTGTTACTCCTGGTGGGTGCTGGCCTCGCTGAAGATCATCGGCAGGATTCACTGGATAGACAAGGCCAAGCTGCGGGCCTTCATCCTGGCTTGCCAGGACGAGGAGACCGGGGGCTTCGCTGACAGACCAGGGGACATGGTGAGTCCGTATGGCACAGGTCCCGGGGCCCCCCCACCAATATAACATTGACCTATCGTCCCCTGAAATCTGTTCATTTGTGCAATGTAGATCTTTTATTTTGCTTCTACCTCTCCACTGCCAAGTTCCTAGCAAAACAGATCAGATATGTATATGTATCTGTAAGAGTTTCTTTAGTTTTATACATCCTATTGTGTTTGCTTTTTTACAGAGCAATCCTCAAGCTTCCCAATTTTAACACTCCTCTTTACAGTTCATTCGAATGTTTATACAATTTATTTCCCTCAGTTCATTTTTACCTGTGTTTATTTATATGTATTATATGTATTATTTGGTTTTCAAGAGCATAGAAAAGAGTCTCTCTCTGTGTCTGCTTCTGTCTCCACCTCCCCTCTTCAACCACTGCGTGCTGCAGGTGGACCCCTTCCACACCCTGTTCGGCGTGGCTGGGCTCTCCTTGCTGGGGGAGGAGCAGGTGAAGCCTGTCAACCCCGTGCTGTGCATGCCTGAGGACGTCCTGCGCAGGATAGGCCTGGAGCCCGACCTGCTCAACTGAGAGCTGAGCTGCCAGTCTCCCTAACCCCCCCCCCCCCCCCCCCAGCCCCACTGCTTAATATCGACCACCACCACCACCTTACACTCCGCACTGCCACTTACACCAACCGCTCACCTACACCCACCCCGTGAGTGAAAGTGAGTGACAGAGAGAGAGTGAGAGATTGAGAGCAAATAAGAGAGAGTGAGTGACGGAGAGAGAGTGAGAGATGGAGTGAGAGGGTGAGTGAGCGGTAGTAGGACATGGTGGTTTGGGGGAGTGGGTGAAAGGGTTCTCGTTTTAGCGAGCTTGCTCTGCAGACAACACAAGGACAAACTGCTCAACGCGGATATGCAAGGATGGGCCAGAATCACGGCAGTGTTTTCTTCCCCGGGGTGTACTGTGTGTTTCGGGTCATATCTGTTTTCTTTCTCTGGTTTGATTAGATTTTGTTTTATTTCAAATGATTGGGAAAGAAGATGCATAAAAGTGGAATAGTTCATGTTAAACATTTACAAATACACTTAGCATTCCATCTAATGTTGATTCGCTCTTCAACCGCAGTTGAAGATGTAGCTCCTAAGGCTAACGGCTACTGAGCTGTTCTGTGTTATGGCACGACGCGCCGCCGCGCTAATACATACGTGTTCAGTACTGTGTCCGAAGAGCTAGCCACGGCTGCTGTGTCACCTGCTCACCTTAGTCGGCAAGGACAAAACACCTTGTACTCATATGCGTGCTAAAGGTTGAAGGTCAGATGTTGCACTGACCTATAATCAGCAATATAATAGTTATGCTTCTAACAAACCAACTTTCAACAAAACCTAGTGTAGCGATTTGGTCTCTTCTCTTATGAGCGAGAGCGTCACAGAAAAGGACCTGCAAACAAGACCCAAATGTCTGGGGAAATGGCTGTGGGATAGGGATCATTCGGTTGTATTGATATGTGGGGGCCTGATCTATATACTGTTACACCGTACAACTGGAAGGGTGCTTTCCTATGTGGCGTTTGCTTAATTTCATGACTGGAACAACACACGGGCACACACACTATATGAATGTCTAGAACATACAGTAGCAGTGACGTCAGCTTTTTAGCTCCAGAGGATTTTCTAATTTATGCAGTCACAACTACACTTATTTATTTTTGATGTTCATGTCATTATCACATTGTCAACCGTCTGTACATTGCAAGAGGGAAAACCTTTGCATCTTGCAGTACATCGATGGGTCACATCTGTCAATATTTCCACTTTCGCCATGCCTGACTTTGATATTGAGAGTGGTCCATTGTAAAGAACCAATTGATTTCTTGTCTTTTTTTTCTCCATTTGCCACATTGATCACATTCAGGGTCTTAACTGTCCACCTCTCTTCCTCAACGTCAATGTTGTCTGTTTTCTAATAAGGATGGGATAAATAAATGTGTAAATTAACATTTCAGATATCCATTTCAGTCCGAATCCATATTATCGTGTTGAATATCTGTACTACTATACATTTTAGGGTTTAATTAAATATTGTGATGAAATCCCTCGATCTCACGCATTCACTTGCCGTAGTAACATCTTGGTTTACTGGGGACAAGTATAAAACCAACCTTAGTTAGATGTAGTTATGAATTGAATTAACTATAAATAATTATTGCTATCACTGGACTGGAGCCTTTTAATCCCATTTAGGATCATGCCATGTGTATTTTGTGGACTTTATTTATTGACTTTATATGTGTGTAAATTCTCTTCTCTAAATCTCTTATAAATAATACAGCGTTTGCCTGTCATGATCCGTTAAATGATGTGTAGTACAATCTGACCACTAGATGGCAATCGTGCCACTTATGTTTATGGGTCATCCCACGGTCTTATGGGTCTGATCCCGACAAATGACGATCAACGGCACATTTTCCTATAATTTGGCAACTTAAAATTTTATATAATCATATTTGTCAAAACAAATAAAAATAAGATGGCTCTTAATCCCTATTCCTGGTATAGGCCTATCATAAAAAAAATGTTTTACCTTTGACCATGAACTAAAAGAAACATCTCTACCTGCTACTTTTCATACACTCTCTTTGCCTATTACTGTGGATATTTTCAACCATGAAGGTCTATTTATTTCATTACCAACTGTCTGCCGGCGGGGCTCTATGATCTGGGAAATGCAATAGGAGTTTTGTATTTAACAGACAAAGCAGTCATTTGAAGCTTCCAGGTGTGTGCAGAGACAACATAGTGATTGTGGACCCCCCCCCCCCCCCCCCCCCCCCCCCCCACCCCAGCTCAAAGAAAGAAAGATAAATAAAGAGAGACAGGGAGACAAACAAAGAGAGACAGAGCTGGTTGAATCTCAAGCTGCAATTTATAACCTACCAATCATATCAACACGTTCAAAACACATATTTCCCATGATTACATAGCCCACAACAATTTGAGAAAACATTCTGAATGCAAACAAACTTTGGCATCTTGGTGAAATAATATGAAACTACAGCACAGCATGCAAGACGTGTGCCCCGTTTAGCTGAGAAAAGAGAAACCAATGCAACACAAACTGCTGTTCACATAGATATTGGACCTGGACATTGTGTGCATGTTATCCTGCTGTGGAATATTTCTTAGTGCTTATCTTTATTCTTCTTTGTCTTTCAACTTCTCTTATTGTGTTTATGACACATTATTAGAGAATTTCTTCAATATGAAACAATCTATTTGATAAAAAAAGCAATTGATCAGATAATCTTCGTAACATTGTATGCGTTACAGTTCACCAGATTGTGCTTGCTGTGTCATTCAGAGTAATCTCTCATGGATACTTCCCTTGGGAATCGAATCCCTAACACTGGCACAATAAATACCATGCTTTACCAGTCGAGCTACACAGGGTAACAAACGTGCTATTGTTCTCGTCACAGTGGGATCAGTCAGTCTGATTCTCATAACTGAATTCCATAACTCACATATGTGAAGCGAAGCCGTTGAGGCAAATCAGATTGAGGAAAGGCTGGGGGGGGGGGGGGGAGAGCTTGGATTTCGGATTTTCTTTTTTCAGAGCGACACAGTGGTATTTCCGGTTGACGAGAGTGCAGAGTCAATGAGCAAGGTTCAGCAGGCCTATAGGCACTCTATATGTTTCCTCTACCGCTGCTGCTGCTGCCGTGCGGTGCAACCAGACCCAGACGGCCTCAGGGAAGCCCCGTGTCTCTGACCGCTCCACTCGCCCGACGTGACCATGGAGAAACCTCATTAGGTGTGGGGGTTGGGGGTGGTGGTGCACGCCATCTCATAAATCACTACTACCAGGCACCACCACCGATGGGTTCACACATAAATGTCTATATATAATTTAACGTGTTCGGTTCAAATCCGAGATTGTGTAATTGGTCAGTGAGACTATTGACTCAGTCCCTCATCATGGTAGCCTGCTGTAGTCTCGTTTTGTGGTACGAGCTCCGTTTAATGAGAAGGCACGCTCGCTGGGAAGCACAAACGCCTCGGCTGCTGTTCATTAACATCCAATACTGGCCCATCATCTTTTCCATTAGCTCGCTAGCCACTTTATTAAGCCTTCAAGTCCTGCTGAAGTTCCTTAATCGCCTGCCTTGCGTGGATGAAGGGGTCGTGGAGGAGTGCCGTCCGTCCATAACTGATCTTCTACACCCGCCCACAAGTGATGATGCCTGAACTCGTGCCTATTTCTTTAAATGTTTAATGGTCTATTTGGTGGTGGGGGTGGTGGTGACGGTGGTGGGTTTAGGTCTGTAGACGGAGGTAAAACACCTTTAGCACGCGCACACGCACGCACACATGCACGCATCCAGTTTCTATGTCTGCACTCGCCGAAAGAGTGAATTTGCAAACGTCGACTGAATTCCACTGCTGGAACAGTCCAGGGCAAAAGCTAATCGTACTAATTTTTTATCTTCTAGTGTGTTGTTTGGAGCACCTCCAACTAAAGCAAGGGATAGGTCATCTGTCTGATTGAACATCGTTGTGGACATCATTTCAGCAGGGTTTCTCACAGTTACAGCACTTCAACATCTAGTGGAGAATATTGTTGCTGTACACATTGATGAACGATTGCATGCCCATTCTGGCGTGCAGTGATTTGGCCAAAGTTTATATATAATAGGTTGTAATCAAACTCCTCCTTAAGGTGAGTAACTTCTTAGGTTTGTACACACACACACACAGACACACACACACACACACACACACACACACACACATACACACCGAGTTATGCTCTTAATCAATGTGCACTGCACTTAATATGCTCAGAAGGTCTTGTTTGATAGAAATTCCTCAGAAGCAGAGGGGGAATAAAAAAAGAGGTTCAGTTCGTATTCCTATATTTCCAGAACTCGGTCCTTGGAGACCAAAGTGTACCACATGAGACTGCGTGAGCTTATCTCCTCTTTCATGTGCTTTGCTTGAGGCAATCTGATGGGCAAGTACACACAGTAGACAAGCCAGTTTAAATGGGATGGAGAAGGAAGACCGGAAAGGTACTGATTTTGTGTTACGGGAACCTTTGCTACATTTTGCTGGGACAAAATTATATATACTTTAAAGTTAAAAGGGTTACGAAAATACATGTTTTTTCGATTATAGTTGACAACTGGGATACTCCTCCTGTATCCCAGCATGCATCTGGGAGGAACACAGTGGTGATGGCAGACGCTCCCTTGTTCTTCCTCCATGTTGTTCTCAGAAGCCAATGACAGGATTTAGAGGAGAACACACAGAAGGTTATCAGAATCGTATTAGGGGAAAATCCAAAACATGTAGACACTTTCAGTGCAATCACAGGGTGCAAACAGCTGAACTGGCTCTCACAGATGTCATTGTACATTGACATTTTTTTGGCACTTCTTTGGAAAAGCTGACATGTACCAATTTAAAACCAATTTGAATAAGGTGGAATAATAATAATCAAACAATAATCGTTGCTACTACTGCAGCTAATCACATTTGTTACAACTATTTATTTTGTTTTAGAGGACCTGGGTGATACAATAGCTCTTTCATTTGCAATTAGTTTGAGTTCAATGTGCTGATTCGTCCGCGCAACGTGGAAACTAAACCCAGACAAAGGCGGTCTCAGAAATTGGCTGTACTGGACATGTGGAATAAAGCCGCTCTGAGTACGATGAGGTCATTGTGTTTGGGTTTCCGATGTTTGCATTACTCTTCATTATCTACCCTTTTCATTGTCTTTTGAAATGTCCCCCCCTGTCCACCTTATTCTATCTCAGCATAGGCCTAATAGCTCTCCTCTCTCCACTGTCCAATCAGATGACTGTCCTGCAATCACCAGCTGGGAACATCTCTGGGCTCCATTGTGTGTGCGTCTGTCAGCAAAAGAGAGGGGTTTCACAGCTCCAGCAAAATCCTGGGAACCAGACCAACCTAGCCCTCAGCATTGTTCATCCTCAGACAAATGGAACCATGTGCACAAGTGCAGCGTGCTGCTGACTCACTGTTGCTTCTCACCACGAGAATAGTACTGCTCACTGCTCAAATGGGCCGTAAAACATCTTATTTCATGGCACACCCTAATCCTAGATCCAGCAGGCCTACTATGCTATAGCTGAACTTCTGGAAGGAATCAGCACAGAGCCTGGGTCAGAAACCAAAAACTTGTTTCCTATTTCGTTCGTTTCTGATTCATGAGACTTGCAACCCTAGCCTAACCCTCCAAAGAGCACGGAAAAACTCCCTAGAAGAGGGATCCCTCCATAGTTCCAGGGATGGTAAGGAGCATGGGCATCATTTGGGTCATAACAAAACAACATTTTAGTTTTATACATGGTAGTTTGAAATACAACGAGAGCCATTCTGAAGCAACTATTTTGAGGCAAAATAAATGGACCTGAAATTGACTCTCTAACCTGCACTAATCTTTATTCAGTGCAGCCATCTTAACAGACCAAATCAATTTGGAGAGAAAAAAGAGTCCATGGGCTGATTGAATCAAGGTTAAAGGGCTTTCACTCTTGTTTGGACGCTCATACTCAAACATGTTTGCATGTCTGCAGGGAAAAGCTTACAGATAAGTTGGATTTTATCTCTTCGGTTCAACAGTGCCGTAAATTTATTAAACAAACAAATTCACACACATCACGTCTACTACAAGACATGATATAATTCCATAAACAGAGATGCTCTGTCTCCCCCCCCCCCCCCCCCCCCCCCCCCACCACCACCACCACCACCCCCTTCTCCCTCTCAGAACATATGAGTGTTTGGTGCGGGGTGAAAGCCTTCAAAGAGTCTCCCCTGCCGTGCTCCCATGGGTGCACACCCTGGCTAGGACCCGCTGCCTCATCTGACAACAGATCCATGGGGCTAACAGATTCCACCCAGACAGCCATCTAGCTAGCAGGCAAGCACTGGGAGGGGAGAAAGAGCGTGGTGTTTTTTCTGTCCTTGTTGGTGGCATTGTGTTACCCTCTATCTCCTCAGTTTTCTGCATCGCATCTGATAAAGAGGTGAGAGAGAGTGCCATCCTCTTAATCATTCATGCACGCTTTTCAAGCGTACAGGCGATGACCCACCCCCCCCCCCCCCCCCCCCGATACCCTGTCCTCTGACTGAACGCTGGCGCTGACGTGGGGGGAGAATGTAAGCTACCACCACAGAGTTCATAAGGATTTAGCTGCTTCTTTGTCATGCTGTGATTGAAAAGGCAGCATGAGAATCAGCGGTAGACATGGAGGGCTTATCGTTATTACGGTGGTGGGGGGGAGACAGCCTATTTCACAATGTAACCTCATTTCTTCTGCATTCACACGCCCTTTCAGGTAAGTCAGCTGTTCCAGCTGTTCATGTAAGACAAGAGAATATCAGGTTAAAGGTTTATTTTTAAGCCTAACTTGATAAAGTAATTCATCTTTATGTATCTTTCTACCTAATATTAATTTGTGATACCTCTGAGACAGTACGCATGCATGTCCATGATAAAATCAAAAATATCACTAAAACCTTTTATTATAAAAGTGTGTGTGTGTGTGGTGGGGGGCATCGCTAGTGAATCCTTCACTCATGCGAGGATGGTAGACACGCAAAACATCAGATCAGGCAGCCACAGGGGCACCCCGGGGCCCCCCATGGGTGAGGGCCCTCAGGGCCAGAATAAAACAGAAAAATAAATGCAACCCTGTTATCAATTGCATCTCTTCAAATTCCCCACCCAAACCATTGTGGCAATCACCACGATATTTGTATGGAATCGTTGCATAAAAGATGTGTCTATGCCCAGCATGTACAAGCTTGCTCTTAAGGGTCCTGTTTTGAGGTCTGTTGGGGTTTGTCTCCGCCTCTGCAATGGCGCTGAGCACAAATCAAATATTCATGTAATAAAAAAAGAAAAAAAGAAGCAGATTGGTTTCTTTGGCTTGTAGACAAGAGTAGCATATTGGAGATGTCCTATTCACTCAGGATGTCAAGCACAGCAGTGAAGAGGCTGGGGGAGGCTGAACTCAATTACAGCAGCCATACAGGAAGTGCCAAAGACACACACACACACACACACTACATACACACACACAAGCACGTGCACACACATACACACACACACACACACTACATGCACACACACACACAAGCACATGCACATGC
Organism: Lota lota; assembly: GCA_026745465.1. NCBI lineage: Eukaryota > Metazoa > Chordata > Actinopteri > Gadiformes > Lotidae > Lota > Lota lota. Next base: position 21,773 of record JACYXH010000475.1, on the reverse strand, counting down.
CACACACACACCCACTGTCAAGTAATGTTGATTCATCGGTGTCCAAAAAACCAGAAGACATGGGACGTAAGGGATGTTACTTATTGTTTTTCACTCTTAGATATATCATACTCTATACATTACCTAAGCACTGTTTTATTATACAATTATAAGCACTTAAAGTAATACACTGGTCATTGATTAACTTACAGGAATGTTCAGCAATAGTGGTACACACACACTACATGCACACACACACACTACATGCACACACCCACACACACACACACACACACACACACACACCATATGCACCCACCCACACACATACACTACATGCACACACACACACACAAGCACATGCCACATATATACCCACAGACACACACACTATATGCACACACACACACACACACACACACACACACACACAAACGCACACACATACCCACACACACACACACACATCGACTCCCAAACCACAGGACCAAGAACTCGGCAGATGCTTGTTTCCATTTTGATGACCCTAAAAGTTTCTGTCATAACTATGCAGAAGATCGATAAACTAAATCAAACTGATTTGCAGGCGTGACTTGAACTAGATATATTTTCCAAGGTTTCTGTTCGTTTGGCAACTGAAAGAATGACATGAATATTTGATTTATGCCTACTTCAATTACAGAGATACGAACACAAGTCAGCAGCACACAGAGGATTCCACTGAAGTAGATTTCTGCTTGTCACAAGCACTGTGTGCAGACGCACTCACTCACACACACACACGCACACACAGGCACATTTTATGGTAGATAAGGCATGTCATCTAAATGTGTTGGCTGGTCGGGCGTGCGTGAGTGTGCTTGTGTGGGAACATGTGCCTGTGGGAATTTAAGGGGAGGTCTGTCAGCACCTTGCAGTGTTATGACTTTAAAGAGGTCTATCTTTATTCATGCTGGTTTGGTATTACAATAACAGCACAATTTATATCAGGACAGCTCCAAATTACACGGAATGCTGTGTCTGCAAGGACAGGTTTAAAAATAAAAATAAATCCATATGATTCTTTTTCAAGCTTTTAATGGCTTGACTCTTGATGCATTTTGGACATGTTGGCATGCGATAAGCCAGCAAACACTCTATAAGGGAACCCTATGTCCCTTATTGTCACTCTGCATTTGTCGAGCTGCTGTTATACTGCCAGAAGATAAATATTTGACTTTTTCATTACCATATAATTGTTTTATCTCTTTGATGTATCTACTTAAAATGAAGATAATTTCACAGATTATATGTTTGCACTAAATGAAGGGTTATTACCTGGTTATTACTAATCTTTATACCACGGCCTGTGAAGATTTTGGTAGTGAGACATGCACATTCTTTTTCAGGTAACGGTTTGGCTATTCTCATCACCATTCTTAACTCATGCTCAACATTTCCTCAACTCACGTCAGTGGGCCAGCTGGGGAGCTTTAGTAATCCTCTTAACTTTAAACACACTAGCAGTTCACAAGATTCACCTTCAAACTCCCGTCCTCACAGCTGCTGGTCCACTGACACAGTGACACTAGGTTAGAAATGCATGTGGATTTTGCAGACGCAGTAGCTAATGTCCATGGAATTATTCTTTTTTCGGTGAATATCGATTTGCATGTGGCCGTGGTATGAACTGAATATTTCACTTTGCATTGGGGGGATATAGCCCCGTGCCATGCATTATTTTCTAATAACAGCACACCTAGTCGTGGATTATCACTAACATAATAAGAACCCTTTAGGCAAAGGGTATAACATTTGTATAGTAACAGTGTAACAGTTTTGCCCCTAAACAAATTATATCATCATCGGGACAAATTGGGATGACGGGGGCTTTAACTTCTGTATTTTACAATTTGCAAAGCGGCTCCACATCCCGTAAATTATTCAAAATCCCCCAAATGTATTACACAGGTTAAATATTTGAACAGATTATCAAGTCTATATGGAGTTAGCATAACAGTAGGCTATAAACATGCAAACCATTTTAATAAATGTATAAAATACTACCCTTAGCATTAAAGGTAGGCTAGGCAATTTATTTTGGATGCATTTTTTGTCATAGGCCTATTTTATGGAAGTCTTCCACAAGGGTAGGCAGATCTATTGCTAAAGTTAGCGAGCTAGTCACTGGTTTTGGGGGAGCGGCTTTGGAGGGAGGCCTGAAGGGAGGGGTGGGATTTATTAGTTTGGGTACTTTCAAAATGTACCTTACTAAAAAGTATGAGTCAAACAAATAACTAAGCCAAAGTGATAAAGTGTGTTAACATTTGCAAAACTACTACCAGAGCTATTACACAGAGAGAGAGAGAGAGAGAGAGAGAGAGAGAGAGAGAGAGAGAGAGAGAGAGAGAGAGAGAGAGAGAGAGAGAGAGAGAGAGAGAGAGAGAGAGAGAGAGAGAGAGAGAGAGAGAGAGAGAGAGAGCTATGCCACTCCGTTGACCGTAATGAGAAAGGAAAAAGACTGCAGTACCATGCTTGTGCACCGGGGGCAGGGCACAAGATAGTGTTAGAATGCATGGGGACGAATGGCCCTAAATGCGCTAAAATTTGAATCTCTGTCCATCACGGCTATGCAGGGGCTTTTCACTATTACTGTGAAATAATATATTCTACGTGTATAACAAACGTGAAGCAAAAATAAATACAGCAACCAAAGAAATGCTCTCGTAAGTGATATCGTCAATTCGTAATTTTGTCTCACAAGTTCACAACAGCGGAAGAAGTACATTCATTTCAAATGGAGCGCTCCATAATCAAATGGGTCTCATATGCAATTTCAGTGCGTTGCGCTGGTTTTCAAGTAGTCCTAGTTCATGCACTGGATATATTTAACTTTAAGAATCCTCCCCTCATTTCCCTCCATAGTTGTTTGGCCAGCGGAGCACAGCAAATAAAATTGACACTAGAGAGACTGGAATTCCAGGATTGACCAGGATAGGCGCACAGACCCGGTCGCCTCCATTTGTCCATGTCCAGTCAGCCGCAGAGAGGCCGTGATGGAATCGTGACAGATTGTCTGTGTTTTGAAGCATATTGTTTCCATCGGCTGTCCATTTCTCTTCTTTCTCGCCAATAACATAACATAACACCATACTCTGTAATGTAACTTGACCTTTTTTCAAATTGTTTAATAATCTCCACTGTTGTTGAATACATGGAAGCAAGCCATGCCGAAAACTATTTGTTCCTCCACAAGGTTAGAAAATGAATGACTTGCATCATGCAAGCCATTGCATGATACCATTGCATAAGACAATGTACCTTTTCTTTCACGTTAAAATAATACAAACAAAAGAGTCAGTATTATAATGAGTATTCCCAAAATATTCCAAATTAATTTATTCACAATTGAAAGGTTGAATTGTGCTGTACTTCTATGTAATGTTTATCGTTACTTTTAAAATAACATTTGGCTTGATTTAGGGTGTAAAAGAAAACGAGTAGTGTCAAAAAGTGGCCTGCTCTTTCCAGGCATTTATTTAGGCAACTTTCTTTTCACATCAAGTGAGTGGGTGCTGCTGCACTCATCTTATGTTCTTTTTATTGCTCCTTTTTTTATTATTAGTTATATGTTACTAGTCAGCGCACACCATATGTTATTTTTGCTTTATTACAGAAGAGCATAAGGCCATACAGGGCACCATACCCCAACACGCTGCATGGGAAGCTTCCTCAGCGAGCAATTTAGCTGGCAGCAGCCAAACAATTGGACTTGGTCACATGACCCAGTAGGCGGTGCTGGGCATTCACCGGCCAGTAGCGTTTAGCGTCAATCCTGGATCCATGGAAAATGAAAAGGGAAGGCGAATAACGGTACCCTACGGTATAAATAGAGATGATTCCCGAATATAGCAACGTATCTCCGTCGCGTAGATAAACCAATGCTCCCCAATACAAGCACGGCACGGGGTGTATTCGGTTCGCGAAAATAAGCGGTCCACCATTGTCTGCATAGAAATTAAAATGGCCTGGATGTGTAAGGTAAGTGTGGGATTCCCCACATACATTACTTAAAAATCAGGATGATAACGCCCGCGCTCTGTTTTACCTCATCATGTTAACAGATGTGAACACCCGTTAGCTCAGTGATACTGCAACGGAGCCCTGCGCTACATGTTGGCACAGACACGCATCTGCCCGTTGGACCATCGGCTCCTCGGTGCGAACGATCACTTAAAATGAATATTAGGCCTTCCCACAACACGTCTTTTTCTGACACATTTATATATTGTCTAGCCTGTAGGTGCAAGCCAAG
>JACYXH010000475.1:0-12500 GCA_026745465.1 Lota lota | reverse complement strand
CTCTCCGCTGTCTCTGCTGGCTGCGATTTGTCCTCGTCTCATTCAGGAGTGGATGGGTGAAATGCCTGCCTTTTATCGACCCCCAAGGGTCTTAGTGTTGACGCGTGTGCACGCGTGTACTGCACACCGGACATTCCACCTGTGTCTCTCAAGGAAATGCATGAGCTTTCTGCTTTCAAGTGCATCTCACTCTTCTCTCTTCCTCTCTCTCTCTCTCTCTCTCTCTGTTCTTGTGGGCTTGTGGAGGGATGTAAAGTAAAGATATTTAATATTTGGAACAATTATAAGCATATATCAGGCTATGTAATATTATTCAATGCTATTCAACCATAATGATAGTACAAAAGAGTGCTGTTTTTAGAGCGCTTCAGAAAACAGGATCAACACCATGTTTATATTTAGAGGTGCTAAACTCAGCATCTGTAAGTGACCCTGTGTTTCTTATGTGGTTCTGTTGTGGTAGTGGTGGGTGTGGTGCTATTGCAGAAATCACAGGGTTCTTAGAGATTTCAATAGCCCAGTCATATTGTTCGTGATTTTTGTGTTTTAGTTTGTTTGTTCTTGGGAAGGGGGGGGGGTTGGATTTCATTGGCTCGGCCCGGTTGCCATGTTACGGGCTATGCTCGCTAACGGTTCTGTGGGTCCGGCAGGTGGGGCGGACAGATTGTTATTCATGGCTATTTTTAAGAGTCCAACTGCCAGGCTGGGCTCTTGAGGTTGCAGCGTGGCGTTGGTCCAGGGCGTGTGATGGTGGTCTCATTTTCACTTTGCCTCTTGCAACATTGTAAAAATGTCACTGGGGTGTTTATGCAGCCCATGAAACCTGTAATGTTAAGAGAGGACCGAGCTACAACAACAACTCATAAGTGTTGACAACCAAGATTTAAATGAATGGTGAAAACAGACAAACTGAATGATAACATCTTCCAATCGTGCATTGACATAACTATTTATTTTCCTGAGATCCTTGTGTTTAATGCCTCCTTTTCATTCATTAAACCATGATGTTTTGAGAGAAACACAAATAATCTACATAACTATACAACTTACAATCGTTCAAATTGACATTAGGGACTCATGCTTGAGTGACAAATTGTTAAAGGCAAGTTTGCCCTGTTCAAATCCTTACAAATGTGCTCTTGAGTAGATGGTCACTGTGGTATGCTGTGGTAAAGAGAGAACTACGTCTTTAAACAGAGTCAGCCAAGGTAGCTGCAATATGTGGTGGGCTTCACGGTGCAAGGACTTTGGGAGGAATGAGAGAAATTCACCCTCGTACGACTTAATAAATGACTTTCTCTTTGTCGATAGAGGATCCAATTATTAACTAAACGTTTCTTAGTGAATGCAATGCAATTATAGAGCATTTAAATAGACCAGCATTTTATTACATACAAAAGTATTATCTACTTTTGAATTCTTTACTAATATTTCCTTTTTTATTGCAATGGGAGACGGGCATCTCCCGACAATCCGAGACATTTTCATTTCATTGCTATCTGATACGCTGTGCCATGAATGCAGACATTTTCATTGCCTTTTTGTATATTGGACCTGTGTACATGGGACAATATCTTTCTTCTTTCCTATTAATTTTAAGTCATCTTAAGTTTGGAAAGGAATAATGCACCATGGCTGCGATTCAGGTGCAATATTCAATTTTCATTTTCTTAGGAGAAAGCTGCATCCACCATATGACAGCAAGGTACATCTGTTTTCCCAGCCGGTGCACAGTTACCTCTGCCTAGATAAGTACACCAGGCACTGGGCAATAAGGAGGGATTTATCATCACCATTACATAAGGACATTTTTACAATTTAGATATATAAACACCACAAAACATCTGCTCATGTATTAAAATGCTATGCTAATGACCGTGACTGAGATTCAGGGCAGTAAAGTATACAATCATTTAAAAATGAGTATTCGTTGGTCCAACGAATACTTGGTTAGAACAAATCACCATCACCATTTTTTTCCTCAAACATTGTAAAGAGACATTGAGTTAGTGAGAGTATGTTTGGTGGCACTCATTGGTACTGGAGACTCCGCTGACCAAAGCAAAAGGACGGCTCTGAATCCTTCTGATGTGTTTTTTTTTCTTAGACCACAGACAGTGTTTATGGCACTGAAGGCGACCGCCTATCTCCCTGTTTACTAGACCAATAAAACTTGGTTGGTTCTTTCAGTGGCGGTGTGTCGGCAATAAGAAAAACAGAACTACGCCATCCTAGTCTTTTAAGACCCCGTCCTGTAAGCAAACCTATTTGTTATGCGCTGGTCTTAAAGTGTTAAAACCCACACCTCGACTGTGATTCATTTGTTGATCCATGGCTCAGATAGATAGCAAATAAAACACATGCACACACACACACTTTTCCTTTCCTTTACCTTTATGGTAACATCTTCCATTCAGGCATCAAGATTACTTTTCCTTTCCTCTTTTCCTCAGATCTTGCTTTAACGCATGGCATTTACTCATCTGTCCTCTTTCTATTCTTCTGCCCTCCTTACACATTATCAAAGGAGGTGTGTATCCTCCTCATTTCACTAAGTCCTAAAGAGGTAAAGATATGGAACAGGAAGTAACCAGGCTGCGTTTGTTACCTCCGAGGTATCTTAGTCATCAATTCCTTTTCCTTGAGAAAGGTTCGGTCCTTGTTGCTTATCTCTTGGCAAAACACTTTTATAAATGCGGGGCGCTTTACTCTTTCCACCACACTGTGTTAGCCTTGCGGCGGCAAAGATAGAGCTTCTCACTGGGTATATTTCGTAGAAAATAAAAAGGCTGACCAAAATTTCACCGGAGGGAAAACTGTCTTTCTTTCTTCTTCTTCTTTCTTTCTTCTTCTTTCTTTTCTCCTTCTTTCTTTCTTTTTTTCATCCTGTCTGGCAATCTTTCGTTCTCTGTCTTCTTTTTGTTCTCTCGGTCTGGGTCCTATCTTTAGGATGATCGCCTTTGCTCCCTAGATGCCGTCTGGATGGACACCATTTGTCTGTCTGTCTATCTGACGCTGCTGCTTTTCTTCCAACAAACATAACCCATGTTTTTATCTTACATGAACCATCGTGCAGCTCATGGGGAAAATATCCATATCTAAATGTTAGTGATCTTGCACTATCATCTGGCAAATGGAAATAGATTTTCCCTGGTCATAGTGTTGTCTTTGCCATCTTGAGTGAGATATCAGTGTGTGTTTCAAATTCAGCTTCCCAAAGGGTGAGTGGTAGAGTGAAATATATTATTCAGTGTAATTTTGGCAGAGAACATAGCTATCTCGATTTTAGTAATGGTCTGAGAAATAAATGTTGCACAAAGCGTATTTTACTAAAATATATCAGAGACTAGTGGTTTGAGATGATCCGTCTCTTTACCTGTTGTTGCTCCCAGTTACATTGTTTTGAAACAAAGTGTCCCTGTTCCACAGACACTTCAATCTTTTTATTTTTATTTAAAAGAAATAATGAACGTAAAAAGCTTGAACTTTTCCGTACGTACATTGAAAGTACGACTATCCATTCACAAGAAATACAAAACCTTGTTTTAAGGCCGGTTTTTAGTTTTGTTTAATTGCGGAAGTGCATGGCCAATACTTGGACCTGGTCTGTGAAGTGTCCTCTGTTTCACAGACACTTCACGGAGCAAGCCCACGCAATAGTATGTTTCATTTATTGCCCATGCGGCAATGAAACCAAACCAAAACCTGCTTGAAAGGTATTGTCTTTCTTGTGAATGGCAGATAGCCTTACCTTCGGTTCAGTAGAGGTCAATGGTCCAAAAGGACATGAACATGAGAGGACAGTGTAGGGCTGTCTTTACTTCTTCTGCTTCGCTGCAGCTCATCGCAAACGTTTTTTTGTGTGAGGGAATCATTGATGTTATGATTTGTTTTATTATAATAAGTAATAGTATGATCTCTGTGGTTTTGCATGTAGACCATGCGGATCATGGCATCTCAGGAGCAAGTGTTTCAATGTGCAAAACGACAACCTCTGTGCAAGACGCACACATCTTATTTGCCCCTTAATGACACAGTAGTATGCTCTATATGTGCAGTGGTGTACCTCTGTACTGTTTCTGTAAACATACGATAATATCCTCCCCCGTTCCTACCTCTTTTCCACGGTAGGCTAGGAACAGTAAGTAAAGAGGAAGCCTCCCAATGTTTAATCCGTTATACTTCTGGGGATTATGTCCCACTGGATACACAGAAATGCCTTAATAACATGGGGGGGGGGGGGGGGGGGGGGGGGGGGGTTCTGTATAGACACACACACATTCAAATGAGTATGACAGGGATTTTAATTATTTGAAATTGTGATGCTCGTCAAAGAAATCTCTCAGAAAGGTTGATTAGTGGATGTCTGTGTGTGTGTGTGTGTGTGTGTGTGTGTGTGTGTGTGTGTGGGGGCAAACAAAGGAAGGGATTTACATTTACTCAGCTGAGGTTGAAATTCTGGCCCTGATTGTCATCACGAAGCACAGTCATGGCCATCAGCACAGATTAGTGTTTTTTTGACCTGGTTTAAGGGATTTCATTTTCATATATCACCACTGATGAATTGTGTGTGTGTGTGTGTGTGTGTGTGTGTGTGTGTGTGTGTGTGTGTGTGTGTGTGTGTGTGTGTGTGTGTGTGTGTGTGTGTGTGAATGTGTGTATATCAGAGAGAGCGAGAGCGAGAGAGAGAGAGAGAGAGAGAGAGAGAGAGTGTTTGTTTGAGATTGTGAGTGTGTTAGTGTGTGTGTGTGTGTGTGTGTGTGTGTGCTTGTGTGTGTGCATGCAAGTGTGTGAGTGTGATTTGGAGTGTGTGTGTCTGTGTGTGTCTGTGTGTGAGTGTGTGTGTTTGTGTGTGTGTCTGCAACTGTGTGTGTGTGTCTGTGTGTGTGTGTGTCTGCAACTGTGTGTGTGTATGTGTGTGTGTGTGTGTGTCTGCAACTGTGTGCGTGTGTGTGTGTGTGTGTGTGCGTGTGTGTGTGGCGAGGTCATGCGAGGTGGTCTCCATCAAGAGCAATGGGACAGTAGGGAACACCCTCCTGCGGTTCTGTAAGCAAGCCAAAGCCGCCACCGGCAGACCTGTTGGCCGGTCCATGGTTTGTCAGAGAACCGGACCCGCAGTACCATGTGCACAGCAGCGTATTTGCATTTAAATAGGTTTCCTATAACATCCCAGATTTATGAGCACCGGTATAAACAAAGCCACCCAATCTACCAGCAAATAAAATGCAAAGTGCAATGTGAGAACAGTGGAACGGGGCTGTTCATTTGCCAAGTACACACAGTGGAATATAATTTTAGAACACTATGCAAGTATCCTTGGGGACAAATGTCAAATATATAGAAATCCTTCTAAAGCAGCCTTTGGTGGCTAAATCACAAGGCTCAACATTTCTTTGTAGAAATGTCAGGCGTGGATTGTTTTCTAGACAAGAGGATTAGAGTAAAGAACTCAAAAGATCCCTTTAAGATGTTAAGGCAGCAGCAGCCAAAGAAATGCAGCCTCCTTTCCCTGTCTCACCACGTCTGGCAGTACTACTCCTGATGCTTGTGCACCACGCCCTCTGCTGGCCATAGCAGGGACTAACACACCACACATAACTGGACTCTTACATTGGAACGCAAGGAGCAGGTACAACATCTTTGTGCTGCCATTGAAATAGTTGGGATTGAATAGCTCAGGTTTAGCCTTTTGTTCTAGTTACAGCATTGGATAAAAAATAATGCTGAATGTTGAAATAATAGGAAGTCAATGCTTATTCTCTCGGACTTTCAAATGAACGAAATCCCGTTGAGGTGTGAATGGCATTGTGGAATAGAGTGGCACTTGCACGAGTGTCTCCAAATGTTGAGCATTTCCCGGACAAGCACACTATCGCGGTTCTACAATTGAGAGGCTTTAGTAGCGCGACCTTGCTTTAAGTATGCTTGTGTTTGAGGTAACTGGATTCAACGCCTGAGCTCGCTTTTGTTTACTCTCCTCTCACAGGAGCTTAGTGAGCAACAAGGCCCATAAGACAGACAGACAGAGAGAGAGAGAGAGAGAGAGAGAGAGAGAGAGAGAGAGAGAGAGAGAGAGAGAGACAGACAGACAGACAGATAGACAGAAAGAGGGAGAGACAGAAAGAGGGAGAGACAGAAAGAGACAGAAATAGAAAGAGACAGAGAAAGAGCGAGAGAGACAAAGAAGCAGGAGAGAGAAGCAGAAATATTCTCAAGAATCACTGAATTAAATTTGATTCTTTTTTCCTGTTCAATAGAGAGTTCAACAAAAATATTTAGGGAGTTGGGGAAGATAGTGTTTTTCCAACTTAAATGTTTTCCACCCGGAATCCCTAGTAGGGCTGTGTAAATAGTATTGAAGTATTGTTCCCTTAGGTTGAACTTATTTTTTTTGTTATTTCAATTGCAGTTGCGATTTATTCTCTGGAAATGATTTACAGGGGACCTTTACTGTTATTGTAGAACGACGTGTTTTTTATGCAAAAGGCAGCGGCGTTTGGGAGAAATTTTATCTTTTGTCAGGCCTAGAGGTTTGGATTACACAACACAACACACATAAACAACTCATTTACCTCAGGTTTTTGATTTGCTGTTCAAGCCCAAAGTAGTGTTGGCGTCGAGGGAGTATTACTCACACATCATTTCTCAATCCATTGGCGTATTGACAATAGTGCTGTCAGTGAGATCGCTGTGGTCGTGGTCCAAGGACCAAAGAATGCTCCTATTGGACCTACTGATCAGCTCCTTCCAGAAAGAAGTTACACTTGCAATCCCAATGCACTTTTGTTTTTCTCACTTCACCATCCAGCCATGATTTGATGGTGAACTAAACTGCTGAGGTTGCCATCATTGATTCATGATGGGGTCTCGTCTTCCATAAGCCTCGCATGAAACCCAGCCAGACCGGTACGGGTCGGGGCCGGGCGTGGCTGGCCCACCAACTGTGGATAGGTGCGGCTCCGCAACAAAACCCCATTCAATGATTGGACGCACACCGTCAATACCTGTGCAGAACGGGCTTCTAGCGCCTTTATAAATGGCTTCCACACACAACTTTGTGGTTGATATGGCTTTTTTTTCTTCTGAAAAACCAGCCCATTGCCCCAAAACAACAAAATAACGAAAGGAAAATGTGTGATACTGGTAGTCTGTTTTGATTTGCCATACTGGTGGAAGTTCGATATTTTGTGCAATTTTACTTGTGACTTAATGTGACTTGTGCCTCTACTGTGGCCACAGACCTAGATGCGTAATGCAATGATTGGACAAAGTGCCACGAATATTTCTATAAATCAAGTAAAAGAATTGCTCCTGTGTAAAAACGTTTTTCTTAGTTTTTATATTTATAAATAAAATGTTACTTGATAATTCATTTGGCTGACGTTCTATAAGGACTTTGCTTTGTGTGTAAAACACCTGCTTCTTGTTAGTATTAATGAAACTGGACTCACTGTCACTATCTTTTACATAAACCATGAGCCATGCATGCCTGCACAAGACTTTAAAGAAACATACCTTTAAAAATAAAGCATTATTGCTCCAGGGAATTTAAATACGTGATTTGCTTCTGACTGGGTTAATTGCTCTTGTTGGCATCTATTTGCCGGCTGAAACTCTGATAAATAATTTGCTTACCATAAATGTATCAATACTTACACTTAACATGTCTTTGTTCCTTGAGTAGGGATTTTAACTGGGAGGACTGACCTCACAAACTAACTGGATTCATCATTCTCTGTTGTGTGTCATTTAGGCATACATACACATGTAGGTGTACATCGCAATTAGAGTGGTAATAGATTTGTAGTTGTTTACTATCCCTAAAGAGGCACTGATTTTGTCTTGTCCTCTAATAGCCTAGTTTAATTTCTGCAATGCTATCAGCAAACAGATGCTAGCTTTCGCCAGTGACGACTCCCACTCGTACCCAAAAATAAAACAAGTCACAGACCCCAGTTCTGCTTCTTTTGTTTTGTAGACTCGATCCAATCTGCACTTTCTTTCTAAAACACTTCTCTTAAAAGATTGCTTTTGAATCTGCTAAGGCCACTTGACAGCTGTGCTCTGCCTTTTACAACCATAGGTAGGGTAACAGGTTTTTTGTCATCATCAGAAATGCAGATGCATCATTAGATAGACGGTAACTGTTAAGCAGGAGAATAGCTTTAATATCATTAAGTAAAGTGGAAAATGTGATGAGGGAAAATGGGAAATGAAATAAATAATATATGCTGCGAGGGCATCCAAGACCTGACAAAATAAACTGTTCATTTTCGACACAAGACTCATTGATGAAAAATACTTGAAAAGTGTTTTAAATGAAGAATGTTATGCAGTGGATACACGCAGTTTGTTATGCAGTTATACACACACACACACACACACACACAAAGTTATAAAAAAAAGAAAGTGGGATAGCAAATACGTCTCGAAACTTTTCATTATCTTTTGCCTTGTAGTTGGCCAAGGCAGCCAAGGACACGGCGAGAGTGTGGAGGAGCAGAGCGTAAACATTGCACATAAATAAGCACAAATGCTCATTGAGCATACATTTAGATGTTATTAATAGGGCTACGAGCTTAACCCACACTTCTTCCTGCTTGTCCATCAGGTGCAAACTAAGCTGGCTAATTACAATATCATGACCATGCCCTGTAAAGTCCTGAGGAATGCTCTGACGTAGTATAGTATATGACGAAGTATATAAACACATCTTCCCATTAAAAGGTTGGAAGATGCCTCATAATAAAAAAAAAAACAACAACCGTAGCTTCAAATGATATATCAATGTATGGACAAAAACAAACAAAGTGGTTTCAAATAACATATGTGTTAAATAATAAAGTGCAATACAGTACAATATCAAATTCAAATACTTCTTGTCCCCAGGGGCGGGGGGGGGGGGGGGGTTGGATTGAGAACTTTCAATCGAGATCAAACTCGATCAAGATCAAAAGTATTTTACATTTGTATTACAGGCTTGTAAGAATAGCAACTAGTTTTGTGATGTAGCCTGCAGATGGTCATCTTCTTTTACAAACCCCTCTTTCCCTCCCACAATGCATTTGATGTTCCCTGTATATGGAGCGATGCCTCCAACATAGCTTTTTTGCCGTTTGATGTGCAGAGATCAGAGCCGGCGGTGGTGGTGGTGGTGGTGGTGGTAGTGGCGATGGATGATGGAGGTGTTGGCGGCGGTGGTGGTGGTGTCATTTGGGCACTTGAGCTGGCAGTCGCACAAATGTACACCTAAAGCACAGGTTCAATCTTCTTTGGGAATGAGAAAAAAAACGGTCAACTTCAAAGAAAGATGTGCTGGGTCACCCTTTTAATGGAAACCTGGAGTTTTCGCTCCCTCACCCAATTTCAATTCGATCAACAATGGGTTGAAGGAAGCAAAAAATAATGTGGTCGCCCCGGTAGGACTCTATCGCGGCGCCTCAGGTTCCGCGACATTGCGGCAAACATGTGTAGCAGCGATCCTGGCCGCTGCTCTCTCTCTCTCTCTCTCTCTCTCTCTCTCTCTCTCTCTCTCTCTCTCTCTCTCTCTCTCTCTCTCTCTCTCGATCGCTCTCTCTCTCTCCTGATCTCTCTCAATCTCTCGATCTCTCTCTCTCCTGATCTCTCTCAATCGCTCTCTCTCAATCGCTCTCTCTCTATCTCTCTCTCTCTCGATCGCTCTCTCTCTCGATCGCTCTCTCTCTCTCGATCGCTCTCTCTCTCTCCTGATCTCTCTCAATCTCTCGATCTCTCTCTTTCCTGATCTCTTATCGAGCGCTCTCTCTCCTGATCTCTTATCGATCGCTCTCTCTCCTGATCTCTCTCTCTCTCTCCTGATCTCTCTCAATCGCTGTCTCTTTATCTCTCTCTCTCTCTCTCTGTCTCTCTCTCTCTGTCTCTCTCTCGCTCTCTCTCTCTCTCTCTCTCTCTCTCGGCATTGATCTCCAGTTTGAGGCCTGCCAATAGCATCTCCTCGTGGACACCTTTTCCCCCTCGCCCTCTATCTGCTGCCATCCATTATCCATGACGTTAGCTCCCGTGAGCATTTTGCCAACTGTGGTAAATTCCTACTTCCGTCAGCCGATTGCTGACTGCTCTACTGACGACGGCATGCAGAAAGAGCAGAGACTCACTGTGATTATTATTGCCGTGCAGATGGCGAAACAGAGAAGTCGATTATGGTGGATGAGATGTATCAAAATCGAATCTTCTCAAATATAGAAAACCATGACAGCTTCTATGATGATCCGCCAGCTCAGCTGTTTCAAAGTATCCAAGGTTACAGAATTGGCCAGACATAAATGAAAGAAAAGAAAAGGAAAAAAACAACAGCTCTGAATTGCCCATGGGCTACCCAAGCTTTTCCCTGTGTCATCAATAAAAGCCAGAGCACAAAACATAAATAGGACTCAGGACTCATAGTCAATCTTTAATGGGAAATATTGATTAGAGCTAACTCTTGAGCACTTTCAGTTATTTGGGAAAGTGCACTTTTTTTCTTGCTTTCATGAGCAATTAATGATAAGTGGTCTCCAGTAAGAAGCTCCTCCTACAGTACACCCAAATATAGGCAGAGGTGAAACTTCCAGGCGTAGGAAGGAAGAATACAAGATTGAGAAAGTAAAAGCCTTGAACCTGGACTTTTGAGTCCATCTATCTAGATTAGGTGATAGGCACAACCAAGAGCTATAGCCAATGAAATGTCTGGTCTGTCTCGCCTTTTACTTTTACTTTCTGAACCTTAAACTATCCACCACTGAACATATTTTCCAATCTCTCTTGCCCAATGGCACTTTATAATATAGTATTTATTAGGACCAGAGAGAGGGCAATTCTTTCCAAACTAGTCCTGGTCCATATCTTTAAATGACCAAGCTGCACCTTTTCTTTTTAACTATTACCCACCCTCTATCAATTTTAAATGACAATTCAGCAACATAGACACGTAGGTACAGCAGTAAATATTTTCACCCATTGGCCATTGATAAGCTTAGGTCCAAACCAAGCCTTGATAATAATGTTGTTGTTCACTTGACTACTGCTTCATTTTATTTTATTGTCGTTATAGGTCTACCCACTTGTGTTGTACCGCATGTGCTTGTCATCCCTTGTTCGGTCTCAAGTTTTCCTTCATTTTCTCACTGGGTTTGGGGAGTATTTTAGTCTTTCCCTGCATGAGGACTAAAGGTTAGGGGAGACTGTTGCCAAATCTAATTTAAACTTGAATCCTTAGGCCTGGGGAGACCTATAAGACCTTTTGAGTGTTTAGTGCAAAAGAAAAAGAAACCCTTGACCTGACCTTTGCTGATGCACATCTACCATCTCTCTCTCTCTCTCTCTCTCTCTCTCTCTCTCTCTCTCTCTCTCTCTCTCTCTCTCTCTCTCTCTCTCTCTCTCTCTCTAAAAAATAACAATGTCAACTTGGAAATGATAAAAAATTAAAACTAAAAATAAGTATAAATCAAGATTTTGTCTCAAAGGTGAAAAAAAAAAAAATACATAAAGTACCAAGGCAGTCTCTCTGTTTGTCTCCCTGCAGAGGAGGGCGGTGATAGCCATCAGCCTGGGGGTAGCCGTGTCCCTCTTGGTGGTGGTGGTCAACTACTCAGAGAAGCCGTACGTTCTGCTGCAGCCCGTGTTCGGCCAGACCTTCAGCAGCCACTGGATGTTCTTCCGCCAGCCTCACCGGGACTTCAAGCCACACACGGGTTACGTGAGTGTGCCCAAGCAGGAGGTAAGATCAAGCCTCGACACTCGCTTGGCCTTGCGCAGGCAAATATATTGGTATTGACGCCTGGTTGCCAATGTTTTTGCATGTGCGCTAGCCATAGCACCGCTCGACTCATGCTCCAGCTTTGTGAACAGGAAATCTTAAAAGGCGCAAGGTGCTAGTTCTTATAATACATCTCTGGGTAAGGGATAGGTCGCCAGCTAGCGTGAGGACATCAGAGCCTAGCTAATGTGACGGCAGATGCTACTAGCAAATGGCAATTATGTTTTCCAAATTTCCCGTCCAGGATTAATAACGTATCTGATCTTATATGTCTACAGAAGTACCTGTTTGTTGGTATTGGTATTATTTCATTTCCAATTAATTTCACCCAATTTAGAAATGTTGAGGGATATTGGTGATGAAATTATTTGACTTCTAACTCTACAAGTGGGTGAATCCAGCGTCAATCGAACACAACACACACACGCATTTATATTGCAACATTATATTTCAATTTCTATCAATTTCCACATTATAACATTTTGTATTCTTCACCAACAAAGTGATTTACACTGCTTTACATTAGCATACCAGATTCCCCTCTACGCTACAAACGTATTCAGCTACAGCAGTGACAAGAGCAACTCCTAATAGTTTTTCTTTATTCATTATCGCGGTGTTATGTGATTGGTTTGAAAAAGGTGGTTTGAAGTCTGTGCCGCACGTTATTCCAAACCCCCGTGTCCGAGAACTCCATTCTGCTGCCTTCAAACAGCCACGGCGCCGC
>JACYXH010000474.1:282500-301747 GCA_026745465.1 Lota lota | reverse complement strand
AGGATGAGACAGACACACACCGCTAAAGCACCAAGTAGAACAGAGAGACAACAGCCCCCTGTGGGATGGCTCAGCTAATATAAAAGCAGTGAATAACAAATCGTTGAATGACTGGTCAATATGTTTGTTGTGTTATGTCCAGTTCTCCAGTCTACCATGAATGAGGAGAGAGAGGAGGGGGGTCTACCTCTAAATCACACTCTCTGTCTGGGGAACATGGGCCACCAGAGCAAAGCTAAGAGGTAAGAAGAGGATCTCTCACTGTCTGTGACTGTTGTCCATCTGAGCTCAGCAGTGATATATCATCTATCATAATGTCTGAAGAAAAAAGCTGTCTGTGTGTGTATGTGTTGAAGCCCCCAATAAGGGAAATAAATACAGCAAGAGGAACCTGGTTATGTGAGTGATCAACATCGTCTAAATAAGATGGAGGTTTTGAACATGGTTATCAGCATACCCCTGTTTGGATAAAGTAAAAAACCATGGTGACAGTGTGTGTGTGTGTGTGTGTGTGTGTGTGATATATTATAATGAAATACAGCAATAACATCCATGAATCCTGGTTCTTGTTTTTCTAGAAGAGTCCAGCAGGAGAGAGCAGACTCCCCTGGACCAGCTGTGTCTCCATGAAGAGTGACCGTCTATGGCTCTACCTGTTAAGTTTTTAAAGATGGAAATCAGTCTATTGAGAAGAGGTGAGGTTTTAAAGAGTGACTTGTGAGCATGGATGAGGGTTTCTTCAGCAGTGAAAGATAGGGGGGGGTGCAATGTTCTTTGGGATGAAAGAAAAGGCTGTTTTAGTGATGTGGTTGACATGGTGTGAATGAGAGGAGGGATAAGGCTGTTTTAGTGTGATGTGGTTGACATGGTGTGAATGAGAGGAGGGATAAGGCTGTTTTAGTGATGTGGTTGACATGGTGTGAATGAGAGGAGGATAAGGCTGTTTTAATGTGGTTGACATGGTGTGAATGAGAGGAGGGATAAGGCTGTTTTTAGTGATGTGGTTGACATGGTGTGAATGAGAGGAGGGATAAGGCTGTGTTTTAGGTGTATGACATGGTTTTGAATGGTAGTGAGAAATATGCTGTTTTAGTGGTGGTTGACAGAGATGAAAGAGGAGGGATAAGCTGTTTTATGTTGACATGAAATGTTGAAATAAGCTTTCCTTGTTTTAGTGATTGAAGGGTGTGAGACATGGGAATAGAGGTGGTATCCATGTTAAGTGTGATGTATGAAATGGTCGAGAGGATAAGGCGTTCTTGTCTTGTGAAGAGGGTTAATAACTGGAGCGGATATGAATGATTAGGTGTTTGGTGATGGTGGATGAGAGGAGGGAAACTGAGTGTTTTTTAATGATAGAAGGAGTAGGATGGTCTGTATTGCTGATGTGTTTTCATGTGTGAATGAGAGGAGGGATAAGGCTGTTTTAGTGATGTGGTTGACATGGTGTGAATGAGAGGAGGGATAAGGCTGTTTTAGTGATGTGGTTGACATGGTGTGAATGAGAGGAGGGTTTAGTGCTGTTTTAGTGATGATGTGTTGACATGGGGTGTGAATGAGAGGAGGGATAAGGCTGTTTTAGTGATGTGGTTGACATGGTGTGAATGAGAGGAGGGATAAGGCTGTTTTAGTGATGTGGTTGACATGGTGTGAATGAGAGAGGGATAAGGCTGTTTTAGTGATGTGGTTGACATGGTGTGAATGAGAGGAGGGATAAGGCTGTTTTAGTGATGTGGTTGACATGGTGTGAATGAGAGGAGGGATAAGGCTGTTTTAGTGATGTGGTTGACATGGTGTGAATGAGAGGAGGGATAAGGCTGTTTTAGTGATGTGGTTGACATGGTGTGAATGAGAGGAGGGATAAGGCTGTTTTAGTGATGTGGTTGACATGGTGTGAATGAGAGGAGGGATAAGGCTGTTTTAGTGATGTGGTTGACATGGTGTGAATGATGAGAGAGAGGGATAAGGCTGTATTTTGATGTGGTTGAACATATGTGAATGATAAGGCTGTTTTAGTGATGTGGTTGACATGGTGTGAATGAGAGGAGGGATAAGGCTGTTTTAGTGATGTGGTTGACATGGTGTGAATGAGAGGAGGGATAAGGCTGTTTTAGTGATGTGGTTGACATGGTGGAATAAAACGAGGTGTAGAATAAGGCTGCTTTTAATGAACTGTGGTTGACAAATGGTGTGAATGAGAAGAGGTTACCTGTATTTGAGAGAAGTCAGAGGGTGGTGTGGGTATGG
This sequence comes from Lota lota, assembly GCA_026745465.1. NCBI lineage: Eukaryota > Metazoa > Chordata > Actinopteri > Gadiformes > Lotidae > Lota > Lota lota. Next base: position 299,500 of record JACYXH010000474.1, on the reverse strand, counting down.
GAATGTGCTCGTCTCACGACATAATATATCTCTCGCATTTTATACCAGTGATTAGATCCATGCATTCTCAGGAGTGACAGAAAGTATTTAAGTCACCCATTGTAAATATCATGACTTGAACGAACGCAATCTTTTCTAGAGGAGGGAGAGTTCTTTTCCCTCCTCTCATGGGGAAGAGAGGACAGTGTAGGGGTATGGAACGAGAGCATAGGAGTAGGGTTTGACGTGGTGCTGAGATGTCCAGGAGGATAACGGAGAACTGGCGTCTCTGTGGTGAGGACAAATGACATGAGGAAAGGTACAGGAGGGGCGAGGACATACAGACCTGAAGGAGTATTAGTAATATCTTCATTCACAAAAACCCTTTAGCAATTGGCCATGGGCACCGTGAGAGGGAGACCAATTTTCACACAACATCAGTACGAGGGAGCCCTGATCAGGAAAAATAAAACAGGAAAGACCAAGGATAGGAGGGGGACAGCTAATAGATATCAACAAATCCTGTACCTGGAATAGTGCTACTGGAGTGATCAGGGACTGAGGACAAATCACAAGAGAAGTGTAAATGACATGTTATAAGGGGCGCATCAAAAAATTGATTTGAAATCAACTAAAGAAACATAGAAGACCCTTTGAAACATATCTCGACAACTAAACGGATTAAGAAAAATTTTTGAATGTAAATGTTCAGAGGATATTTGCAGTAAATTAGTTGAACAGTTATTTGGGTTATGGACCGAAACCGGTGTCTTTCTGATCCTGAATGATCAAGATGTGGCTGGTGAATAAAGATCCAGTGGAGGAGGCGTGGTTGTTTATGGGGAATGTCAAGCAGTCAAGGTCAAGCTTTCTGTGATTCCCAGTTGATTTTCATGCAACACAGACACGGCAGTGGAAGATGAACATGAGTTTTTCAAGCATTGCATGTCTTAATCCGTGACCGTGTGTGTATCCTGATGATAGCCGTATTGACGATTGAAGTTAAATGCAGCTCATTCAGTTAAAGTTGAGTTTGTGCAGTGGAGCGCGTTGAGCCTCTCCGAATATAACATGTTTCTCACGGTGAGCATAGGTGCTGTCTTCACTTTAGGTCTGCTGCTCTGGGAGCCATTCTTCCTTCTCCCTGAAGGTGAAGTTCAAGTGTCAGTCTTCTTGGGGAGCCATCGCTACTTCCGTCAATCAGCAACAGGTCTGTCTTCCTATGCCAGGTCTGTCTTCATCGCAAGGCGTGGAGAGGTCCAAGGAACATGTCTTCTCCATGGAGCCAGGTCGCTTCTCATGGGAAAGCACTGCCCTGGAGTGGTTGCACCCTTTCTCAGATGCCAAAGACTGTTGGTCACTGAGTCTTGTCCTGGTCAGGGAATATTTTTGGGGTCCTTCACGGTGGTCAGATTCATGTCTGCACTGTGGATGTTCTTCTGTTGAGGGGACCAGAAGAGCATCCCAGCATGTTTTACTGATTGATTTCTGTTTCCACATTGACGCCAAATCATTTTCTTTAGTTGTTTTTTCTTTCTCTCTCTCTCTCTGAGCACTCGCGGGGACAGTCTATCTTTCCTCTGCACTATTCCAGTCTGGACAATCTGCAGAGCATGTCTTGACAATCTCTCTGGACGTTTCGATCGGAGGTCAACGTGATCCTCTCTCGACTCAGTCCCTCAATCAGGGCTCCCAGAGCAGCGACCAGTGTGTGCTGTGCCATCCACACTTTCAAGGAGCGCCCCGCAATGTGTTTCCCCTATCCCGGACGTGGGTCCAGGGTTCCCCCCCAGGCTTCATCTTCAAGTACGCCAAGGCCAACAACGAGTGCCACCCCTGCCACGCCAAACTGCACTCCCAGGTGTCACAAGGACTGGGGGGTGTTGGGGGTCTAGGTCTAGGAGGACTGGGAGGTGTTGGGGGGTCTAGTCCTGGTATGCTGGGAGGTCTGGTGTCTAGAGGACAGGAGGTATGGGTGTCTTAGGTCGGGAGGTCTGGAGTTATAAGTTCTGGTAGGACTGGGGATTTGGGGGTCTAGGTCTGGGAGGTCTGGGGGTCTAGGTCTAGGAGGTCTGGGGGGACTAGTCTAGGGAGCGTCCAAGGTTTCTAGGTCGAGGAGAGGTCTGGGGGGTCTAGGTCTGGGATGTCTGGAGGGTCTAGGTCTGGGGGTCTAGTGAAGGAGGATGGGAGTCGTTTGGGGGTCCAGGACTGGGAGGGTCTGGGGTCTAGTGTCTAGGAGGTCTGGGGTCTATGGTCTGGAGCAACAAAAGACCTATATATCTTAAATACATTTGAACAGAAATATGGACAAATCCAGATTTTCAGTTTTCTTGTACTTTATTTTGAAAACATTCCACCGATTCCTGTTAGGGGGTTGTCTCATACACACAACAGTTACAGAACGACACACACAACAGGATCATTCTACCCTCAGTGGACTAAGGGGGACACATTTTCAGCGTCACATTGACAAGTAAGTTCGTCGTCTCCATGACCGTCACAGGTGACAGGTGATAGCTGCCGCCGTGGAAACCGGACATCAGGTTAGTTGTCCACCTGCCAGCTGAAATAATGAACCTCTCGCTCTCTCGCTCTCTCTCTCTCTCTCTCATGTTTGGACTCTCTTCCTCTCTAAATAGCTCTGAAGTCTCTTCTCTCTCTCTCTCTCTTCTCTCTCTCTCTCTCTGTCTGTCTCTCTCTCTCTCTCTCTCTCTCTTCTCTCTCTCTCTCTCTCTCTCTCTCTCATCTCTCTGCTCTCTCGCTCTCACTCATCTCTGCGTCCCAGGTCGTCTTCCTCTCTACTGTCCTGTCTCTCTCACCTGATCGAGGTCGTCTTATACGATCTCTCTTAGTCTCGCTTCGGTCTCTCTCTCCTTTCATTCTTCAATACTCTCTCTTTGGTTGGTGGTTCTTTTTATCTTGTACATATCTCGTCTTACCTAACCATTTCTTGTTTCTCTCAAGCTATCTTCAGCGCAGTAGTCTCATGCCCGCACTCATGCTAGCAATAAATGTAGGCCATTCCTAGTTGTTCAGTAAACATTTCAGCTGCTGTTGGTGACACTGCATACTAACTTAGCATAAAGCCTACCCTAGTGTGTAGCATCTAGCCTAACCTAGCTTTTAGCCTAGCACCTAGTGTCAAGCATGTAGGGTCAAGCCTAGTGCCTAGCATCTAGTCTAGTGTTTAACCTAGTATAGCACTTAGCATATAGCCTAGTGTGTAGCATTTATGCTAGTACCTATCCTAGCGTCTAGCCAAGTGCCTAGCATCTGGCTGCATGGCTAGCTCAGTGCCTATGCTGTTGTCTAGCCTAGCTAGCCACGCTTGGGCTATGCTATTCTTTCTGTAACTACAAAAATGAAAACCGCTTCTGCAACGATTACCAAAGGTAGTTTTATTTCAACTATTACAGTTAAAACCGCCACAAACATTCCCAGAGAGAGAGAGAGAGAGAGAGAGAGAGAGAGGGGGAGAGAGAGAGAGAGAGGGGGAGAGAGAGAGAGCGAGAGAGAGAGAGAGAGAGAGATGAGAGAGAGAGAGAAGAGAGAGAGAGAGAGAGAGAGAGAAGAGAGAGAGAGAGAGGTAGCGGTATTAAACAACGTACTACTTAACTAGACAAACCGGCCTATCCATCATGACATGCTTCCTGAACACGGATGCGACCAACTTTTAACTTTTCACTGTCGGCCAGGACCGACACCTCGTGCGTTTCATGAGGGCAACAGCGCCATTACAATCCCACTAAAAAGAAACCGAAAGGGGAGGTCTCGATGGGCGGGGCGGGGGGGGGGGGGATGGGAGTAAATAGTGTAAACACAAGGTTTTGGCTTTGGTTTATTTCCTGCGGCGTTATTATCAGTACAATGTGTTTCCAAAAGCGCTACGGGCGGCCCCACTCTCGTCCGCCTCTCTCTCTCTCTCTTCTCTCTCTCTCTCTCTCTCTCTCTTCTCTCTCTCTCTCTCTCTCTCTCTCTCTCTCTCCCTACCCCATCTCTCTCTCTCTCTCTACCTCTCTCTCTGCTCTCTCTCTCTCTCTCTCTCTCTCTCTCTACTCTCGCCTGTTTACGTCTCTCTCTCTCTCTTCTCTCCCCCGAGTTTCCTACTCTCTCTCTCTCTCTCTCTCTCTCTCTCTCCTCTCTCTCTCTCTCTCTCTCTCTCTCTCTACTCTCTCCCTCTCTCTCTCCTCCCTGTCTCTCTCTCTCTCCCCTCTCTCTCTCTCTCTCTCTGCCTCTCTCTCTCTCCTCTCCGTCTCTCTCTACCTCTCTCTCTCTTCTCTCTCTCCTCTCTCTCTCTCTCTCTCTCCCCCTCTCTCTCCGGTTCTCTCTTCCCCCCTCGCCGTTTGTTTGGTGACCACTGCCACCCCTCGCCGTTTGTTTTGGTGTCAACATCGTTTTGTTTTTCTCTCTTTAATTTCCTTTTCTCTCTCCTCCTCCCTCCCCCCCTCCCCGGCTCACGTCTCCACCCCTGTCCACCACCTCCCGTTTTTTACTCCCCTCTTGTTTTCATCGTGTCTCTATGCTCTCTCTCTCTCCATCTCTCTCTCCATCTCTCTCTCCCCCACTCTTTCTCTCTTTCTCTCTCCCCCACTCTTTCTCTCTGTCTCTCTCCCCTACTCTTTCTCTCTGTCTCTCTACCCCACTCTTGCTGATCTCTTTCTCTCTCCTTCTCCCACCTCTTCTCCACTTTCTCCCTTGCTCTCTTCTCCCCCCCTCCCCGATCTCTCAATCTCTGATACACGAGATAAGCAAAATTACAATGCTAACAATAATGAGAACAGCTACACGACAGCAAAAACAATAACGTTAGTGATGCACTGGAAATAAGATTAAGTGGCTACAAGGACTCTCTCTCTCTGCTCCTCTCGCTCTCTCTCTCTGATATTACTATTCAGCACATGACCACACATCTCATTATTTCAAACCCAGGGTCCTCTCTGTAAATTTCAAACAAATCCCCCCATCCTCCCCCCCCCCCCCCCCCCCCCCCCCCCCCCCCCCCCCCGCCCAATCAATATGGCGGACGAGCGCATCGGCATCCTCGTCGATAGGTAGCGGTTAGCGCGCCACGCTAGCGGGCCGTACATGCCTCGTCCATTAGCGGCTAATGGACGAGCTGCTAATGGTGTTTAGAAGCTCCGCTAGCTTCCCCGGGTCCTTGGCGAACACAAGGACGCTGGCGCCGGATCGAAGGAGCGGATCAAATATTAATATTAATATACCATCAAATATTAATTAATTAATCAAATATTGTATTACTGCGTGAATTTCCCATCGTTTAGTTGCTTTCTCCTCCTTCAGACTGCTGGTCTAACAGTGAAACTCTTCCAGCTCATCACAGAGCGGTGACAACACAACACAACACAACACAGATCTAAACGTCCCACATAATCAGTCCAAGACTTGCAATTGCTTCAAATTTGTATCGGCTTAAGTGTCCAACAAGGGTAATGTACATGTAATTAGCATTAACCGTCTTACAGTTAATGCTAATTACATGCTAATGCGGCTTCCAACACTCACCCACACACACACATTTATATCTATATATATCTATAGGTTTATAGATGAAGGTTAGAGTGAAGGTTAGTAGATTAGTATTTCAGGAAGAGTCTAAAGAGCCTCTATGGGAAGATCTGTTCCCTCGGAAACACGTGCAGAACACACGTGCGCACGCACATACACACATACACACACCCACAAACACACACGTTTATACACACTCACAACACACACAAGCATACAAACATATACACGTACACACGCACACACACACACACACACACACACACACAGAAACAGGTACACATGCACAAACGCAAATACACACACGTTCACTCACACAACACACATACACACACGTTTTTATATGCACACGAAAGCATACACATGCACATGATCTGTATAGAGAGTGTGTTTGTGTGTGTGTTACTGTGTGAACATATGTCCTCCAAGCCTGTGTGTGTCTTAGTGTGTTAGTGTGCAAGCTTGTGTGTCTTTGGCTGTTAGTGAGCAGAGATACAGGTTGACATTGTGTTAGAGTGTGTGTGTGTGTGTGTGTCTAAAGCCATTAGCCGGTGAAGGAGCAAGTTGGACATGGAGGAGTGGGAGCGAGCATTGCAATATGGTGGACAGGAGAGAAGCAGGAGAAATGAGACACGAGAGGAGGAGATGAGGTGGAGGGAGGAGGTGGTGGAGTGAAGGGGCAGGGAAGGAGGAGAAGGTTGAGGAGGTGGGAAGGGAGGAGGTGGGTGGATGGAGGAGCAAGTACAAGGAGGTGAGGAGAAAGAAAGGGAGGAGGTAGGGAGTGGAAGGAGTTTGAAGAGGAGTAGGCAGATTGGACATAATGTATGAAGAGGAGGAAGAGAGGAAGAGGGAGGTGTAACAGTTGAGTCTCTGGAAGTCTCCTCCTTGCTCCTCTCTGCTCCTGGCCAGGCTAGTTAGATGACTGTGGCATTGCTGGGGGGAGGAGAGGGGGAGGTGGGGGTGTTGACACGTAAGGACAGCTGGGAGACGTGAGGTAAAGTGCTTCTCTCTCCCACCGTTTGACGCGTCGTGCAGAAAACACCCAATCACTCGCCTCGCAATCTAAACCACAAGTAACACGTCTCTCACACACGCACACATACGCACACACACACACACACACACATCCCCAGAGACAAACACACACACACACACACGCCGACACACACACACACACCGAGACACACACACACATCCCCAGAGACAAACACACACACACACACCGAGACACATACACACATACACACACACACACATACGCACGTATACACACATACACATGCACACATACACATTCACACACACACCGACACACACACACACACACACACCGAGACACACACACACATCCCTAGAGACAAACACACACACACAGACACACACACTGAGACACATAAACACAGACACACACACCGAGACACACACACACCCACAGCAGACACACACAGCTGCATACTCCTTATCTTGTCGGCGTTGAAGACGTTTGGAACGACTCCGCTCTGGAAAACAGTGTGTCGTTAATCGTGGGGAGAAAAGGTTTGGTGGGTAATGTTCTCCCAGGTCCTGTCAGTGCTTCAGCGCCACACTACATTACGAGCTCATCAGCGCCGCTAGCTGCCTTTATTCCGGGCCTCCCTTCGGCTAATGTGGCGCGCGGCGGCGTGCGGTCGCACGTTGTTTGGTACAAAGAGTGCTAGCAAACGTTCCGGCTCACCAACAAAAGATGTGACACAAAAACGTTAGAAAAGGCGTGGTGGGGGGGGGTGGTAGGGGGGGGGGTGGTAGGGGGGGGGCGGGGGGGGTATATTGGAAAACGCCAATAAGTAAGAATTGCTTGTGACACTTTAAGCAATGTTGACTCGGAATGTGTCTAGAGTTTAATCCAAACGACGATCGACATGAGGATGAAAACGAATGCTGCTCCAGGTTTTAATCAGCGAGTTAAAAGCAGCCAGGGGCCAGGAGGGGCCAGGAGGGGCCCGTTGGTTAGACACTGAGGTTTAGCCTTCCTGTTCCTCTCGCCTTCTTTTGCTCTTCCCCTTATCTTTATCTTCCTCTGTCCTCCCTTCTCCTCCTCCTCCTCCCTCTCTCTCTCTCTCTCTCTCTCTCTCTCTCTCTCTCTCTCTCTCTCTCTCTCTCTCTCTCTCTCTGTCTCTCTCTCTCGCTCTCTCTCGCTCTCGCTCTCGCTCTCGCTCTCTCGCTCTCTCTCTCTCTCTCTCTCTCTCACCTCTCCCTCCTCCCTCTCTCTCTCTCTCTCTCTCTCTCCCTCTCTCTCTCACCTCTCTCTCCCTCTCTCTCACCTCCTCCCTCTCTCTCTGCAGGACTCCCCTTATCGCGGCGGCCATCATTGGCGGTCTCTTCATCATCGTCATCATAGCGCTCAGCGTGGCCGTTTACGTCCGGAGGAAGAGCATCAAGAAGAAGAGAGCACTGCGGCGCTTCCTGGAGACAGAGGTGAGAGGTCACCACGTCTGCTAGCTCGTCCACAACGATACCATCATTTTATTAAAGAGACCGAAATATTTATCGTCAGGCTATTGTTAGGCTAGCAAGAACCAAATATCAAATAGCGTTTTCCATAGGCAGCCATTTTGAGTGGAAGCTATAGCTACCTAGCAAGCATAGCATAGCATAGCTAAACCATGGGTAGCCAAAACGTCAGAATAGCTGCCTAGCTGAACCTTGAGTGGCAAAATCCTAATGATAGCTACCGAGCTAAACCATTGCCAGTCTAGTGGGCTAGCTAAACCGTAAAGTGAGCTCACTAGCTAGCCATGGCTAAAGTACCAAGAATCAAGCTATCTCACCTAATTGTGAGGCAACCTGCCTAGCTAAACCACTACATAACCCATGTGTCTAGCTGGCTAGCTAAACCATAAAGCTAGCAAACTAACTCCACTATGAGGCAACCTGCCTAGCTAAATCACTACATAAACCATGAGTCTAGCTGGCTAGCTAAACCATAAAGCTAGCAAATTAACTCCGCTTGAGGCAACCTGCCTAGCTAAACCACTACATAACCCATGAGTCTAGCTGGCTAGCTAAACCATAAAGCTAGCAAACTAACTCCACTATGAGGCAACCTGCCTAGCTAAACCACTACATAACCCATGAGTCTAGCTGGCTAGCTAAACCATAAAGCTAGCAAACTAACTCCGCTTGAGGCAACCTGCCTAGCTAAACCACTACATAACCCATGAGTCTAGCTGGCTAGCTAAACCATAAAGCTAGCAAACTAACTCCACTATGAGGCAACCTGCCTAGCTAAACCACTACATAAACCATGAGTCTAGCTGGCTAGCTAAACCATAAAGCTAGCAAATTAACTCCGCTTGAGGCAACCTGCCTAGCTAAACCACTACATAAACCATGAGTCTAGCTGGCTAGCTAAACCATAAAGCTAGCAAATTAACTCCGCTTGAGGCCACCTGCCTAGCTAAATCACTAGATAAACAATGGTTCTAGCTGGCTAGCTAAACCTAGCGGAGTGCAGAATGCTTTGGGATTATTCATGGCCATCGATCGGCCTTGAAGAAGAGACTGTGTCTGGAAGCGTTCGACCGAGCAGAGACTTTATATTCAGTGCAGAAACACAGCAGGGGGCTGTGTAGAGCTCTGTGTGTGTGTGTGTGTGTGTGTGTGTGTGTGTGTGTGTGTGGTCCCACATCCGCCATCATATTTTTTCCCCAGGTGTGCACGTGTGTACGCACATGCTTGAGTGCGACACGAACTCTTGGCGGTATGATCAGTGTCGTCATGGGAACGGGGGGGTGGGGGGGCTGGGACTGTTACCCTGCGTTAGTGTGATCTGCAGGTAGGGGGCCACTGTTTCATAGACAGCTGTCACACACACACACACACACACACACACACACACACACACACACACACACACACACACACACACAAACACACAGATATGGAGGAGGGAGAGCAGGATAGGAGTGACAGGAGGAAGGAGAGAAGGCAGGAGGGAGAGCAGGAGAGCAGGAGAGGAGGGAGAGCAGGAGAGGTAAAGTGAAGAGATGTTGCGGGTGGGCTGGAGAGGGCTGATGTGAAAAGAGCAGCGATGGGATTGGAGGAGAGGCGACTAGGGCGGAGAGGAAAGGGAGAAGGAGGAGCAGCAGCAGAGTCGGGTGTAGACACGGCGGTTTGAGGGGGGTTCTCCCTGCGTCCTTGGTCTAAATGAAGTTCTTCAGCTGTGATTATGCCTGATTAGGGCTCTCAGCACCGCACCCCGTCGGGCTGATTTAGAAACCAGCCGTCCCAGCGAGCTCTCCACCCGCTCCCTGGGAGCCTAATTGAGTGTAAAGGTAATTAGGAGGAGCCAAATCCTCAAAGGCACCGTGCCTTATAAATCACTTTGGAGCGAAGCTGCCGAAGATGGGAAATGAACGCAGACGTTCGCCGCCCACGCACACTCAGGGCTGCCGTGGTTCCGGTGAAGCGTTTGTGAACATTTTGAAGGGGTCCCCGTGGTTAACTGGCGGTCGTGAGGTTGGCCGCGCTCTCCCGCTTGTGATGTCACAAGCGGATGTGTTTCTGAGATGGCTTGCAATGGCTGATTGAGCCTCTGTCCTGTTTTCCATCTCTGTTGTCTGCCACCTGTCTAATTCTATGTTCTCCGTCTCCCTGTCTTCTATCGCCTGATTCATTGAAGAGGGAGGGAGAGGGAGAGGAAGGGAGGAAGGGAGGACCGAGGAAGAAAGGCTGAAAGTCCCTGACAGTAAATGGCATTCTGGGAAAAAACAACCCCCACACACACACACACACACACACACATATAGATATAGATACACGCACACACTCTCACACTACTCCCTCTGTGCGCTTCCAGGTCCAGAGTGATGGACAGCTCCCTGTGATGTGTCTAGATCTAGCAAGTTTTGGTTTAGAAGGTCTAGGTTGAAAAGGTCTATGTTAACCAGGTCTGGGTTTAGCAGGTCTAGGTTTAGCAGGTTTAGGTTTAGCATGTCTAGTTTTAGCAGGTCTATGTTAACCAGGTCTAGGTCTAGCAGGTCAGGGTTTAGCAGGTCTAGGGTTCTGGATCTGGTCCCAAATGCTCCGAGGCGCTCAGTGCAGTCGTGTTACTACCTCGTCATTTAGCAGACTCACAGGGGGTACAGAGACAGGTCATTAAGGAGCAGGGTAGGGGTCAGACAGTACAGAGACAGGTCATTAAGGAGCAGGTAGGGGTTAGACAGTACAGAGACAGGTCATTAAGGAGCAGGTAGGGGTTAGACAGTACAGAGACAGGTCATTAAGGAGCAGGTAGGGGTTAGACAGTACAGACAGGTCATTAAGGAGCAGGTAGGGGTTAGACAGTACAGAGACAGGTCATTAAGGAGCAGGTAGGGGTTAGACAGTACAGAGACAGGTCATTAAGGAGCAGGTAGGGGTTATATGGTACAGAGACAGGTCATTAAGGAGCAGGTAGGGGTTATATGGTACAGAGACAGGTCATTAAGGAGCAGGTAGGGGTTAGACAGTACAGAGACAGGTCATTAAGGAGCAGGTAGGGGTTAGACAGTACAGAGACAGGTCATTAAGGAGCAGGTAGGGGTTAGACAGTACAGAGACAGGTCATTAAGGAGCAGGTAGGGGTTAGACAGTACAGAGACAGGTCATTAAGGAGCAGGTAGGGGTTAGACAGTACAGAGACAGGTCATTAAGGAGCAGGTAGGGGTTAGACAGTACAGAGACAGGTCATTAAGGAGCAGGTAGGGGTTAGAGGGCATCATGCTCTAGGATGACTACAGGCAGGTATTGGGGATCGAACCCAGAACCTTTCGGCTGGGAGTCAAACACCCTAAACATCAGACTATCCTGCCCCCCCCCCCCCCCCCCCCCCCCCCCCGTCACATTGTTTCTAGAGCACAGAAAACCTGTGCATGCATATAAACATACATGGCACAGTTGTGTGTGTTCTTCACGTGCGCTGTGCTGAACTCTGGAGCGAACCCCCCCCCTCTCCCATCCCTCCCTCCCCCCATCCTCCCCTCTCCCCCATCCCCTCCCTCCCCCATCCTCCCCTCTCCCCCATCCCCTCCCTCCCCCATCCTCCCCTCTCCCCCATCCCCTCCCTCCCCCATCCTCCCCTCTCCCCCATCCCCTCCCTCCCCCATCCTCCCCTCTCCCCCATCCCCTCCCTCCCCCATCCTCCCCTCTCTCCCATCCCTCCCTCCCCCCTCCCTCCCCCCTCCCTCTTCGCCTGTCCTTGAGGCGCATTTCGTTCGGGAACATTATTTTGCTAATGACTCATTTCCGACATCCATGTGTGTTTGTGCGTCTGAGAGTGTGTGTGTGTGTGTGTGTGTCTGAGTGTGTGTTTGTGTGTGTGTGTCTGAGTGTGCGGCTGCACAAGCTAACAAACAAACAAGCGTCACAGCGGTTTGGCGTCCCTTTGTTTACTTATCGAGCAACGGGGGGGGGGGGGGGGGGGGGGGGGGGGGGGGGGGGGGACTCAGGGGGAGGACTGCCATGTCTGGCCAGAGACAGGCACCATACTGCTGGCTGGGAAATGAAGCTCTCTGTGTGTGTGTGTGTGTGTGTGTGTGTGTGTGTGTGTGTGTGTGTGTGTGTGTGTGTGTGTGTGTGTGTGTGTGTGTGTGTGTGTGTGTGTGTGTGTGAGAGACAGGGAGACCTTGGACCTAGTATTTGATTTAATACAATTTCCTAGCAACCCACTTTCTCCTTCCTCACTCCCCATCTCTCCCTCTCCCCCCTCCCTCTCCCCCTCTCTCTCTTTCTCTATCTGTTCACTATTTTCTGTTTATTGTACATTTCCAGTGTCCCTGTGTTACCGTTTCATGTAACATCCACAAAACACATTCATCCTCTCTCTCCCTTCCTACCTCTCTCTGTCCCTTCTTACCTCTCTCTCTCTCTCCCTCCCTAACTCTCTCCCTCCTTCCCTACCTCTCTCTCCCTCCCTACCTCTCTCTCTCCCTTCTTACCTCTCTCTCTCTCTCTCCCTAACTCCCTCCCTCCTTCCCTACCTCTCTCTCCCTCCCTACCTCTCTCTCTCCCTTCTTACCTCTCTCTCTCTCTCCCTAACTCCCTCCCTCCTTCCCTACCTCTCTCTCATTCCCTACCTCTCTCCCTCCCTACCTCTCTCTCACTCCCTACCTCTCTCTCCCTCCCTACCTCTCTCACTCCCTAACTCTCTCACTCCCTAACTCTCTTTGTCCCTCCCTACCTCTCTCTCTCCCTCCCTACCTCTCTGTCTCACTCCCTACCTCTCTCTCTCCTTCCCTACCTCTCTCTCTCTCCCTCCCTACCTCCCTACCTCCCTACCTCTCTCTCTCTCCCTACCTGTCTCCCTCCCTAACTCTTTCTCTCCCTCCCTAACTCTCTCCCTCCACACTTCAAGTTTTTATTAAATGATAACAATTTGTTATTTGTCATAAGCTTTTAATATTTTGTATTAGGAATAATAATATTCATACATGCAGTTCATTTTATTTTAATTGCCATTTTGCAGAAGTTTATATCCGACAATCAAAGCAGCACGATCGATATTAGAGCAAAGAAAGGTTTATTTGCTATTGATAAAAAAATAAGTACTTTTTATGAATAAATTATGCTACGCTACAGGCTACACACAATGCAAATCAGGTTTACATTTACAACACACACAAAGTAGAAACAAAAGCGCAAAAAGGGAAGTAAAGTCGACGTGATTAAGTCATAAAACATTTTAATTCATTCAAAGCACAAGTCTCCTATTACTGCCATGTAGAGGTCATTATGCCAACCGGGCTACCCGAAGGACTGTACCAACTGGTAGGATGGATCGATCCATCATACATCTGGCCGCTCGTACTTGTGATGTCACAAACGGGTTGATTGTGTCACGGCTTGTGACGGCTAATCAACGCCACACCTGAAGCCCTGTGGAACGCGACGAGGTTGGAACACTGCGGGCTGTGATGTCATGGGGGGAGGTTCTAATATATGACATCATTATAATGTGAGATGGTGGCGGATAAGCCCGGGTGATTATGAAACTGTTGAATCTGATTGGCTCGTTAAGACGAGTATTGATCCGGCCCGAGGACTGAGTGAGTGTGTGAGTGTGTGTGTGTGTGTGTGTTTCAATGTTTATGCTGATCTGAGCCATTTACACCCAGGGCTGCAAATGGAAGACATAAAACACACACACACACACACACACACACACACACACACACAGAGGAAGGGGAGAGGAGGAGGAGGAGGTGAAGTAGGAGGAGGGGAAGGAGGAAGAGGAGGAGGTGAAATAGGAGAAGGGGGAGGAGGAGGAGATGGAGGAAGAGGAGGATGGGGTGAAGGAGAAGGAGGAGGAGATGCAGGAAGAGGAGGATGGGGTGAAGGAGGAGATGGAGGAAGAGGAGGAGATGGAGGAAGATGAGGATGGGGTGAAGGAGGAGGAGATGGAGGAAGAGGAGGATGGGGTGAAGGAGGAGGGGGTCTGTTTTTCCTGTGACTGTGTGTGTATCGATAATGTACGTGTATGTATTCATGTATACGTGTGTGTCCCCCCCGTCAGCTGGTGGAGCCCCTGACCCCCAGCGGGACGGCCCCTAACCAGGCCCAGCTCCGCATCCTGAAGGACACGGAGCTGAAGAGGGTCAAGATCCTGGGCTCCGGGGCCTTTGGGACGGTCTACAAGGTGTGTGTGTGTGTGTGTGTGTGTGTGTGTGTGTGTGTGTGTGTGTGTGTGTGTGTGTGTGTGTGTGTGTGTGTGTGTGTGTGTGTGTGTGTGTGTGTGTGTGTGTGTGTGTGTGTGTGTGTGTGTGTGTGAGATCCATGTAAATGTGTGCATATAGGTGATTAGGATTGTGCATGTGATTGAGTGTGTGTGAGAGAAAGTGTACTTATTCATGTAAGTATGTGTGTCACTTCGGAGTGTGCGTGAGTTGGAATTTTGTGTGTGTGTCTTGAGTGTGTGCGTGTGCATCGCCTGGGAGTGTGTGTGTGTGACTTGGGAGTGTGTGCGTGTGCATCGCCTGGGAGTGTGTGTGTGTGACTTGGGAGTGTGTGCGTGTGCATCGCCTGGGAGTGTGTGTGTGTGACTTGGGAGTGTGTGCGTGTGCATCGCCTGGGAGAGTGTGTGTGTGTGTGCGTGTGAGTGCATAGTCTAGTGTTGCGTTGTCTCCCTTATTTGCGCTACAAAGGCCTTGCTTGCGTCAGCCAATCAGAAGACAGATGGAGCAGAGGGAGTGTGTCCCGACCCTACGGTCGGCTGGCACACTTGGACACTCGGGGCCCCTGGAAGTGCCTAGCGCTAATGCTAATGCTAATGCTACCGCTAACGCTAGTCCCCCGCCGGTTTCGCGTGTCCTTGGTGGAATTATTCTCCCCAGCTCCTATCCTGACGACCAGCTGAATAAACATGCCCCCCCCCCCACCACCCCTCGCATGCCTCCATCTTTATTTATAGACCCCTAGGTCTGTTTTAAAACCCTGTTTACCACCCAGTTATTTAGGACCCTCCCCCCTCCTCTCTCTCTGAGCCCCTCCCCCCTCCCCCCTCCCCCCTCCCCCCTCCCCCCTCCTCTCTCTCTGAGCCCCTCCCCCCTCCTCTCTCTCTGAGCCCCTCCCCCCTCCCCCCTCCTCTCTCTCTGAGCCCCTCCCCCCTCCTCTCTCTCCGAGTCCCTCCCCCCTCCTCTCTCTCTGAGCCCCTCCCCCCTCCTCTCTCTCTGAGTCCCTCCCCCCTCCTCTCTCTCTGAGCCCTCCCCCCTCATGTGAAGGTCTCATGATCACGTCAGGTGATGTTTTTATGATTTGACTAGATTAGACGAGATTATGTCAGACTAGATTAGTTTAAATTAGATTATATTAGACTAGATTAGGTTTGATTCGATTATATTAGAGTAGATTAGGTTATATTAAACTGGAGGAGATTTGACTTGATAAAACTAGATTATATCAGGTTTGACTGGATAGAAAATATTTGACTGGATTAGAATAGATTGACAGATAAAACTGGATTAGATCAAAAAAGAAAATGTTAGACTGCTGGATTAGATAATGTTCAATTAATTAAGTGTAAAATCAATAGATTAAACAAGATTATGTTGCAGATCAGGTCCTGTGTTAGCTTGCTTTGTGCTAACAGAGGGTCAGCTTGCTTCAAGCTAACACAGGGTCAACTAGTTTTGAGCTAACAGAGGGTCAACTAGCTTCGTGCTAACACAGGGTCAGCTAGCTTCATGCTAACACAGGGTCAGCTAGCTTCATGCTAACACAGGGTCAGCTAGGTTCGCGCTAACACAGGGTCAGCTAGCTTCATGCTAACACAGGGTCAGCTAGCTTCATGCTAACACAGGGTCAGCTAGCTTTGCGCTAACACAGGGTCAGCTAGCTTCATGCTAACAGAGGTCAGCTTGCTTCGTTCCAGGTGTGTAAACGTTTGGTTTCTTCAGGGTATCTGGGTCCCGGAGGGAGAGAGGGTCAAGATCCCGGTGGCGGTGAAGATCCTCAACGAGACCACGGGACCCAAGGCCAACGTGGAGTTCATGGACGTGAGTACTGTTCAGAAGTGTGTGTGTGTGTGTATGCTTGTGTGTGTGTGTGTGTGTGTGTGTGTGTATGCTTGTGTGTGTGTGTGTGTGTGTGTGTGTATGCTTGTGTGTGTGTGTGTGTGTGCGTGTGGTTGAGTGTGTGTGTAGTTGAGTGTGTGTGTGTGTGTGTGTATGCTTGTGTGTGTGTGTGTGTGTGTGTATGCTTGTGTGTGTGTGTGTGGTTGAGATTGTGTGTGTGTGTGGTTGAGTGTGTGTGTAGTTCAGTGTTTGTGTGTGTGTGGTTGAGATTGTGTGGTTGAGTGTGTGCTTGTGTGTGTGCTTCTTGTAAATCCCTTTTTAAAACCGGTCTGTGTGTATTCGTTTTTTTTGTTTTGTGCTCGTGAATAGATTTTTTAAAGTGTGTGTGTGTTAATCTGTGTGCATGTGCTAATCCACAAGCGCGTGCGTGCGTGTTAGTGTTAATGTGTATTGTGTCGTGCATATAGTGTGTATTTATCTTCATAAATGCCTTTTCAGAGCCGTTTGTGTCCATGTGTGCATATGCGACTGTGTGTGTCTGTGTGTTGGTGCCTGTGTGTTGGTGTCTGTGTGTCTGTGTGTTGGTGCCTGTGTCTGTGTGTGTGTCTGTGTGTTGGTGCCTGTGTGTGTCTGTGTGTCTGTGTGTTGGTGTATACTATGAAGGGCTCGCCTTGGGAGCCTCTGCGTTGATAGCAGTGTGCTGGTGGTAAATTGTTATGAGGTCCTGGGTAATAAAGTCCAGTCGCTAGGGTTAGCAACACGCTAGCTGCTGAGCTATCCGCAGCCCAGTTCCAATAACGACGGAGGGAGGAGGCCGACTCTCTCTCCTCTGTTTTCAGCTCCTCGCTTATATCCTCTTCCCTACCTTCCTCTCCTCCATCCTTCCCTTCTTCCTCTCCTCTCCTCTTCTCCTCTCTCCTCTTCTCCTCATCTCCTGTCCTTTTCTCCTCTCCTCTCCTATCCTATCCT
>JACYXH010000474.1:277500-280000 GCA_026745465.1 Lota lota | reverse complement strand
AAGATCAGGGCAATGCATCCTGGGAGGTGTAGTTCCTCAGCGTCTCTATAAATGTATTACGTATGGATAAGATCAGGGCAATGCATCGTGGGAGGTGTAGTTCCTCAGCGTCTCTATAAATGTATTACGTATGGATAAGATCAGGGCAATGCATCGTGGGAGGTGTAGTTCCTCAGCGTCTCTATAAATGTATTACGTATGGATAAGATCAGGGCAATGCATCGTGGGAGGTGTAGTTCCTCAGCGTCTCTATAAATGTATTACGTATGGATAAGATCAGGGCAATGCATCCTGGGAGGTGTAGTTCCTCAGCGTCTTCCCCCTCGCCTCCTCCCTGCAGGAGGCCCTGATCATGGCGAGCGTGGAGCACCCCCACCTGGTGCGTCTGCTGGGGGTGTGCCTGAGCCCCACCCTGCAGCTGGTCACCCAGCTCATGCCCCACGGGTGCCTGCTGGACTACGTCCACGAGCACCACGACCACATCGGCTCCCAGCTGCTGCTCAACTGGTGTGTCCAGATCGCCAAGGTAACCAGCGGCCGGGAGGGGGGAGGGGGGGAGGGGTCGGTTTGAATATGTCTCTTTATCTGTGTGGTTGGCTGTCCTTGTGTCTCTTTCTCTTTTTGTAATAATATATATATAAATATATATGTGTATAAAGAAATATATCCATGTGTATGGCTGTGTCAAGTCTGTTTATCCATGTCTATATATTTATATAGATAGATAGATACAGGAGTCTGTCTGTCCATCTGGCTGGCTCAGGGTCCTGGAGTCAGTACCTCTGAGGGTAGAGGCAGGTAGAGGTTGGTCCGCTGAGACTCTGTTGAAGGGATTACAGCGCAGATGCTAGCATTTGGATTTGTCTGCTTGTTTGTTTTGGGTTCGTTCTGGTCTTGTTTCCTTCAACTTTGAATTAACAAGGCGCAGCCTTGCACATACGCACACACACACACACACACACACACACACACACGAGACATGCTTTACTTGAATTCACCAATAATGAATGTACAATCATCTCTCTTGCTCTCGCCTTTTATTACAGTTTCTTATATATTTTATGCTTTTGAGATTGCAAAAATATGTTACAGACAGGTCATTTTTATTCATGTAATTTTGTTGTAATTCATTCGGTGTTATGTTTTTTATATATATAAACATTTTTATTTTTGTATTTTATCTTCATCCTCCCTCCTTGTCACAGCACATTGTAAACATTGGTTTTAAAGGTGCTATCCAAACGAATGCTCTAATTAATATAACTTTATCATTGAGGAGAAAACACACGGATCTGTATAACGCTGAGTTGGGGTGGCCCAGATATCCGTCGTTTGCGAGGAATAACGTTTAGAAGTCACTGATTTCACCTGCAGAGTTTTTGTCCTACTTAGTTAACCTGCCCCTGGCTATGCCCCGCCCCCTCCTCCACTCCTCACTCCCTATTGGCCGCCGGCTGGCTCTGACCCAGCCAGGTGACCGGGGTTCTGTGGGGTGATTGGCTGAGAGCTGTCTTCAGGCGGTGATTCTTTATCACTCAGTGTTTTGGGCATTATGGTAATGATGGTCATTAATCTAAAGACACACATACTGACACACACACACACACACACACACACACACACATACTGAAACACACACACACACACACACACAAACACACACATACTGACTCAAGCACACACATACTGAAATACACACACATACTGAAATACACACACACACGCATATACACAAACACACACATATACACAAACACACATAAACAAACACACACACATACTGATTCACGCACACACACATATACACAAACACACACACATACTGGCACATATCCATACACCCACACACAAACACACACACACATTTTCGACACACACATACTGATGTACACATACACACTTATACACAAACGCACATACTGGCACATATCCATACACCCACACATAAACACACACACACACACACACACACACACACACAACACAACTGGTCTTAAAACCACAGATCTTTCTTTTTTTCCCGCTCTTTTAACTCCTGCTGCCCTGTCCGTGTTCGTGTGTGTGAGCTCTCATGGGGGTCTCTTTCGCTCTCGCTCTCGCTCTCGCTCTCGCTCTCTCTCTCGCTCTCGCTCTTCCCCCCTCCCACACCTGTACTGGTCATTGCTATAAATCACTCGGCAATCTTCTTGTGTTTTGGTTTTTCAGAAGAAATCTCCTCCCCCTCTCCTCATCCTCTCTCCTCTCCTGATCTCCTCCCCCTCTCCTCACCCCCTCCTTTCTCCCAACTCCTCATCTCCTCCTCTCCTCTCCCCTCTCTCCTCATCACCCCTCTCCTCATCACCCCTCTCCTCATCACCCCTCTCCTCATGTCCCCACTCCTCATCTCCCTCCCCACTCCCCCTCTCCTCACCACCTTCCTTTCTCCTCATCTCTTCCTGAGTAACGATGAGAACTACATTCTCTCCCCTCCCAACGTCAACAAGAACCTGTTGAAGAGCGG
>JACYXH010000474.1:265000-272500 GCA_026745465.1 Lota lota | reverse complement strand
ATTATACATTTTTATCTCTCTCCTCCTCCTCGTCTTTTGTTACTTTCTCCACCCATCGAAGCCGTGAGAGAGGAACAGACTTGCTGCTTCCCGTTGTGATTGTCCCTCTCTGCTGCCCGTAGGCCATCTTAAATTGCACAGGGTCCCTGGGCTCGGACTAGCTTAGCTAATTGCTGCTCTTGGATATCGGCACTCCCTCGCAGAACCAAAGCGTTTAGGACGTCGAGTTTGATTGCCGTAAACACTGTCCTCTGCACCGCTAATTGCTGATTCAAACGCCAAGATTTGCTTTAATTACAATATATTTTTTAACATGACAGGACTCAGGAATGTCTTCCCTCGATCACGGGGGGAAACTTCACTTCCCGGAGTTTCCCCAGAAAGCGGAGAGGAATCATTAGCTTTTGGCTCGTCAGTTTGCTCGCGGCAACGTTTTTATTGCCTGGATCGTGACATTTTGTTAGCATCTCTCCATCATAGAGCGATACCTCTACCGAGCTGCCGTGGGTAGAGACGACAGGAAAGACGTACGCACACACAGCCTGATGTGGTTAAGAAGATGGATCGGCAGATGTGTCAACGCTGCTTCCAGGGAATTAATGTGCCTGAAGCTAGCTAATGACTACAGTTAACTGATGCCTGTAGCATGCGAACTGCTACACAAAGCTAGCCAAATGATACCATTAGCGGCTAAATGCTACGCTTTACCGCTACCAACGGCTATCAAACTGCTACCCCTAACCATTATGTCCAGCTTGCTCATTGCTACCGGAAGCCAGCTAACTACGATTGTTAACTTTTACTTAAAACTAGCTAACGGCTACCCTTAAGTGCTACCCACAGCCAGCTAACCGCTGCTTATAACTGCTACCAGCAGTTCGCTAAGTGTTAGCGGTATGCTACGTGATGAGGACCTTCCTCAACGGGCCAACTGATAGTTAGAGGTCTTAAGACCCAGAGCTGTACGGTTAGCTGTCTACCTGCAAGGGATCGGGGTGGGACGGGTTCAATCCCCGACAATACCACCTCACCTCCTGTAGCAGGAGGGCTGCACTCATGGATCCAGGTGTGTCCTAGATTCTGCTGGGATTTATTTGGCGCTCTTATTTTGAAGTTTCACCCGTTTAACCGCCGGCGGCGGTTTCCTTTGAGTTACGCTTGGATCTCTTCTCTCACTGGCAGCATGTCTTATGAATGCTGAGACACACACACACACACACACACACACACAGATATACACACGCGCACACACACACACACACAAGCACTTCCAAATAATACTGCCAGCTCGCTGCTCATTCACACCCCTTTCTTCCCTATCACGTGAAAACACACACACACACACACACACACACACACACACACACACACACACACACACACACACACACACACACACACACACACACACACACACACACAGTCCTCCAGAAGACTACCCAGTCTGCCACCTGAGCAGGTGTGGATGCTTATCTGGCCAGACACAGTTCTCAGCATGGACCCCCCCACCTCCTCCACCCACCCACCCCCCCCCACCATCACCCACGCCCATCCAGGGTGCTGTTGATCCGGTGATGGGATGCTGGGTGCTGAAGAACCTTCGTCTCAATGTCAACCGCTTAACAGACAGAACCAAGCATTTAGTGTCTGGTTATACACACAGCACACACACACACACACACACACAATGGCTTACACACGCACACACACAATCGCTTACACACACACACACACACACACACACACACACACACACACAACGCTTACACACACACACACAATCACTTACACACACACACACACACACACAATCACTTACACACAAACAAATTAACTGAACACACACACAAACACACACACACACTACTATGTCTGCTTTTAGTGCATTAGCCTCCAGAGGCCGGGCCTCATAAGTAGAGCGAACCCGCGGCCCCCATAGCACTTCTTCTGATAGCTAGCATGCCGCAAAACGCTAACGTTGCCTGGTAACAAGTGTAGCCGGCTAACGCGCTGTGTTGTTGGGTAACCGGATGGTTTGGTAATCAATCGGGGCTGTCCCCGCGGAGTCTGCCTGCCTGTCTGTCTGTCTGTCTGTCTGTCTGCCTGTCTGCCTGTCTGCCTGTCTGTCTGTCTGTCTGTCTGTCTGTCTGTCTGTCTGTCTGTCTGTCTGTCTGCCTGCCTGTCTGCCTGTCTGTCTCTCCTCACCTCCAGGACTGAATCGTCCCGACGTCTGAGGATGCCGCCAAACCCTCCTCTTCCTCAGCTCCTCACACTTCCTCTGCTGTTTTTAACTTTATTCTGTGTTTCTCTACCCACAATCCTCGGAGTCGTCTCGCTTATCTTGCGCCCCGCTGGGGTTGCAGCGCGGCCCGCTGCTCCTCGATGCCTCACTCGTTTTCCAAGATATTTAAAACGTCCCCCTCTGTGTCCCCCTCGCTGCCTCGCTACTCGCTGCCTCGCTACTCGCTGCCTCGCTACTCGCTACTCGCTGCCTCGCTACTCGCTGCCTCGCTACTCGCTGCCTCGCTACTCGCTGCCTCGCTACTCGCTGCCTCGCTACTCGCTGCCTCGACACATCGCTGCCTGTCGTCGCTTCTCGCTGCCACCCCGACTCCCTCGCCACCACGCGGGGCTAACTCTTCGCTGCCTCCTCGCCACCCTCGCTGCCACCGCAATCCTACACGAAATCGGACGCCTTCAAACTTCGCTGCCGTCGTCCACTCGCTGCGCCTCTGCTACTCCCTCGCCAACTCCAGAAGACTCCTCGACATGTGCGGATTCGCCAACATTTAGGAAACACTCTGGACGCCCGTAGCGTCAGGCGTACAGGGAACGTGGGACGTGCCGGGGAGAGCTGCATCACACGGTGGCACAGGGCAGAGCGGTGTTAGGGTGGCGGTCCTTCGGGAATTTGATTTGCAGCGCGGCTAATGGCCTCCACCTTGTCCGTCAATCCAACACGAAATCGGAACTTTTACGTTTGAACCCAACTCCGTACATGTGCGTGCACATTTAGCGAACACTCTGGACCGCCCGTAGCGTCAGGCGTACAGGAAGTGGACGTGGGGGAGAGCTGCATCACACGGTGCACAGGGCGGTGTTTGGGTGGCGGTCCTTCGGGATTTGATTTGCGATAGCAAAGGTCCTTTGAGGTTGTCTTCTGTGTTAGCGGCGTGTTGGGCCCCGGCCCCCGTGGACTGGAACCACTCGAACGCAGAAGGCTTTAGTTTGATTCGTGTTGTACGGTCTCCGTGGGGACAGACGCATCGAATGAAAGGTCATGTGGTGAAGCGGCTAATGGTGGTCATTAGCACGCCAACGCCAGACTGAAGCACCCAACATGGCTCGTTTCCATTCCTGTCTCCGGTTGGTTGAAATTGGTGTGCGGATGACTTTCGATCGTTCACACGGCGACGCTAGGGAAGTATGCTAATGTCATATATGCTAATGCTAAACAGTTTATGGGAAAACAGCAGCCCAAACTCTTTAAGAGATGCTCTTTAAAGATGCTCCACTCACCGGTCCCTGCTGTGTCAGGTGGGAGTCCAAAAAAGATTCAAAATAATAATCCGCCTTTACCCGTGACGGCACAGCCCCCACACACACACACACACACACACACACACACACACACACACACACACACACACACACACACACACACACACACACACACACACACACACACACACACACACCGTTAAAAGACACCATATCTGAATCCATACAATGCCCTCCTGCTGTGATTTGGAGGCCATCATGAATTGACCTGCTGTGTTGTGTTCTTAAAACACACAAACCCTTCGTGGAATAGCCAAGTGTGTCTGGGTTCGTCTGTGTCGAGACAGTGGGTTGTGGGAGACAGTGTGTTGTGGAGACAGTGGGTTGTGGGGACAGTGGGTTGTGGAGACAGTGGGTTGTGGAGACAGTGCGTCGTGGAGACAGTGGGTTGTGGAGACAGTGAGTCACTGAGGTCTCGTCGAGGTGACCTTTCCTCTCCCGGCAGACAAGCGGGACGGGGTTCTCCTGGCTAGAGGACTTATGCGCTGCTCCCCTAGCCCTGCTCCTCTAGCGCTGCTCCTCTAGCGCTGCTCCTCTAGCGCTGCTCCCCTAGCGCTGCTCCTTTAGCACTGCTCCTCTAGGTCTGCTCCTCTAGGTCTGCTCCTCTAGCGCTGCTCCTTTAGCGCTGCTCCTCTAGGTCTGCTCCTCTAGGTCTGCTCCTTTAGCGCTGCTCCTCTAGCGCTGCTCCTTTAGCACTGCTCCTTTAGCGCTGCTCCCCTAGCCCTGCTCCTCTAGCGCTGCTCCTCTAGCGCTGCTCTTTTAGCGCTGCTCCTTTAGCGCTGCTCCCCTAGCCCTGCTCCTCTAGCGCTGCTCCTCTAGCGCTGCTCCTCTAGCGCTGCTCCCCTAGCGCTGCTCCTCTAGCGCTGCTCCTCTAGCGCTGCTCCTCTAGCGCTGCTCCCCTAGGTCTGCTCCTCTAGGTCTGCTCCTTTAGCGCTGCTCCTTTAGCGCGGTTCATTGGGAACAAACACAACAGCAGCATCACCGTTAGCATGCCTTCAGTCGAGAGGCATGCTAACAGTAGCATGCCTACCGGTAACACAGCATGCTAGCAAGTCGAGAGGGACATCTTGGCACGCCATCTTGGCTCTCCCGAGCGTTTCCCCGGAGGCCACAGATCTCGTGCACGGTCACGGTAAGGCTTCGTCCGCTCTCTCTGCACGGCGCTGAACGCGGCTAAACGATAGCTTAACCGCCGGCTTGATCCACTTCCAACACCGTGTCTCACATGACAGGAAACAAAGCCGCTGTATCTGATCGGAGGGGCGGTGAGCTGGCGTGTCGCTTCAAAGCAGATCTCCGCTCTTTGCACTGCTCTCACAAACGCTTATCTGATTGGCTGAGGCAGATCGTGCCGTAGCCTATCATTTGGTCCGTCGGTCATCAGAGATGCAAGGCATAGTAAACGGTGTGTACAGGATACATTTGATCCTTTTAGAGGTTACATAAATGTGTGTGTATTTGTTCTAAAAACAGTTGGATCTTAATCAAAGAAGAATTTGATTGACGGCTGGTGCATCACAGGTTACAGAACCAAAACGGTATTGTTGCAAGGATGAAAGCACTCATAGGGAATAAACCTACACAACACTGAGTTTTATAGTGTAGGTGGGCGTGCTAGTGCTGCTTTTATTTTGAAGAGAACACCAGTCCTGAATCACTAAACGCCCTCCTACTCTGAACAAGATGATTTATTGTGGCCCGGTCCTATTGGTGGGTTTGTTGTGGTCCAGGTCCAACGACGCGACACAACATTTCCACCGGGTGACGGGCGCCCCCACCCCACGGGGTGTATGGCCCTCGGGGGAGGGGCTCACAGGGAATCGGCCGGTTCAGCCCCCTGCTGGGTTGGGCCTGGGGTGTCCGCGGCTGTGGGGAAGTGTTGGTGTGTTAATGGCCAGTGTGGGCCATCGATTGGGAAATCCTCCGGATGTGGGAGGTGTTGGGGTGAGGAGAGGGGGGAGGAGAGGGGGGAGGAGAGGGGGAGGAGAGGGGGGAGGAGGGGGCTTATTGTAATCAGAGTGGATATTGATCGGCTACCCAGGACCTCCTGCAGTCATCTGTTTTAAATACACTGCCGGTTAATAGAGGGAGGGAGGGAGGGAGGGAGAGATAGATAGAGGGAGGGAGGGAGGGAGGGAGAGATAGAGGGAGGGAGGGAGGGGGCAGGGGTATTGTCCTGGTATTGGCTGGGTTCTGCTGGGACAAAGCCAAGGCCGATGGAGGAAGGAAAGGAGAGAGAGAGAGAGGGAGAGAGAGAGAGAGACAGGGAGAGAGAGAGAGAGAGAGGGAGAGAGAGAGAGAGAGAGAGAGAGAGAGAGAGAGAGAGAGAGAGGGAGAGGGAGAGGGAGAGAGAGAGAGAGAAGTCCAACTCTGTTTTGTCAGGACGTTTAGTGTGCTTGTGTGTGTGTGCATGCACTTATAATGGGACTTGGTTTGCTGGCAGTCCTGCCAGCAAACACACACACACACACAAACAAGCTGTCCCGGAATAGAGGAACAGTGGAGGTCTGAATGTGTGCTGGATGGAGAGGAAGGGAGGAAGGGAGGAGGTGGTGGAGTTGGTGGGGGTGGAGGAGGAAGAGTAGTTGGAGGAGGATGTGTTGGTGATGGTGGTGGAGGAAGAGGAGGAGGAGGTGGTGGTGGAGGAGGAGGGTGAACAGTTGGAGGAGGTAGTGCTTGTGGTTGTGGTGGAGGAAGGGGAGGAGGTGGTGATGGTGGTTGTGGTGGAGGAAGGGGAGGAGGTGGTGCTGGTGGAGGAGGAGGTGGTGATGGTGGTTGTGGTGGAGGAAGAGGAAGGGGAGGAGGTGGTGCTGGTGGAGGAGGAGGTGGTGATGGTGGTTGTGGTGGAGGAAGAGGAAGGGGAGGAGGTGGTGCTGGTGGAGGAGGAGGTGGTGATGGTGGTTGTGGTGGAGGAAGAGGAAGGGGAGGAGGTGGTGCTGGTGGAGGAGGAGGTGGTGATGGTGAAGTCGGGTACTGGAGGAAGAGGAGGTATGAGGAGGTGGTGATTGAGCTGGGGGAGGGGGTGGAGTGGCTTATTGAAGGTATGAGGAGGAGGTGGTAGGATCTAGGAGTGTACTGGTTCATTGTGGTCTGAGGACACTGTCTCCGAGATCAGACCTGCTCCGTCTACTGTCTGCACATTGAGTTGTCCGTCAGTCTGTCTGTATTTCTATATATCAATGCTAGCTGTTTACCACGATGTCCTAGCAAGCTACCTACCCTACCATGCTACGGCAGCGTGCTATGCTAGCAGGCTTTGCTAGCAGGGAGTGCTTTGTGAGGTGTCAGGACGAGACGCAAGATCCAGTTCATTGAGCAAACAAATTAAGGCTGTAAACCACAGCAGAGACTCTCTCTCTCGCTCTCGCTCTCTCTCTCTCTCTCTCTCTCTCTCTCGCTCTCGCTCTCGCTCTCGCTCTCGCTCGCTCTCTCTCTCTCGCTCTCGCTCTCGCTCTCGCTCTCTCTGTGTCTCTGTCTGTGTTTCTATCTCTCTCTCTCTCTCTCTCTCTCTCTCTCTCTCTCTCTCTCTCTCTCTCTCTCTCTCTCTCTCTCGCCCATGTCCATCTCACCGCTGTGCCCAGGTTGGTCATAATGGGCGTGGAGCTAACAGTGTGTAGCGTTTATCATTGCGTTGCTTCTGCCCACTGGTCCTGATAATGGAGCTAATCGCTAGCTGTGCTCCTAAACACGCCTGCATGGAGATCACACACACACACACACACACTCTCACTCCCACATACACACACACACACTCTCACTCCCACATACACACACACACACTCTGTCACTCCCACACACACACACACTCTCACTCCCACACACACACACACACACACACACACACTCACATCCACACTCTCATTCTCATACACACACAAGCACACAAATATCCACACTCTGACTCACACATACACACACACACGCACACAGAAACTCAGT
>JACYXH010000474.1:245000-257500 GCA_026745465.1 Lota lota | reverse complement strand
GAGTACCTGGTCCCCCGGGCCTTCAGCGCCCCCCCCCCCTCAGGACACCCGGCCCGGCCGCGCCTGGACTCCAACAGGGTGAGTGGTGGTGCCGGGGCACCGGGGGTCGGGGGGGTCGGGACCACAGCCGGGGTCGCCCCTTATGCATGTGGCTGCAGAATCTTTTGGGGGGGGGAAAGGTTGTGTAGACAGAATGTATCGGTAAACACCCACAATAGGCGTGTGCGTGTACACGCTCACGCAGAACACGGAAACAAGACGATGCGTTCAAACACTCGAATCTGACTTGTGTGCAAAGGTCAAAGGTTATTCCCCGCTGTGTGTTCGCTACGCCGCCGTGACCTGAAACTCAACGTCCTTTCACAAATCCTCAGGGTCAATAACGGCCGTTTTCCTTCAGCGGCTTGCGGCTAACACCTAGCGCAATCACGTGCAACCCAGCAGGGGTGACCCGCGCCTGGCCTCTCCACACCCACCCGCTCCCCAGGCTCCGGGTCTTTCATCGGCCCGGCCTTCGCTGGGTAAATAGCACAGGCTCTTTTAAAAGGCTGGAGCCGTTTACTGAGAGGCCGCCAACGCAGACGTGGTTATTTACACTCTGACTCGCATTATTGACTCTTAACCCCCCCGACCTAGCACCACCTCTTCCCCCACCCCCACCCTTCAGGATAAATAACCCCACCCCCTCCCTGAACCGGCTGACACTCCCTCTCCACGCTGTGTGGGGACCTCGCTCGCCCCTCGCTCGCCCCTCGCTCTCCACGCTGTGTGGGGACCTCGCTCGCCCCTCGCTCTCCACACTGTGTGGGGACCTCGCTCGCCCCTCGCTCTCCACGCTGTGTGGGGACCTCGCTCGCCCCTCGCTCGCCCCTCGCTCTCCACGCTGTGTGGGGACCTGGCTCGCCCCTCGCTCTCCACGCTGTGTGGGGACCTGGCTCGCCCCTCGCTCGCCCCTCGCTCTCCACGCTGTGTGGGGACCTGGCTCGCCCCTCGCTCGCCCCTCGCTCTCCACGCTGTGTGGGGACCTGGCTCGCCCCTCGCTCTCCACGCTGTGTGGGGACCTGGCTCGCCCCTCGCTCTCCGATCAGGCAGCTAAGGGGTGGAAGACCAAGCAGCCGATGTTTGAGATGTTGGAGCCTCTTCACCATCGCAGGTGTCATACTATTTATGTTAAAGGTGCTGTAGGCAAGAATCGAGAGTTTTAAAGAGAGAGCGTGGTAAAGAGAGGAAGAGGAAGGCAAGCTTTGGAAATGAAACAACCCAGAAAACGTCCTGTCCCTCTCTGCTTTCCCCCCCCCCCCCCCCCCCCCCCCCCCCACACACACACACACACGTTTCTCCACAATTGAGAGAATCCCTCTTGCCTGTGATTGACAGGCAAGAGGAATTCGTCGACCCAATCAGGGATGACCTGCCCTGATTGGTCAGACATTAGCTGGGCGTGGTCTACAATCTAAATTGGGTCAACTAGAAACCGATATTTTCACAGCACATTTCACTCACTAATAGCTGATGGATGGCTCTGCCGTTTCTGACTAATTACGTTATTAAATCTTGTCTTATTTATTCTTAAGCTTGTCTTCTATTCATCCTATTCTTAGCTTAGTTTAACTTATCCTTTTCTACTTACCTCATCTTTAAAATACCTTATCTTTCCTCAACTTATCATATCCTTACCTTAAGCTATCCTACCTTACCTTAAGCTATCCTATCTTACCTCACCATATCTAACCTATCCTATCTTACCTCACCATATCTAACCTATCCTATCTTATCTTACCTATCCTATCCTACCTTACCTATCCTATCCTATCCTACCTTATCTAACCTATCCTATCCTACCATATCTAACCTATCCTACCTTATCTAACCTATCCTACCTTATCTAACCTATCCTATCCTAACATATCTTACCTATCCTATCCTACCATATCTAACCTATCCTACCTTATCTAACCTATCCTACCTTATCTTACCTATCCTATCCTACCATATCTAACCTATCCTACCTTATCTAACCTATCCTACCTTACCTATCCTATCCTATCCTACCTTATCTAACCTATCCTATCCTACCATATCTAACCTATCCTACCTTATCTAACCTATCCTACCTTATCTTACCTATCCTATCCTAACATATCTTACCTATCCTATCCTACCATATCTAACCTATCCTATCTTACCTCACCATATATAACCTATCCTACCTTACCTATCCTATCCTATCCTACCTTATCTAACCTATCCTATCCTACCATATCTAACCTATCCTACCTTATCTAACCTATCCTATCCTACCTTATCTAACCTATCCTATCCTACCATATCTAACCTATCCTATCTTACCTCACCATATCTAACCTATCCTATCTTACCTATCCTATCCTATCCTACCTTATCTAACCTATCCTATCCTACCATATCTAACCTATCCTACCTTATCTAACCTATCCTACCTTATCTTACCTATCCTATCCTAACATATCTTACCTATCCTATCCTACCATATCTAACCTATCCTACCTTATCTAACCTATCCTACCTTATCTTACCTATCCTATCCTACCATATCTAACCTATCCTACCTTATCTAACCTATCCTATCCTACCTTATCTTACCTATCCTATCCTACCATATCTAACCTATCCTACCTTATCTAACCTATCCTACCTTATCTTACCTATTCTATCCTAACATATCTTACCTATCCTATCCTACCATATCTAACCTATCCTACCTTATCTAACCTATCCTACCTTATCTTACCTATCCTATCCTACCATATCTAACCTATCCTACCTTATCTAACCTATCCTATCCTACCTTATCTAACCTATCCTATCCTACCATATCTAACCTATCCTACCTTATCTAACCTATCCTACCTTATCTTACCTATCCTATCCTAACATATCTTACCTATCCTATCCTACCATATCTAACCTATCCTACCTTATCTAACCTATCCTACCTTATCTTACCTATCCTATCCTACCATATCTAACCTATCCTACCTTATCTAACCTATCCTACCTTATCTAACCTATCCTACCTTATCTTACCTATCCTATCCTACCATATCTAACCTATCCTACCTTATCTAACCTATCCTATCCTACCTTATCTTACCTATCCTACCTTATCTTACCTATCCTTTCTTACCATATCTAACCTATCCTACCTTATCTTACCTATCCTATCCTACCATATCTAACCTATCCTACCTTATCTTACCTATCCTTTCTTACCTTATCTTATCTGCCTTATCCTCTGAAAGGAAAGAAGGATGCCAATGAAAAAAGAAAGCGAGATTCAAAAGATGAAGTGGTTGCCAGTGTTGCTCTGTGTCGTGCATGAGGAGGAGGAGAACAAAGAGGAGGTGGAGGAGGTGGAGGCGGTGGAGGAGGAGGTGCTGGTGAGGATATTGCTGCGGGGCGTTTATCCATCGCTGTTGTGTTTTGTATCCCGGCTTCTTGGCGTAATTGCCGTGGCAACGCAGGGAGCCGGCGGAGGGGGCCATGGAGGGGAGGCAAGGGTGAGCCCGCCGTGGGCTAGCCATCACCCCTCCTCACCCCTCCTCACCCTCCTCACCCTCCTCCCCCTGCACACCTCCAGCTCCTCACACTGGAACTCCTCTATTTATACTCTGTTCTTCAGCTCGTTCAGGTGATCCAATCCAAGCGCTTTGTTTGGTCCCTGTGACTACGCACGCACACACACACACACACACACACACACGCACACGCACACGCACGCACGCACACACACACACGCACACGCACGCACGCATACACACACACGCACACGCACGCACACACACACACACACACGCACGCACGCACATGCACGCACGCACACACACGCACACACGCACACACACACACACGCACGCACACACACGCACACGCACCGACACACACACACACACACACGCACGCACCGACACACACACACGCACGCACACACACGCACACGCACGCACGCACGCACCGACACACACACACGCACGCACACAGACACACACACTGAAGCTCTCGGGGGCAGTGTTTTGCTTTGGGCGCTGGCCTGAGAGGTTAAATGTCTGGTGTTGTGAAGGCGGTGAAACCCTTCCCGGTAACTTTAATAAAGTTTGGTGTGTTTTTGGCGCGGAGGAAGAGGAAAAGAAAAAGAACCTTTCATCTGAAAACACCCTTTCTCTAATGTCCTCTTCCCCTGTGTTACTTCCTGGTTCTGCTCCCCTCCGCTGCAGAACCAGTTCAGCTACCGAGACGGAGGGGCCGACACGGAGGCTGGGCCAGGGGGCGGAGCCTGCCGGGCCCTAGAGGCCGCAGGGGGCGGAGCCTGCCGGGCCCTAGAGGCCGCAGGGGGGAGGGGCCCTGGAGGAGCAGCGCTGCAACGGGACCCTGAAGAAGAAGAGGAGTAGTGGGGGGGGAGGAGGAGGTGGGGGTCGGGCGACGGGGGGAGGAGGAGCAGGAGGAGGAGGAGGAGATGATGGAGGAGCGCAGCGCTACAGTGCCGACCCCACTGTGGGGCCCCGGGGGGCCACGGACGAGGACGGATACATGACCCCCATGAAGGAGAAGGTCTCCTCAGGTACGACACGCACGCACACACACACACACACACACACACACGCACGCACGCACGCACGCACGCACGCACGCACGCACGCACACGCGCGCACACACACACACACACACACACACACACACACACACACGAAAGCATTGCCCACAGGTACTATTTACTATTTTACCGTTTTTTCATTTATGAGATGCGTTCATTCAAAGGGACTTGCAGTGAGGGAGGGGTTGGCCAGTGCAGAGACGGGTCATTAAGGAACCCTTACCTGCTCCCTAACGACATCTGAGTCCACTGGAAGTCTCTTCAGACCTTTAAAGCGTCTGATGAATGACTAGTCAATCAGTAGTAATGGAATACACTCTGCATATCCTCTCAGCCAATTTATACAGACAAAGAATATTCCCCTTTAAAAAGCCCTGTTGAATGAAGGCAGTTTTACAAAGGCTCCAGAGTGTGCAGAGCACGGCTTTGACAAGAACATCCTCCTCCTCTTTGTTCTGCGCAGACCAAGCTCTGAGCGCACGCTCTCCCCTCCCCGCGCTGTCGTCTCCTGTTATTCATGGCCTCCACATCTAGAAAGATGGCCGTTATGCAACCATCCGCCCTGAGTACCAAGCCCCCCCACCGGGCTGTCCGTAGTCTCCTCAGTCCCGAGACCCCCCCCGCCCCCCCCGTCCCCCCGTCCCCCCCCGTCCCCCCGTCCCCCGTTGGTTCAACCCCCCCCCCCCCCGCCCCCCCCCCCCCCCCCCCCGTCCCACCCCCCCCCCCCCCGTTGGTTCAACCCCCCCCCCCGTTGGTTCAACCCCCCCCGTCCCCCCCGTCCCCCCCCGTCCCCCCGTCCCCCCCGTCCCCCCCCCCGTCCCCCCCCCCCCCCGTTGGTTCAACCCCCCCCCCCCCCCCCTGCCAGCTTTGAGCTGTGTTGTCGGCAGTGCGTACGCCCTGCGGCGGGCTGCATCTGACGCGGGGTCAGGCAGCGTAGGAGGAGGGCCGATCGATGGGGCCCCCGCTCCTCATTTAACGGCGCTGGGAAGACTCGCCGGCTCTTGGCCGCGTTTCCGTTACCGCGGGCGACGGGACAAGCGATGGACCGCCAGAGAAAGCTTGGCGTGTTTCCCTGCGTTTCCCACGCGGCGGCACCATTACCGCTCCCATCACCTCTCCATCTCGGCCGCTCATTACCCACTGATCTCCTCCTTCTGCGTCTCCTGGCCTCTGCACCGCTCCTTTCCTGTTTCGCCTTCAAAGCCCTCTCTCTCTCTGAGTTCTACTGCTTTGGTCTGGCGCCGCGCCGCTTTTCCTTTGTTCCTGAATAATCCCGCCTGGGATCGATAGTCCTCGCGTTCTCCGCCTGTCTTTTCTTCATGTGCTCTCCTCCCCCCCCCCCCCCCCCCCCCCCCCCCCGTTGTCCTCCTCCCGAACCCCTCTGCAGAGTATCTGCACCCCGTGGAGGAGAACCCCTTCGTGTCGCGCCGCAAGAGCGCCGAGGTCCACGCGCTGGACAACCCCGCCTACCACGCCACGCCCAGCGCCCAGGCCAAGGGCCAGGGCCAGGGCCAGGGCCAGGGCCAGGGCCAGGGCCAGGGCCAGGGCCAGGGCCAGGGCCAGGGCCAGGCCAAGGGCCAGGGCCAGGGCCAGGGCCAGGGCCAGGGCCAGGGCCAGGGCCACCTCAACGAGCCCCTGTACCTCAACACCTTCCACGGCCCCCCCGCCGACCTGGGTCTGGAGGCGCTGCGGAGGAACGGCCTCCCCCTGCCCGCGCACGGCCCCCCCGCCTCCTCCTCCTCCTCCTCCTCCTCCGCCCTCCTCCCGCTGCCGTGTCCGTCCGGCGCGCCCTGCCTCCACGGCCCCCCCGCCCATCTCCTGCTGTCGCACCACGCCGGCAAGGCGGCCAGGGGGGGCCCGGTCCACGCGGGGCCGTCCGGCCAGGCCCCCCAGGCGGCGTCGGGGGGGCTGCCGGCGTACCAGAGCCTCCCCCCCGGCGGCGTGCTGAAGCCGGGGGGGGCCGCCACCTCCGGCAAGGCGGCCGGCAAGAAGCTGAAGGTCACCTTCGACAACCCGGAGTACTGGCAGCACAGCCTGCCCCCGTCGGCCCTAAAGGCCCCGGGGCCCGACGGGCTGTTCCACCGCCAGAACGGCCACCCGCGGCCCGCCGTCGCCCAGAACCCCGAGTACATGTCCGAGTTCTCCATGAAGCCCGGCGGCGTTGTGGCCCCGCCCCCCTACCGCCAGAGGAACACTGTGGTCTAGGCTCCTCACCCACCTCACCCACCTCCTTCACCGTCCTCTCTGGTGTCTCCCCCCCCCCCCCCCCCCCCCCCCCCAACCTCCCATCAGCCCGCCAGAGGAACACTGTGGTCTAGGCTCCTCACCCACCTCACCCACCTCCTTCACCGTCCTCTCTGGTGTCTCCCCCCCCCCCCCCCCCCCCCACCACCTCCCATCAGCCCGCCAGAGGAACACTGTGGTCTAGAGAGGCTCCTCACCCACCTCCTTCACTGTCCTCTCTGGAGTCCCCCCCCCCCCCCCAACCTCCCATCAGCCCGCCAGAGGAACACTGTGGTCTAGGCTCCTCACCCACCTCCTTCACTGTCCTCTCTGGTGTCCCCCCCCCCCCCCCCCCCCCCCCACCTCCCATCAGCCTGACACACCCTTAAAACAGAAGCCCTCCCAATGAACCCGGTACTCTGTCGGTCTCGGGGGCCGGAGGGGCCATCACCCTGGAGACGTCGTTCCCCAACCGGGACTCTGGCGTCGGCCCCGCTCTGCTCCTGGGCCCCTGGGCCCCTGGGCCATCGTGTAGATAAAGACATGGGCGCCGTCCCCTGATGGTGTCACGAGACCGACGCACACCGTTTTATAACTAGCCAGCCACGCTGTCGAGAGGATTCACTATGTGAAGGGAACGCTCGGTGACTAGTCACGGCTAGGATGACCGGCGGTCACGTGGCGACTATGGGTGACCCTTCACTGACCATGAGATGACTCGTCGTTCAGCCGCCGTCCGGCGACCATTTGGGGACTGTTTTGGGGACTATTGGTGTCTTCCTCACTAGCGAGAACTACAAACGACAGGACTCCTCCTCCTCGTCAGAGAGTCTAACTCACTGCCAGCCGCCGACAGAGGAAGATGAAGGGTTTCTGACATTTCCTTGTTCGGGATCGGGAATCGTATCGGAACGTCTGAAACGATGTGCGCCACAGTGAATACAGAGAGAGGAAACCAGGAGGAAACGGACCCAACTAAAACTAAACTGCTGCGCCAGGAACACAAACTTATGGTACACCAAGGCGGGACTTCCTGTCACAGGAAGGCAACACTTCCTGTCACAAGAAGGCGGGATTTCCTGTCACAGGAAGGCATAACTTCCTGTCACATGAAGGCGGGACTTCCTGTCACAGGAAGGCGGAAGCACTGGAACTCCGTCTGATCATATTTTCCTCTTTTTTTACCTGTGTATTGTGTTGTAGGACTACTTTTCCTATCCGATATGTGAATCCATCCTGTTTCTACGACAACTGTGATACTGTGATGAGCGTTGGTCAACCACTGGTAAACAATTACTGGTACACAACTCCTTGTAATCGACTGCTGGTTAACACAAACTGGTACAGATATACTGATGAAAAACTATTGGTGCGTAACAAAAAAATGCTTGTTCACAATTACTGTACTTCTAAGTACTTCTAAGTACTTGTAAACAAGTACTTGTGAACCAAAACTAGTAGACAATAAAGGGTTAAAGGTGCAGTGTGTAGGATTTACTGGCATCTAGTGGTGAGGTTGCAGATTGCAACCAACTGAACACGCTGTACACACTGCACCTTTAAAAACCACTGTTTAAAAAACCAAAATCTTCAGATCAGCCATTTGGTTCAAACTGTCTCTCTTTCTGAGCGATAATATATATACACAAGGCAGAACCTCCTCTTTTTTTTATAGACACTGGTTCCATCGAGTATCAATCCCCTCTGTTCGGTGTGGGGTACCGATTCGTCATTGAGACAAACCGGTTGGTACCAGTTCGTCATTGAGACGAACAAAAGGTGCCTCTCCAACAGAGGCGGGAAATTGCCGGCTCTGTGGAATAGCACAGAGGAAGACGATCCGCTCTGCGAGAGAAATACAAAATGGTGGTCGTCGACGGCCTGTACAGAGGTATAGAGAGAGGAGAGGGAGGGGGTTGAGGAAGATCAGACAGGACTCCTAATGAAGACCTCAATGACTGAGACAGCACATTCACATCTCCACCTTTATCGTGTGTGTGTGTGTGTGTGGGGGGGGGGGGG
Source organism: Lota lota (assembly GCA_026745465.1). Classification (NCBI taxonomy): domain Eukaryota; kingdom Metazoa; phylum Chordata; class Actinopteri; order Gadiformes; family Lotidae; genus Lota; species Lota lota. Next base: position 248,625 of record JACYXH010000474.1, on the reverse strand, counting down.
GGGGGGGGGGGGGGGGGGGTGGGTGGGTGTAGTTTATTAGTTTAGTTTATTGGTTGCTAAAATGGTAAAGAAAAATCCTGGAATTTATTATATATATCTATATATATATAGATATATACATATCTATATATATAATACATTCCATATATAAACGAGGTGAAAACACTGCAATATTTGAGAGATTTTATTTTGAAGTATGGTGGCGCTGAATATAAATCATGTGTTGGTCATCGCTCTCATGAGCCCCTCTCACTGGGGGGCTGCAGTGACTGCAGCCCGTCCTACTCATCCTGGGCGGTGGAGCATCAACACTGGGGGGGCTGCGTCAAAATAAGAGCGCGAGGGACAGGATCCACCACAGCACGCACTCATCAAGCACTCAACCCGGCCCCGCCCGCGGTTGCCATCGGTTACCGCATATTTACCCCCCCAACAGACAAGACAAGTGAACACCTGATCGCTTGAACCCACCTGATCGATCTAGTGTGTCCTGGGTCAGCGTCGGGGTCAAAGGTCACGGCTCCCTCCTTGATGTATTTGGGACGTGCGTTTTGGTACATCGTTCAAATGCACACGTGTTGACGTTAGCGTTGCATACGTAGCGCAGTCATATCACACACACACACGCATGCACACACACACACACACGCATGCACACACACACACGCATGCACACACACATGTACGCACACACACACACACATGCACGCACACACACATGTACGCACACGCACACGTATGCACACACGCACACACACACGCACCACCGCGCTGATTGGTCTGGAATGATCTCGGGGCGCTGTCCTCTTTGGTCGTGGAGATCTCTTGTGGAGTAGTTCAGCAGCTTGGTGTTGTCAACGCAAACTGATCCCATCCACGTGACGCCAGACAACTGGAAAACTGGGACTGAAGCAAGTTTGGTTGGTTCCGTCACTACGAATACATCCCATAATATCCATAACGACACACACTTGAACCCCGATCAGGGAAGGACCTGAGTAAAGTCTCGTATCGATTAGACGTTTCTACAGACCTGCAGGCCAGCTGACGCCTTGGTGAAAGAGTGCAATATTAGGTCATATCTTACCAGCCGTTTGGGGAGCGAAAGATGGACCTTTTTCATTATCGTTCGGTTTCAAAATCGATTCAACTTTCCCAGGACTTCATTCTATAATAAACGAGTCCAAACGTCTCTGCGTTTTTAAGTCTTCGTTTTTTCGTCCGTACGTCTCAATCCTTCTGTCCTGTCTGCTGCTGATTCCTACGTGAAGTTAGAAAGACCAAGGGAACTGGTGTGGATCTATAGTAGATGGTATTGATCCACAATCATCGCACCACTCCTGAATTGACTTCCGACTCTGATCTTTTCCCACCGTTGGCTCTGGAGCCGCTTCCCTGCCAGCGGCTCCAGCTGAACCTGTTGTACCTCCGCAGCGGGCTAGCCTCTGCGCTAGTGGTAGCTAAGCGCTAGCTGAAACCAGTAGGCTATGTTAGCTTCTTCCTCAACTTTCTAACTACCAGATCAGAAATGAGAGATGTTTTTTTAATTTGGTATTCATTTAATTTTGGCGGTTGGTGAAGGAAACGTTGATTCAGTACAGCACAAGTTCACCTTTTTTTAAACAAACATTGTGATTATGTGTTCAGACAACAGACTGTTTCACATCCAGGGGCTCATTTTATTTCGATCACTGCTCGGTGACCTTTTTAGAAGCCATTCTAAGAAGATTTGAAGACTTTCTTTCCACTGTTGTATTGGTTCCTTTATTTAACTTAAGGTGTGTTGACATGTCGTCTGTTTTCAGTCGTTTGTACTTGATTAACTGCACGGGGAAGTTCTTGTTTATTTCGGGGATGGGGGGTCTAAATGATAGAAAGCCTGTGCGTAATCCACCGCCCAGAACAACTCTCCATCCAACCACAAATGTGAATTGTATTTTTATAAAGCACTGCGGCGGTCCAACGGGTGCATTTGTAAATAGAAGACAACGCGTTGTATTTCAACGCGGTGTTTCCCTTCCTCCATAGCTAAGTCTTTGTTTCCCACTACAGCCAGTTCCCTCTGTGTGTGAGTGGAGCTCTGGCCATCACACTTTTTTTTTTACACTTCATTTAAATGACATTCAGTTCCCGTGTGAAATGGCGCGTGTGTCCACAGCCTATCCGATGAGGGGGTTAGGCCTGGGGGAGGGGCAATGTCGGGGGAGGGGCAATGAAGGGGGAGGGGCCAATGTCGGGGGAGGGGCAATGAAGGGGGAGGGGCTAATGTCGAGGGAGGGGCTTCTCTGGTGAAATGTCCTTTTATTTTTGCGGACTCTTCCCATTCGATACATGCCGGTGCTGCCGTCCAACCTTGAAATATGTCTAGACTGTCTGCCGTCTGTCTACGAACACACGAGGGGTCCGACTCAAACGGAAATGTGCTCTGAATCGGTCCGACTTATTGGTAATTCACGGTCAGATGCTTCTGCTGGATTAACACAAACTAGTGTTGAACATCTTGTAGAAACGGACAGTGAGGTGAACACAGCCAAACTAAGTTCTATCAGGAAATAAAGAGTGAAGGGACGTCTGTATACACAAATACACACACATCCCATCAGCCCAAACAACACAATGTTACCCGGCTTGCTCTGTAGAGAAAGATATTCTTTTATTTATTTATTATTGATTCTCTTTGTTTGACTTGCTTTGTCGTTTGCCAGTTGTTACCCTCTGAAATGTGATAGATTTAATTTAAATGGCAGTTTTTGTATTGCATGCAATTACACAGGTCTATATACAGGGGGCGCTGTTGAGAACGGCGCCGCTAGCTTCCCTCGCTACATTAGCTTTGCGTATTTAGCGTGTTAACCCTACACCCCTAGCCTTGTCTCCTTTGGCCCGATATCCATTAAGAAAAACATCCCAAAGCTTTATACCATGGAAGTACCACTCATGTTTGTAACATGAATCTGTCAAAACTATATTTTTAATTTAATATAAATAAAGATTGATTCAATATATTATGTGTTTTCTGGCCTTTCGTGTCGGGGAGGGCAAGAAGTGCCCTAGGTAAATGTAATTTTATTTTTATAGTATTTACTTGTATAGCGCTACAGCTAACCACGGGCGCTCACCGAGCGCTAGGTTTTCTAGCGCCTGTAGTTAGCTGTAGCGCTAGCCGTCTCAGCGCCCATGGATAGCCATCCTCCTCCTGGTGGTCTGTGTGGCTGTTTACCTCGACCTCCTCCTCCACCTCCTGGTGGTCTGCGGGGCTGTATACCTCCACCTCCTCCTCCTCCACCTCCTGGTGGTCTGTGTTGCTGTTTACCTCCACCTCCTCCTCCTCCACTTCCTCCTGGTCTGCGAGGCTGTTTACCTCCACCTCCTCCTCCACTTCCTCCTGGTCTGCGAGGCTGTTTACCTCCACCTCCTCCACCTCCTCCTCCTCCTCCACCTCCTGGTGGTCTGCGGGGCTGTTTACCTCCACCTCCTCCTGCTCCTCCTCCTCCTCCTTCTCCACCTCCTGGTGGTCTGCAGGGCTGTTTACCTCCACCTCCTCCTCCTCCACCTCCTGGTGGTATGCGGGGCTGTTTACCTCCACCTCCTCCTCCTCCTCCTCCTCCACCTCCTGGTGGTATGC
>JACYXH010000474.1:235000-237500 GCA_026745465.1 Lota lota | reverse complement strand
TGATGAACTAATAACTAAATACTAATTAATAACTAATTAAAAACGATCTAAAACGGGGAAATGGTAGCATTCCTCCGTCTCACCGCGGGTGTGTGTTCTGTGTGTGTGTGTGTGTGTGTGTGTGTTTCTGTGTGTGTAAGCTGTGTGCATTCTGTGTGTGCGTGTGCCTGTGTTTCTGTGTGTGTGTGTGTGTGTGTGTGTTTCTGTGTGTGGGTGTGTGTGGGTGTTTCTGTGTGTGTGTGTGTGGGGGGGGGGGGGTGTGTGTGTGTTTCTGTGTGTGTGTGTGTGTGTGTGTGTTTCTGTGTGTGGGTGTGTGTGGGTGTGTGTGTGTGTGTTTCTGTGTGTGTGTGTGTGTGTGTGTGTGTGTGTGGGGGGGGGGGGGGGGGGGGGTCTCCTCCAGCTGTTATTTTCAGACCTTCGCCAACAAGGCAGTGTTCGCTAAAGGCCTGTTGTAGACCTCAAAAAAGATCATTTTATTCAGGATGATTTTCTTCACAAGACACTCCTATCTCCTCTCTCTCTCTCTCTCTCTCTCTCTCTCTCGCTGTCTCTCTCTCTCTCTCTCGCTGTCTCTCTCTCTCTCTCTCTCTCGCTGTCTCTCTCTCTCTCTCTCGCTGTCTCTCTCTCTCTCTCTCTCTCTCTCTCTCTCTCTCTGTCTCTCTCTCTCGCTGTCTCTCTCGCTGTCTCTCTCTCTCTCGCTGTCTCTCTCTCTCTCACTGTCTCTCTCTCTCTCTCTCGCTGTCTCTCTCTCTCTCTCTCTCTCGCTGTCTCTCTCTCTCTCTCGCTCTCTCTCTCTCTCTCTCTCTCTCTCTCTCTCTCTCTCTCTCTCGCTGTCTCTCTCTCTCGCTGTCTCTCTCTCTCTCTCTCTCCTCTCTCTCTCTCTCTCTCTCTCTCTCTCGCTGTCTCTCTCTCTCTCTCTCTCGCTGTCTCTCTCTCTCTCTCGCTGTCTCTCTCTCTCTCTCTCTCTCGCTGTCTCTCTCTCGCTGTCTCTCTCTCTCTCTCTCTCTCTCTCTCTCTCTCTCTCTCTCGCTGTCTCTCTCTCTCTCTCTCGCTGTCTCTCTCTCTCTCGCTGTCTCTCTCTCTCGCTCTCTCTCTCTCTCTCTCTCTCTCTCGCTGTCTCTGTCTCTCTCTCTCTCCCTCTCTTGTAATTGGTCGTTCGATCGGGGGGAATATTTCAAACCCTCACGTGCCATTGCTGTTGACGTGGTATGAAATTCTGACATTTTCCCTCCTAAGTCGGGTCCGTTGCGGCTTACCATCCAAACCCCCAACTCTCCGCCTCCCCCTCTCCCCCATCTCCCCTCTCTCCCCCTTCTTATATTGTTTTCATTGATTCTGTCACTGTAACCTTGTAACTGTGCCTGACTTCATAATTCGGTTCTAGCGTTTGATACAATAAGCCCTGGATCGTTGGGGGGGGGGGGAGACACCCAGACACACCAGGGAGGGAGGGAGAGAGAGAGGGAGAGAGAGCGAGGGAGGAGGTCCTCTCCCAGTAGAGATACAGAGCAACATACCGTCTGTCTGTCCATCAGTTGTCAGACATGAGGACGGTCGATGTATGTGCTCCTGTAGGTGTTGTGATGGAAGGGGCCTCACTCTGTGGTTTCTGTTCTGGTTTTCAATGTCATTGAGGCCCAAGAGGCCGCTGTATTTCAGTAAGATGGTAGAATATCTGAAATGTTCTGAAACGGTTGAATGACTTAGAATAATGGGTTGAGGTACATTGACATGAAATGGTTGAAGTTATGTAATAGTTGTAGTTTATATGTTGAGGTACTGTATATGCTATGTAATAGTTGTAGTTTATATGTTGAGGTATGTGTTATGTAATAGTTGTAGTTTGTTTGTTGAGGTATGTGTAATGTAATGTAGTTTATATGTTGAGGTATGTGTTATGTAATGTAGTTTATATGTTGAGGTATGTGTTATGTAATGTAGTTTATATGTTGAGGTATGTGTTATGTAATGTTGTAGTTTATATGTTGAGGTATGTGTTATGTAATGTAGTTTATATGTTGAGGTATATGTAATGTAATGTTGTAGGCTGGGGAGATGAGGGGAGGCTGGGGAGATGAGAGGAGGCTGGGGAGATGAGAGGAGGCTGGGGGATGAGAGGAGGCTGGGGATGAGAGGAGGCTGGGGAGATGAGGGGAGGCTGGGGGATGAGAGGAGGCTGGGGAGATGAGGGGAGGCTGGGGGATGAGAGGAGGCTGGGGAGATGAGGGGAGGCTGGGGAGATGAGAGGAGGCTGGGGGAATGAAAGGAGGCTGGGGAGATGAGGGGAGGCTGGGGGATGAGAGGAGGCTGGGGGATGAGAGGAGGCTGGGGAGATGAGAGGAGGCTGGGGGATGAGAGGAGGCTGGGGGATGAGAGGAGGCTGGGGAGATGAGGGGAGGCTGGGGGATGAGAGGAGGCTGGGGAGATGAGGGGAGGCTGGGGGATGAGAGGAGGCTGGGGAGATGAGGGGAGGCTGGGGAGATGAGAGGAGGCTGGGGGA
>JACYXH010000474.1:207500-222500 GCA_026745465.1 Lota lota | reverse complement strand
ATACTTTCCCCCGCTGCATAACGTCATAAAAACACTGTTTTGGTCCTCCGCTTGGCACTTAATTCATCTAATTACTCGCTCAATTTGACTAGCCCATCCCGCCATCCCTGGAAGAATTCCCAGGATGCCTTGCAGCGGAGCTCGCCAGTACCAACGTCGTAGTCTTTTCCCTCCTTCAGAGTATACAGCCTCCCCTCGCTTTACATAGAGAGAGAGAGAGAGAGAGAGAGAGAGAGAGAGAGAGAGAGAGAGAGAGAGAGAGAGAGAGAGAGACAGAGAGAGACAGAGAGAGAGCGAGAGAGAGAGAGAGCGAGAGAGAGAGAGAGAGAGAGAAAGACGGTGTAATCACAGTGTGCAATCTTTGTCGTTCGCCCGAGGCGTTAGCATCGCACCCTGGAGATCTTAGCTTTACAATATGGCGGTAATTAGGGCGTGTGTTTTATGCGGGGAAAATACTTAATTAATAATATATTTTTGGTAGTTTGTTTAGCGATGTGTCTCGTAAGCAGAACTCTTAGCGATGATCATTAGCTTTTTCATTAGCTTTCACAAATAATACGTTAGCTTTAGCCTCATCGCTATCTCGACGACAGACGCGTTCAAACGTGGGTCAAAGGGTCGCTCATAACGCCATGAAGCTACACTGGGTCCTGCTTGTGTTCCACTTTCTATGACCTTCGGAAACACACCACCCCCCCCCCCCCCCCCACCCCGCCCTCCCCCCTCCACCCTTTATCCGAGCCGCCCGCACGCCTCACCGTAGAGCGGCCTATAAAACACGACAGTATCGGCAGGCTTGGAAATAGCCGCGCGCCGCGGCCCTTCCAGCTGTTGGGGAACATTACCGCGTTATCTGATGCGTATTGAGCGCTGGTGACACATAAACCTAGCGCCGCGTGACGAGAAATAGCATGTGTCAGCTCGCAAGCGCGCTTTGAGAAAGATTTAGGCAGGGAGGGGGGGGGGGGGGGGGGGGGCTCGGCGCGATTAAAGACCGACGGGGCAGATGTGATTCATCTGAACAAATGTGTCAGTCAAGGGCGCAGCTTTGAATATTCCTGGGGGGGGGAGGGGGGGGGGGGGTGGAAAGACAACACATCTTCCTTTATTTATTTATTTAGAAAGATTATATTAAATATAACGGGGGGAAGCACAACGGAGGAGGAATCCGAATCTGATTTTATTACATCTTAACGTACGCAAGAGTAACATTCTTAGATGACACTCGCTTTGTGGCATGCGAGAAGATCCTGACTGGATGCTCTTTAAAACACGATGCTTGTTTTGACTTGAAATAAATTAGGTTTGAATGCTAAATAGTTGTCCAACTGATGTTATTTAGACTTATTTGGTGAGGAAGAAGAGAGTGAAAGATTTAAGACGAAGGATACCAAAGATAATCACAACAGTGTTATAGAGTAATCAAACAATGGGCCCTCATTTCATCTCACTCACCAATACTTTTTAAAAGTGACATTTAATAAAACGCCCTTTTCCAGCACTTTCTAAGCCGTGTGTGTGTCTCACCTCTTGAGTGCATCTCGAATGCACAGCGCGTGGTTTTCATTTGAGCGCGTGTTGTTTTCGAGGCGGTGGGACACTAATGTGATTTAGAGCGATGAAGTCGCGCGCAGCGTGTGTTCTGCGCACGGAGGTGTTCCCGCGTGCTCATCCCCCCTCTACCTGTTGTCCCATCGATCGCGTGCTAAAGCATCTCGAGCGTCAGCGCTGCGGGGTACGGCGACGGCGAAGCGATGAGAATCGTGCGCGGGCCTCCATTCCACCCCGGCGGGAAAGTGATTGGTTTGCACCCGACCCCGTGAGAAGACGCGCCAGGCCTCAGCGCGTGAGTTCACGTGGGTCACTTGGATAAAAACGGAGGGCGAGCGCGCGTGCATACGCGCGTTGGCGCACAAAATAAACAGAACAAACAAAGCGGCGATATTGGAGTGTAAAACAGGGAGAATGTTCACTCCGAGGCTCGAGGACGGTTGTTCTGATGTGTTTCCCGGGCCCGTCGGCACCGCTCCGCTTGATTCAATGAGTCACAGACCAGCAATACTCCTTTATCAAATCACCTCCGCGAGCAACACGGTGCCGCACGAGGCCACACGACCCGCCAGCTTCACGTGGGCTCGCACCTGAACCGTCCTCCGTTCCGTTCTCGCCCAAGTCGATCAATCCTCATCTTTTCACCCGTTTTATTTTTCTTCCGTGAGAAATTGTCGATTTGGTAGGTTTAACACCCTGTTTTTGCGTGTCTATATGCGGGTATAAAAGTGTTTTAGTTGCAGTAAAACAAAACAACTCCTAAGCACACACACATACACACACACACACACACACACACACACACACACACCACACACACACACACACGCACACAGCTTGTATGGAAATGTATGTCTCTGCAAGTGTGTGGCACATTGTATATAGGAGGAACACAGGCGGAGTGCATTAGGCGCGCTCTTAATGACGTCCCTGTTTTAATGGAGTCCACTTAGGCAGTCTTTGCACGCGCTCGTTTTGCTCTGTAGCGGAACAGAGGAGCTCGCGAGGAGAGGAGGGAGGGAGTGGGTGACCTGCTGTGATCAGCGTTCAGAATGACGTTAGGAGAGAAGAGGTCAACCGACCAAACCACATGTAAAAAGAATCAGATCACAGAAAACGTTCTTTATTTATTCATCCCACAAGGGAAATCCTGGGATTGTTAAAGTAAATGAGGAAATATAGGTTTGTAAATGCTGCACCCGTCTTTTTTATATTCTTACAAATTCAACAGAATGTAGTCCGACAAAATAATCATATTCTCATCGACGGAACCCACACAATTTGTGCCTCAACGGTGAACCGCAAACCACCAACAACGGAGCGCGCTGCAACACTGCCACCTGGCGGCCGCTCGGCGCGTAGCCAACATCGAGTCGCTGACACGACCTGTACTCCCACCGCGGCGTCCTTTGGATTATTCATAACATCTCTCACCTGTGCGGCTGTATGGTTGCTGTCTGTGTGTAATATTAATTAAAAAAAATGGAAGTTGTGGGAGAAGCCATTTATTTATTTCAGGCAGGAAAAACAACACACGCAGAGCACCAAGCGCGGGAACAACTGGCGCTCTAATCACCAGAATTGTGGCGATGGCGGCGAGCAGATGTGCTAGATTAGGGTTGATTGTCTGGATTAAGACCACGGGCCCACACACTTACTAGACTACAGCTATAAAACAACGTGGAAAGATGCAGTCGTATTATTCATGTGCCTTGTTATTCGCTCATAGGAAACGGTCACGCATCCCGATTTACGATCGCTCACGTCTGTAATGAACAGTTGTTTGACCACACACACACTCTCACACACACACACACACACACACAGACACACATTCTCACACACACACAGACACACTCTCTCACACACACACACCCTCACACACGCACACACACACCCTCACACACACACACACACACACACATACCCTCTCACACACACACACACACACACCCTCACACACACACACACATACCCTCACACACACACACACACACACACACATACCCTCACACACACACACACACACACACATACCCTCTCACACACACACACACACACACACCCTCACACACACACACACACACACACACATACCCTCACACACACACACACACACACACACACATACCCTCACACACACACACACACACACACACACACACACCGGGATAACGAGCCATGCGCTTGTCAAACAAATCACTTTCGGACACTGGAAGGTGGAAAGGCGAAATGCAGGAGTGTATATACCGGAGTGAATAGATGGCATCGCATCCTCATTTCGAAACGTTCCCGGTAATTTCCTTTCATTTGCGTTTCCCCGCCGCCAGCGAAACGTTCTCGCCAATTTCAGCTGATGACGGCAGAATGTGTTTCATTACCGAGCGACTTGTTGAACGCTTCGGAAGCGCAGGTCCCTGTGTGGAAGTTGTCTCTTGGAAAACTTCTAATAAAGCAATGTTGGGAGGAAAGACATGAATCTGGGAGAGATTGAGCCGTCGTGTCTCAATCTCGGCCGGGTTTGTGTTGCACACTGAATTATTATACAAAATATATATATTTATAATGGTTGGAACTCTTGCCGTTCACACTTAACTATTACTGAATGGCTTTTTCAGAAGTTGAAAGAAAATAGCTAAATATATAAATGATGTCTCTAGGGTTAGGGCAAAGGCCGATATTGTTCTTATTGTGATTATGAATTCGCTTGGACTCTGTCTTTGTCTCTGTCCCTCCCTCCCTCCCTCCCTCCCTCCCTCCCTCCCTCCCTCCCCTCCCTCCCTCCCTCCCTCCCTCCCTCCCTCCCTTCCTCCCTTCTTCCCTTCCTCCCTCCCTCCCTCCCTTCCTCCCTTCTTCCCTTCCTCCCTTCTTCCCTCCCTCCCTTCCTCCCTTCTTCCCTTCCTCCCTCCCTCCCTCCCTTCCTCCCTTCTTCCCTTCCTCCCTCCCTCCCTTCCTCCCTTCTTCCCTTCCTCCCTTCTTCCCTCCCTTCTTCCCTCCCTCCCTCCCCTCCCTCCCTCCCTCCCTCCCTCCCTTCTTCCCTCCCTCCATCCCTTCCTCCCTCCCTCCTCCTCCCTTCCTCCCTCCCTTCCTCTTCTTCCCTCCCTCCCTCCCTCCCGTGGCGATGGGTGAGGCGCCGTCCGCTGTATTTTTATTTTTAGCGCCGTGGCAGACGAGGTCGTGTTGTGATGTCACAGTGTGGAGCGTTCCTTTATTTCTGTTGTCAGGCAGGTCGTTTCCACGGGAACAAAATGGGGGTTTCATCAGCCTGTTCCCAAGCTGAGCTCTTAATTATGCATTGTTGTTGTTGTTGTTGTTCAGGGATGAAAACTGTTGGGGCGGTGAGGGAAGTGGCGCAGGTGAGGGCACGCTATATCGACAGGCTGTCACTAGCGCCTCGCTAATAGCATATCCAGTGCTAGCGCCTCGCTAATAGCATATCCAGTGCTAGCACCTCGCTAATAGCATATCCAGTGCTAGCACCTCGCTAATAGCATATCCAGTGCTAGCACCTCGCTCCTCCTCCTCCTCCTGCTCCTCCTGCTCCTCCTCACCCACCCCAGGCCTACTGCGTACCGCCACAACCTCAGTAGCGCCCGTCCCTCCAGGCCGGCCCCGAAGGAGGAGACCTGAAGGGGCGATGACCTTGATGACCTTGAGGCGTCTGTGATCCACCAATCATGCGACACGGCGAGATGAAAGCGGCGAATTGACCCCCGCGGCGTGTCAGCCCCCACACCGTTCAGCCGACAGGCCAGGGGGGTTGTTTTATGTGCTCCAATTAGCCACTCTTTTAAGTGTACTCTTTAAACCCTTCGCTAACGAGGACAAATATTATCCACAGCCCTAATTAGCCAGCGCATGAGGTTAATGCGCTGTGTTTTACAACTTGATATGTCAGTAGGCTGTGTTTTATTTAGCTGTTATGCTCTGTTTGACTTCCCTAACGCGCCGCCTTTACAGAGAATGGAGCACCATGGAATAAGACAGGCGTGTGGTTTATTTCGACGAACGCTGTCGCACGCCCACGCACGCCCACGCACGCCCACGCACACCCACGCACGCCCACGCACACCCACGCACGCCCACGCACGCCCACGCACGCCCACGCACGCCCACGCACGCACGCACACGCACGTACACGCACGCACACGCACGCACACGCACGTACTTGTTTTACATTGCTGTACATGGCCTTGAGCCGCTTTCCATTAGCCCTAACATAGGCACACACCACCCTGCTCTTTAGCCCTAACATAGGCACACACCACCCTGCTCTTTAGCCCTAACATAGGCACACACCACCCTGCTCTTTAGCCCTAACATAGGCACACACCACCCTGCTCTTTAGCCCTAACATAGGCACACACCACCCTGCTCTTTAGCCCTAACATAGGCACACACCACCCTGCTCTTTAGCCCCAACATAGGCACACACCACCCCTGCTCTTTAGCCCTAACATAGGCACACACCACCCTGCTCTTTAGCCCTAACATAGGCACGCACCACCCTGCTCTTTAGCCCTAACATAGGCACACACCACCCTGCTCTTTAGCCCTAACATAGGCACACACCACCCTGCTCTTTAGCCCCAACGTAGGCACAGACTACCGGGTCGTTCCTGCGATCAACCGGCGGCTCCATGGTCGGTGGAGCAGAGTTAGGGCTCTCTGTGTGGAGCTGCCTCTGTGAGGGGGGGGGGGGAGCTGCCTCGTGTGAGGGGGGGGGGGGCTGCCTTGTGTGAGGGGGGGGGGGGGGCTGCCTTGTGTGAGGGGGGGGCTGCCTTGTTGTGAGGAGCTGCCTCTGTGTGAGAGGGGGGCTGCCTCGTGTGAGGGGGGGGCTGCCTCGGTGTGAGGGGGGGGGCTGCCTCGGTGTGAGGGGGGGGCTGCCTCTGTGTGAGGGGGGGGCTGCCTCGGTGTGAGGGGGGGGCTGCCTCGGTGTGAGGGGGGGGAGCTGCCTCTGTGTGAGGGGGGGGCTGCCTCGGTGTGAGGGGGGGGCTGCCTCTGTGTGAGGGGGGGGCTGCCTCTGTGTGAGGGGGGGCTGCCTCGGTGTGAGGGGGGGGCTGCCTCGGTGTGAGGGGGGGGGAGCGTTAGGGCTCCCCCACCCTCTGTCCGTGTGTAATGGATCATGTATTTATTTATTATGTATTTATTATTATATGTAATTTATTAGACGTTGGATGGAATCTCCATTTGAAGCAAGTCTTCAGGCTTCAGACTGGGGCCAAAACATTTTTATTGTCATTATTATTTTATAAATGTTTTAGATGTGTTAACGGTTATAAATACGTGCTTGTTGGTGTCTTTATTACTTAGTAATTAATAAGGTTTAAGGATGGGGGACTGTTGCATTTTTATGTGCATGAGGTGTTTCACATTGTTTAGGTTCCTAAACATATAAAGTTGTTTATTGTCAAATTTAGATATTTAACTAGGGATGGTTAGGTTTAGGTGTTAGGTTAGAGATGGTTAGTTTAGGTGTTAGGTTAGAGATGGTTAGTTTAGGTGTTAGGTTAGAGATGGTTAGTTTAGGTGTTAGGTTAGAGATGGTTAGTTTAGGTGTTAGGTTAGAGATGGTTAGTTTAGGTGTTAGGTTAGAGATGGTTAGTTTAGGTGTTGGGTGAAATAAACCGCACTGAGGATGTTGGACTCCATCCACTAGGTGGCGGCAGTGTCTCCACGCCGCTGTATTTTATAATTAAAACACCAGCGAGGAAGAAGGAGACAACAACATCGCAGCGCATAGTCTAACAGAGGTGTGTAGTCTCCAGCGGTTTCCAGTTCTCATGCGTGCGTTTTCTCGTGTATTTCATCCGAACGTTTTCGTGCGACCACGGTTGCGTTTCAACGTCCAAATTGTAGCCGTGAAGTCGTGCTGCCTGGCGCGCGGGTCGTGTGTCCACCGGAGGTGCGCAGTTGGTGAAGCGTGTCCAGCGGGCTTGTTCGTGTTTTTCGCCTTGTTCGTGTTTTTTGCCTTGTTCGTGGGTTTTCCAAACAGGGAAAACTCCGTCCTTCCAGGTCGTTTGTATATCTAACCCTTTTCCCGTGTGTTTCTCCCATCCGTCCCCAGTCGTCCAGTGAAAACGCCTCTCCAGCGACGCGACGGTAAAGCCCTCATCACGGTTCGGTAATACGGGACGGTGAAATACGAGCGTGGGGATGGAGACCAGGGCGTTGAAGAACCCGTACCCGGACTACGACGGGCACCAGGCGTCTACCCAGTCTCTGTTCGACTCGCAGGGAAAGGTACCGTGTAACGATCACGCCTGTCCGGCCCACCTTCCATTTTAGGGAATACACCATTTCTGCCGGGGCGATTCTCCAAATGAACCCGTTCCCCCTGGCCTCCTGGGACAAGGCCACGCTCAGGGCTTTACCAAAGAAGGATGAACATGTGCATTTCTTTTTTTAAAGGATCAATCATTAAAAGATAATGGAAAGGGAGAAATGTAAAATACAAAGAATTAAAATAGATAGTTCAAATCTTCATTGCAGTAGGAACGGACGTCTCAAAGAAAAGACAAAAGTGATCGGACAAAACAACATTAGTTCCCACAGTCGTAGAAATATGAGGACCTTTGGCCATAATTAAATCCGGCGTGCGCCCCTTCAGTGGGTCCACAAACACGCTGGATCAGTCCCAAATGGCCCAATATAAACCAGTTCTTTGGCACTGTTGTCGCTGCAGTCACCGTTATGAATATTAACGTCACCGACAATGGTAGACCGTAGAAAACAGTTCTGCAAAGTCATCAAAGAAGTTTGCAGAGTATCATGGTGGGATTTAACGGGATTTCAACGTGACAAACTTTCCAAATTATATCTGCCTGCATTGGTGAGCGTTATTAAACAGGGATGTTACTCCTCCTCCTTTTGCACCTCCTCTGACCTCACTTGTAACTCCTCCTTTCCTACCTCCTCTGACCTCACTCGTGACTCCTCCTTTCCTACCTCCTCTGACCTCACTCGTGACTCCTCCTTTCCTACCTCCTCTGACCTCACTCGTGACTCCTCCTTTCCTACCTCCTCTGACCTCACTCGTGACTCCTCCTTTCCTACCTCCTCTGACCTCACTCGTGACTCCTCCTTTCCTACCTCCTCTGACCTCACTCGTGACTCCTCCTTTCCTACCTCCTCTGACCTCACTCGTGACTCCTCCTTTCCTACCTCCTCTGACCTCACTCGTGACTCCTCCTCCTTTCCTACCTCCTCTGACCTCACTCGTGACTCCTCCTTTCCTACCTCCTCTGACCTCACTCGTGACTCCTCCTTTCCTACCTCCTCTGACCTCACTCGTGACTCCTCCTTTCCTACCTCCTCTGACCTCACTCGTGACTCCTCCTTTCCTACCTCCTCTGACCTCACTCGTGACTCCTCCTTTCCTACCTCCTCTGACCTCACTCGTGACTCCTGAGTGGAGGCTGGTTGTCTGCAGGCGTATCAAGAGTCCTCCAGACATATTCCTCCACAGTGTGTCAGAGGGCCCTGCCTCTGACCCAAAGGCAGGAGGGGGTTGAAGTCCATCCGCCCTGATCAGGTGACCGTGTCCCCAGGACGTTGATCCCGCTGACGCTCCACCTTCCGGGGAGCCAGGCGTTCAGACCCAGTAGCCCGCTGAACGTGTACCTAAAGGGCCCCGTTGTCTGCCCTGCGGTGCAGCTCACTGTACCTAAAGGGCCCCGTTGTCTGCCCTGCGGTGCAGCTCACTGTACCTAAAGGGCCCCGTTGTCTGCCCTGCGGTGCAGCTCACTGTACCTAAAGGGCCCCGTTGTCTGCCCTGCGGTGCAGCTCACTGTACCTAAAGGGCCCCCGTTGTCTGCCCTGCGCTGCAGCTCACTGTACCTAAAGGGCCCCGTTGTCTGCCCTGCGCTGCAGCTCACTGTACCTAAAGGGCCCCGTTGTCTGCCCTGCGCTGCAGCTCACTGTACCTAAAGGGCCCCGTTGTCTGCCCTGCGCTGCAGCTCACTGTACCTAAAGGGCCCCGTTGTCTGCCCTGCGCTGCAGCTCACTGTACCTAAAGGGCCCCGTTGTCTGCCCTGCGGTGCAGCTCACTGTACCTAAAGGGCCCCGTTGTCTGCCCTGCACTGCAGCTCACTGTACCTAAAGGGCCCCGTTGTCTGCCCTGCGGTGCAGCTCACTGTACCTAAAGGGCCCCGTTGTCTGCCCTGCGCTGCAGCTCACGCCAGAGTTCTCCCAGCGGATCCGAGGGAAGGTGTGCCAGCTACTGGAGGTCATGGAGGACGGCCTGAAGTCCGCCAACCCCCGAGACTGCACCAGCTACACCGGATGGACAGGTCAGGAGGGCCTAACAGCAGGGGCTCTGTGTGTGTGTGTGTCCAGGTGTCGGTGTTAACGTGTGTGTCCAGGTGTCTGTGTTATCGTGTGTGTCCAGGTGTCTGTGTTAACGTGTGTGTCCAGGTGTCTGTGTTAACGTGTGTGTCCAGGTGTCTGTGTTAACGTGTGTGTCCAGGTGTCTGTGTTAACGTGTGTGTCCAGGTGTCTGTGTTAACGTGTGTGTCCAGGTGTCTGTGTTAACGTGTGTGTCCAGGTGTCTGTGTTAACTTGTGTGTCCAGGTGTCTGTGTTAACGTGTGTGTCCAGGTGTCTGTGTTATCGTGTGTGTCCAGGTGTCTGTGTTAACGTGTGTGTCCAGGTGTCTGTGTTAACGTGTGTGTCCAGGTGTCTGTGTTAACGTGTGTGTCCAGGTGTCTGTGTTAACGTGTGTGTCCAGGTGTCTGTGTTAACGTGTGTGTTAATGTGTGTCCAGGTATCTGAGTTAACGTGTGTGTGTTAATGTGTGTGTGTGTGTTAATGTGTGTGTATGTGTGTGTATGTGTGTGTGTGTCCAGGTATCTGTGTTAATGTGTGTGTGTGTGTGTCCAGGTATCTGTGTTAACATGTGTGTGTGTGTGTGTCCAGGTATCTGTGTTAACGTGTGTGTGTGTTAATGTGTGTGTGTGTGTGTGTGTCCAGGTATCGCCCTGCTGTACCTCCACCTCCACGACGTGTTTGGCGACGCCTCCTTCCTGGCGAAGGCGCTGGACGCGGTGGGCCGGAACCTGCACACTCTGACCCGGCGCCATGACGTCACCTTCCTGTGTGGCGACGCCGGGCCCCTGGCCGTGGCGGCCGCCGTGTACCACCGCATGCAGCGGCCCCACGAGACCGAGGAGTGCCTCAACAGGTCCGCACGCACGCACATACACGCACATACACGCACATACACGCACATACACGCATATACACGCAGACGCACGCACATACACGCATATACACGCACATACACGCATATACACGCAGACGCACGCACATACACGCACGCACACACATACGCACGCACGCTAAACGCTGTCCGGCAGGTACACGGTCTACGAGGGTCTGACCACAGGTACACGGTCTACGAGGGTCTGACCACAGGTACACGGTCTACGAGGGTCTGACCACAGGTACACGGTCTACGAGGGTCTGACCACAGGTACACGGTCTACGAGGGTCTGACCACAGGTACACGGTCTACGAGGGTCTGACCACAGGTACACGGTCTACGAGGGTCTGACCACAGGTACACGGTCTACGAGGGTCTGACCACAGGTACACGGTCTACGAGGGTCTGACCACAGGTACACGGTCTACGAGGGTCTGACCACAGGTACACGGTCTACGAGGGTCTGACCACAGGTACACGGTCTACGAGGGTCTGACCACAGGTACACGGTCTACGAGGGTCTGACCACAGGTACACGGTCTACGAGGGTCTGACCACAGGTACACGGTCTACGAGGGTCTGACCACAGGTACACGGTCTACGAGGGTCTGACCACAGGTACACGGTCTACGAGGGTCTGACCACAGGTACACGGTCTACGAGGGTCTGACCACAGGTACACGGTCCGAACGGGGTGAATGATGAGGGTGTCCTGGTTCTCCCCCCCCCCCCCCCCCCCCCCCCCCAGGCTGCTCCAGCTCCACCCGGGGGTGGTGGCCGGGTCCGGGGGTCTCCCAGACGAGCTGCTGTACGGCCGGATGGGCTACCTCTACGCCCTGGTGTTCATCAACCAGCAGCTGGGCCAGAACCACATCCCCCTGCAGTACATCCAGCAGGTGGGTCGGAACCGACACCCCTTCGATGGGTTAGAATGCTATGGTGCACAGCATGCTAGGGTAACTGGCATGCTAGGGTACATAGCATGCTACGGTAGTAGGAGCCATCTGATACCCAGTGGCTAAATAAAAGCATGTTATCAAGGTTTCGTTTATAGTTAGGTTTGTCGTTGTTGTTAACTCGCCATCTTAACGGCGTTGCATGTACCTGTCCCAGATCAGCGAAGCGGTCCTGGCGTCAGGGGAGAATCTGTCCAGAAGTTTCCGCATCCAAGAGCAGAGTCCACTGATGTACGCGTGGTACCAGGAGCAGTACGTCGGCGCCGCCCATGGTCTGGCTGGCATCTACTACTACCTCATGCAGGTGAGTCCAACAAGTCTAAACCATAGCTCTCAGGTGAGTCCAGCTCGTTAGCGCTCAGGTGAGTCCAGCTCGTTAGCTCTCAGGTGAGTCCAACTCGTTAGCTCTCAGGTGAGTCCAGCTCGTTAGCGCTCAGGTGAGTCCAGCTCGTTAGCGCTCAGGTGAGTCCAGCTCGTTAGCTCTCAGGTGAGTCCAGCTCGTTAGCTCTCAGGTGAGTCCAGCTCGTTAGCTCTCAGGTGAGTTATTAGCAGGTTACTTCCAAAGCTGGTATGTACGCGATTTCTATCCGTCAGTATTCGATTGGATCCCGCAGAGGGGGCACCCCGCTGATTAGCGAGATGTGTGTTAGCGTTCCGCGGTCGCGCCCCATGTTGTTCACTATTCTCTACCTACTGTGTAGTGATTCACCACAAGTCGCGTGTTAATCCCTGCGGCGGTCTGCCACCAGCCGGGCTTCGTGGCGGGCGAGGAGCGGCTGCACAGCTTGGTGCGGCCCAGCGTGGACTACGTGGCCCGCCTCCAGTCCCCAGGGGGGAACTACCCGCCCAGCCTGGGAGAGGAGGGCCACCTGCTGGTCCACTGGTGCCATGGCGCCCCGGGCGTGGTCTACATGCTCCTGCAGGCCTACAGGGTAGGAGGAGATGGGGCTGGAGACATGAGGAGGGAGGCTAGATGTGAGAAGGATAGGAAGAGGAGGTGCTAGATTTGAGGAGGAGATAGGAGGAGGGGCTAGATACAAGGAGGAGGGGCTGGATACAAGGAGGAGGGGCTGGATACAAGGAGGAGATAGGCGGAGGAGGAGATAAGCGGAGGGGGAGATAGGCGGAGGAGGTGCTAGATACGAGGAGGAGATGCTAGATTTGAGGAGGAGATAGGAGGAGGAGGTGCTAGATAGTAGTAGGCGGTGGTAGATACAGGAGGAGGTGCTAGTTATGTGGAGGGGATCGGGTTACGCTAAAGATGGTTCAGGTTATCTCCCCCCTCTCTCCCCCTAATGATGGTCTTCTCCTCTCTCCCCCAGATGTTTGGGGAGGGCCAGTATCTGTGTGATGCGGTGCGGTGTGGGGAGGTGGTGTGGAGGTGGGGTCTCCTGAAGAAGGGGTACGGCCTGTGTCACGGCACGGCGGGAAATGCCTACACATTCCTGGCCCTCTACCGCCTGACCCTTGACCCCAAACACCTGTACCGGGCCTGCATGGTGAGGACACACACCATAGATGTACTATAGACACACACACCATAGATGTACTATAGACACACACACCATAGATGTACTATAGACACACACACCATAGATGTACTATAGACACACACACCATAGATGTACTATAGACACACACACCATAGATGTACTATAGACACACACACACCATAGATGTACTATAGACACACACACTATAGATGTACTATATATGTACTGTATATATATATATATATATATATATATATATATATATATATATATATATATATATATATATATATATATATATATATATATATATATATATATATATATATATATATATAAAATGGCTTTTTTCATCTTCTGAAGAATAGCCTTAATTTAGAATAAGATGAATGACCTTAACCGCACATCACCTGTCTGTCTGTCTGTCTGTCTGTCTGTCCCTCCCTCCCCCTCTAGTTTGCAGACTGGTGTATGAGGTATGGCGAGCATGGCTGTAGGACTCCTGACACTCCCTTCTCTCTGTTCGAAGGTAAACACGTCTTCTAACACTCTGTTGTTCTGGACCGTTCGGCTTTTCCCTGCTCCCCGTTGCATGACGTTTCAAAACGGTAATGACGGACACGTTTGTATGTCACTTCCTGTCCGCAGGCATGGCAGGCACCATCTACTTCCTGGTTGACCTCCTGCAGCCAATGAAATCAAAGTTCCCGGCCTTCGAGGTGTGAGACTCCGCCCTCTTGCGCCTCCCCCCGGGGTTGTCTCACGCTACGACCCCCCCGCCCCCACCCCCCCCCCCCGCCACCACCTCTCCGTGGGAAACAGCATTCGCTGTTTCAAGAGCCGCCGAGACACAGAACATCACTTCCTGTCGCACACACCACCACTTCCTGTCGCATGCTGCCCCCTGTGGTCACAGCATCTGTCTGCCGTGTGTGCGCGTGTTGACGGACAGTGCGCGCGCGTGTGTCACGTGTCTTAACTGGTTAGTGTTCGCCAGAGAAGCCGCCATCTTGGTTCTCTGCGGTTATTTTAACCAAAAGCGGCTTCGGCTTTTCCAGCACCTTTTTTTGCTTTCGACCAAATTTACGTTTAGTTTTGTGGTTTCGGTTTTGTTGTTGTTGCTGTTTTCAATATTTTCTTGCTACTTTGGGAAGTTCCAGATGTGGGCGTCTCTAAGTTGAAATGTGGTTTATATGTAATTTTAGATGAATCAAATCCATGCTTGTGTTTCCTGGCATGCTGTGAATTCAGTGTGTGTTTGAGAGCGGTGTGTTCTGTTGTGTTAGTTTTGTGTAAATAGTGTTTCCCTTTTCCTTTTTTTTAGTAGCATCATTGTAAGCTATGTAATACACTAACGGCTATCATTATACAATGACAATTATAAAAACGCTAAAAATGTTAAACTACACTTTCTGGACAATAAAGATCATAAACGTTTTCGGCTTTTGTTTAGGTCATTTATATGTGACGTGTAGTTGCGATGGGATCCACCGGGGGGCGGTGTAGGGTCATGTCATTTAACTGTCACTGCAAATTGTGATTAATTTGCAAAGGAAAGCATACTAATGACAATAAATTAAACAAAGGAACGGTGATGTCTGGCCTATAGATTGTAAACATTGTAAGTTTCATCGTTGCAGTATCAGTCAGACGCAGCGGACTATAAACATAAACATAATCCCGGTGGTGCGTTGAGTGTGTGACATTGTGTTCTCGGTACTAATACACGTACTAACGTAATCCTGGTGGTGACTGAGATAACGAGAGACCGCAGTCACCCTAAACCCCTCCGAGGTGCA
>JACYXH010000474.1:180000-202500 GCA_026745465.1 Lota lota | reverse complement strand
CCCTCTGATCCTAACCCCACCTCCAAACCCCTTCAATCCCCCAATACCCACACCCCCAAAAAAGCCCCCAGGCTGCTGTCTCTGCAGCCCTCGGTATGCAGGGTGGGGGTGAGGGTGGGGGTGAGGGTGGGGGTGAGGGTGGGGGTGAGGGTGGGGGTGTGGGTTTCTCAGCGCTCAGCATTCTGAAGTTGAACTCCTGGGTTGGGTGTTACTCTTACACACCCCAGCATTGCTCTCTCAAGGTGTATCAGTTCCACACGCCGCCTCCACACAGCTGCTGACGGAGGGGGGGGGGTTGACAGCTGTTGCTGTGGTGATCACATAAGACCACTGGGATCTGTCCATAGATCCTCCCCCTCCCCCCCGTCCCTGACCCCCCCAGCTCTTCCCTGACCCCTGCTGGCTCTGCTAGGAGACAGCTGTCCTGTAGTACGGATTGTCTCCATACCACAACCACAATGCATGCCATAGGTTACTGATGGATTACATGTCATGGAATACATGTGATACATGAGATTTTGTACGCTGTGATTCTTCACAGCCTCGCCTGTTAGTTGCTTTGGACAAAGCGTCGCGGTATGTTGTTGTATGCTGCTTCTCAGCCAGCTCTCCGTTAGAACCAGCTTGTAAATCTCAACGCCTGGTTGAATGTAGAACCAGTCTGCTGGTTGTGCTGGTCTGCTGCTGGTCTGCTGCTGGTCAGGAACGGCCGCTGACCTGGTGGCCTCCATCTCCCCCCTCCAGACTTCAAGGAGGCCTTCGGTCTCTTCGACAGAGTCGGTGACAGCCAGGTGGCCTTCAGCCAGGTGGCCGACATCATGCGTGCCCTGGGCCAGAACCCCACCAACAAGGAGGTCAGGACCATCCTGGGAGAGCCCTCCGCTGATGGTGAGGGAGCTACACACACACACACACACACACACACACACACACACACACACACACACACACACACACACACACACACACACGTGCACACACTGGAGAGGTTCTATAGGACATAGTTATCTTGTGGAAGGGATGGATAGCAAATTGTAAGCTAATGGTTAGCTGATGTCAGCTAATAGTTAGCCAACAGTTAGCTAAAATTTAGAACAAAACTATATATTGCTATAATTGTTTAATGATAGTGATTAATAATCCCCGCTCCCAACAAATTATTTAGCAGTGAAAATAGTAGATTGAGAATAGTAGTGGTCCCAGTATTGACCCTTGGGGGACCCCATGGTGGGGGTGACACTGTGTCAGCTACACCCACAGGAATGTATTTTGAACCAGTAGATCCTCACATCAAAGTTTCTCCTCTCATCTGTTGGGTGTGAAGATTGACTGTGTTGTAAGATGGTCTAAAAACTTTAGGATAGATCTTCAATAAGGTCTAAAAACCGTGGGATAGAGCTCTTCAATAAGATGTAAAACGTTAGGATAGAGCTCTTCAATAAGATGTAAAACGTTAGGATAGAGCTCTTCAATAAGATGTAAAAACGTTAGGATAGAGCTCTTCAATAAGATGTAAAAACGTTAGGATAGAGCTCTTCAATAAGATGTAAAAACGTTAGGATAGAGCTCTTCAATAAGATGTAAAAACGTTAGGATAGAGCTCTTCAATAAGATGTAAAAACGTTAGGATAGAGCTCTTCAGTAAGATGTAAAAACTGTCTCCAAGCGGCGAGTGTCGCGTTGGGAGTGGCCACCCTAACCTGTACTCTGACCCGTGGTGGTGTGGTTCCTCTGGGCAGACATGGCCAACAAGAGGATCAACTTCGAGGCCTTCCTGCCCATGCTGAAGACCGTGGACACCGCCCCGAAGGGAACCTACGACGACTACGTTGAGGGCCTCCGCGTCTTCGACAAGGAGGGCAACGGCACCGTGATGGGGGCGGAGCTGCGTATCGTCCTCTCCACCCTGGGTAAGGAACCACATGGGATGCATCACATGGGCTGGGTAAGGAACCACATGGGATGCATCACATGGGCTGGGTAAGGAACCACATGGGATGCATCACATGGGCTGGGTAAGGAACCACATGGGATGCATCACATGGGCTGGGTAAGGAACCACATGGGATGCATCACATGGGATGTGTACGCACTGCCCTCGGAAAGGGAACCAGCAGTATCTACGTCTCCAGTGAAACGGAGACGATGACTTGAAATTGGGGGTACTGTGGTTCAACGTTGTGGGACAGTATATAATACATATGATAATAATATACTATATACACACATACCTTTCACCCTGGGTATATATATATCGATATACTGTAACCTATGTTATAAGTTCAGCAGAAAGGAAGGGATAGTAATATAAACATTTAAATAAACATAAAAACGACTTGAAGACTATATCTATAGACATTTACAGATCATACATATACTATATATAATATATGTACATGCGTGTGCGTAGTTGTGTGTGTGTATGTAATGTGTGTATGTGTTAATGTGTGTGTGTGTGTGTGTATGTGTCTCTGTGTGTGAATAGTCCTGTGTGTGTGTAGTCATGTGTGTGTATGTAATGTCTGTCTGTCTGTTGTGCGTGCGTGTGTGTGTGAGGATGTGTTTATGTGTGTGTAGTCCTGTGTGTGTGGATAGTGTGTGTGTTTGGGTGTGCGTGTGTGTGTGTGTATTAGTGTGTGTGGATATTAGTGTTTGTGCGTGTGTGTGAGCATGTGTTAGTGTGAGTGTGTGTGTGTTAGTGTGTGTGATTAATCGGCCTCTCTTCTCCCTGCAGGAGAGAAGATGAACGAGCAGGAGATCGACGCCCTCATGCAGGGACAGGAAGACGAGAATGGCAGCGTGCACTATGAGGGTATGTTTCAGTTCCCTGCCGCCTGCTATATATGGTCTTTCCTGTTTCACGCCATACATGGTCATTACGTGCTGCTCACCCTAAATTGGCTTTCCTATTGCACACCATATATGGTCAAGCCCAGCTGCACAACTTATATGGACACTTCCTGCTACCTGCCGTATATGGGCACTTCCTGTTGCATGTTATATATGGACAGTTCGTGCTGTACACATTATGGTCATGTGATAAAGACTGTTTAGTTAACGTATGGAATGCTCTCAATTATATATCAAACATACACACCCTTGTTTTCTAGTTTGCTTACCATGTGCGCTCTAATTTGCTAGCCAGCTAACCGTGTGTGTTGGTACTTTGTCCTCAGCTTTCGTCAAGCACATCATGTCTATTTAAGCGGCGGGAGAGGCGAGGACTGTGGCTCGCTACAGATCGCAGAGCGGCGCTAGGACATCAGCGCCGCTTCTAAAGACCAACCAAGGAAAGACAAGGACAATGTACAAGGGATGCTGAAGCCAACCCACTCTTTTCTTTTACTCTTTCTTTTACTCTTTCGCTATTCTTTTTTCCGTTTTCGTTCTCTCTCTTCTCGTCGCTCTGGACGCTCCACAACGCCACCACCTCCCCACCCATCCCTCCCATTCCCGCCTGGCCTACACCCCCTCCCTCCCTCCCTCTGTGGAGAGGAGGGTCCGGGTCTCCCCCCCCCCCAACCGCCCCCCCCTCGTGGGGTGAGCACCGGGGGCAGGAAGGGTAACCGCTCATCAAGTGAGGGTGGATCTTTCCCCGCCACCCGCCACCCCCCCAAGTCACGCCACCACTGACCCAGCTAAGCCCAAGGCGCTGGAGGTTGATACGCTGAGAGACCCGCTGGCCGAAACTGCTACCACCCCCCC
Source organism: Lota lota (assembly GCA_026745465.1). Lineage (NCBI taxonomy): Eukaryota > Metazoa > Chordata > Actinopteri > Gadiformes > Lotidae > Lota > Lota lota. The sequence goes on along the minus strand of JACYXH010000474.1, from coordinate 198,795 downwards.
CCTCCCCCCTCCACCCCCACTCCTCCTACTGAAAAGTTGTATTTATTATAAACTGTATAGTTTAAGAATAAACTTTTCCAAAAGAACATCCCACTGGTCTGAATCGATGTGGTATTATTGTCTGGTCTTGTTGGCTTTTCAGATTGTTTAGTCTACAAATAAGAATATAAAAATTGTTTCGTTCAGCAAAATATCTCAAAAAGGTTAATCCCTTCCTGCCATCACGGTAGGAAAATTGCAAAATAACGGCTTTACATAAACGTGAGCATGTTTGGCTAAACTTGCCAGCAACGTCCGCCATTTTAACGTTCATATACAAAATCGCTTACTGGCTCTTATTTCTCAACCTTTTAGAAAGGTGTTTAGTTGATTATTTCCATGAAATAGAAACTAACTTGCTCTAATTTGTTTAAAAAAACAACAACACACAATGATTATTTTGTTTGCCTCAGCAAAGAAACTGTGTGTTTCCAAATATATAGCCAATTATTTTATATCCCGAGGCGAGAACCGGGGGGTGAAATTCAACAGGGAACGCTGAGGCAGCGATACTTTACTAGTGGGGTTGAATATGGGTTTACTAGTGGGTGGTGAATGTAAGTAGGTCCTAGTAGGCCTTGTAACGTGGATGGTTGAATTAGTCCGACCAAATGAGGATTGGTACAGAATATTGATACGTCTCTTTGGTTTGCTTCGTTCGTCCTTTGGTAGATGGATTTTTTTTTCACCGGGACAGTCTAGCAGCTGACTTTTCTCTTCTGGGATGACAGCTTCGTAAAGTGGTGAAAGCCTGCCTCCCCGTGGTGAGTCATGGAAGTGTACACTAATGCATATAATGTAGACGATATTAATCCACCAGCATGAAACATAATTAAATAGTTGAAAGGCTTTGGTCCAAATAATACAGCGTCTTCATATGACAATAAGAGGTTTTATTCAACTTTACCCGTAAAGTCCAGTACAATGACCTCAGGACTAGTGGCTCCTTAGAGTAAAAAGGGACAGAGTGAGTGAAAACGGAAGCTTTAGGGATAACACACAGACTACGCACACATAACCACATTCCATTAGGATTAAATGATAATATATGGCCACAGTTATGTATATTTGTTAACCCTTCGTTTGATTGACACACAACAAATACTTTAAGTATTCGTTTGTTATTTTATTGATAAATGAATCGAATAAAATAAATTATTACACTCAGGTAAAGTATGATGATTTTTTTTTTAATCATATAAAAAGACCCATACATAAACACAAACCGTAAAGCAGAACGACCCCCAGAGCTTTCTCGCTGAAGGACCGTGGCTTTTCCAGCACGTTTTACGGCAGCAGAGTGGGCGTGTTCCACGCTCTCTCGTATTTCTCTCTCTCTCTCTGCAATCAACCACAAAACGGTTGGCGTCCGCGTCGGTCTGTTGTGTTTCTATCAGCGTACATCTGAACCTCAAGAGACATGTTTCTGCAGAAAGCCGTCAGGTCCTGTGTCTCCGAGGCGAGGTCGTCCTTGTCTGTGCTTTCTTCCCTCACGTCAAGGTATGTCTGGAAACGTTTGAGTCTCTTTTTCTTTTTTAAACATACACATTTGGACTTTTAACAAACATGCAGCAATCGCAACACACAGCACAGTCCCTAGATGTCCGCGGTATGGATGATTAGGGGCGTTATGGATTATTAGGGCCGTTATTTCCCAGGCAGACCCAGTCTCCAGGGAGCTGAAGGACTGGAGAGGGAAGGTTCACCTTTGACACACTCCGTGTCGACCTGTGTTTATGTAGGACGCTTCAGTGCGCAGTTCGGTTTTTGCCCCCTGGAGCAGATAGCAATAATACTGAAAACATTAACATACATCGTAGAATATGCTTATGTTTCAGAATATATATATTTTTAGCGTGAAACACTGAACACCGAAACGACCCTTCAGATCGATGTTGTCATGTTTTGATGACCTCGCGTTAACGTCATGTGTGCACTTCCTGGTTCGTCAGACGGCGTCAGCACGGCCACGCCCAGTCCACCGGGAAACCGGCAGCGCCGGCCCGGCTCGAGACGTCAAGCGCCAAGACCCTGATGGATGTCGGTACGCGACGCATCTTCAACGAGGACCACGACCTCTTCAGAGAGAGCGCACGGCGTTTCTTCCAAGAGGAGGTGGTCCCTCACCACAACGAGTACGTACTGTCTAACCCCTACCTGCTCCTTAATGACCTGTCTCTGTACTGTCTAACCCCTACCTGCTCCTTAATGACCTGTCTCTGTACTGTCTAACCCCTACCTGCTCCTTAATGACCTGTCTCTGTACTGTCTAACCCCTACCTGCTCCTTAATGACCTGTCTCTGTACTGTCTAACCCCTACCTGCTCCTTAATGACCTGTCTCTGTACTGTCTAACCCCTACCTGCTCCTTAATGACCTGTCTCTGTACTGTCTAACCCCTAACTGCTCCTTAGTGACCTGTCTTACTGTCTAACCCCTACCTGCTCCTTAATGACCTGTCTCTGTACTGTCTAACCCCTACCTGCTCCTTAATGACCTGTCTCTGTACTGTCTAACCCTACCTGCTCCTTAATGACCTGTCTCTGTACTGTCTAACCCCTACCTGCTCCTTAACGACCTGTCTCTGTACTGTCTAACCCCTACCTGCTCCTTAACGACCTGTCTCTGTACTGTCTAACCCCTACCTGCTCCTTAATGACCTGTCTCTGTACTGTCTAACCCCTACCTGTCTGCTTAGTGTACTGTCTAACCCCCACCTGTCTGTGTACTGTCTCTCCCCAGGTGGGAGAAGGCGGGCCAGGTGAGCAGGGAGCTGTGGGAGAAGGCAGGGGAGCAAGGGCTTCTGGGAGTTATGGTGCCGGAGGAGCAGGGAGGGATAGGAGGAGACCTCCTCTCTGCTGCCATTGTCTGGGAGGAGCAGTGAGTCACACTATACTATACTATACTATACTATACTATACCATACTATCACAGTACTGCAGTACCACTACAGTACTACTACAGTTCTATAGTGGAAGAACAGTACTGCTACAGTACAAGTGTACTCCTGAAGATACATGCAGTACTCTTACTGCACCACCATACTCTAACTGTACTGCATGCTGCGATGGTTCCAGGATGTACTGTAACTGCGATGGTTCCAGGATGTACTGTAACTGCGATGGTTCCAGGATGTACTGTAACTGCGATGGTTCCAGGATGTACTGTAACTGCGATGGTTCCAGGATGTACTGTAACTGCGATGGTTCCAGGATGTACTGTAACTGCGATGGTTCCAGGATGTACTGTAACTGCGATGGTTCCAGGATGTACTGTAACTGGGTTGGTTCCAGGATGTACTGTAACTGGGTTGGTTCCAGGATGTACTGTAACTGCGATGGTTCCAGGATGTACTGTAACTGCGATGGTTCCAGGATGTACTGTAACTGCACCCTGCGATGGTTCCAGGATGTACTGTAACTGCACTGGACCGGGCTTCGCGCTGCACTCGGACATCGTCATGCCCTACATCAGTAACTACGGCAGCCAGGAGCAGATCGAGCGCTTCATCCCCCCGATGGCTGCTGGGAAATGCATCGGCGCCATCGCCATGACGGAGCCCGGCGCGGGCAGGTGAGAATCCACCCGGAGTTACTAGCACTACAGTCTTACCGTAACCCGGTAACGTACCGGTAACGTAGGACGGAGCGCCCTACCGGTCAGCCTGCCGAGCTGTCCGTCATACAGAGGGGCCGGACACCCCCGCTTGTGATGTCACAAACGGGTCGGTTTAAACATGGGCACTATCTCACCTGGTGGTGAGATAGTGTGTAAGCCCTCTGTTGGCCACACACACACACACACACACACGCACACGCACACGCACACACGCACGCCCAACGTTCCCAACGATAAGAGTGTAAATGCCCTACAATTGCAGTACTTTGATCCAAAATAAGTACTGTATCGGAGTACTTGCACATCAAGTTCAGTTGAATTATCCCAAGCGTGCGCTTGAGTTACAGAACCCAAGTGTTTGACTGGAATCTTCCGGTCCTCCTGTTGCGTCTGAAACGAGCGAGGGATGTTTCTTTTCGTTGCCAGCGATCTTCAGGGAGTTCGGACGCACGCCAAGAGAGATGGCGCCGACTGGATCCTGAACGGTAACAAGGTACAGTCTGACGGTTGCCTGGGAAACCGGTACACTTGCAGAAGCTTCTGGTGAGTCGTTTTAAGTGTCAGGAGATCTACTCTGATCTCTGAATAAAAACCCAAATCCTTATTTTTCCGCCGTAGGTGTTCATCACCAACGGGTGGATGTGCGACATGGTCGTCGTGGTGACGGTGACCGACCGCGAGGCCAAGACGGCGGCTCACGGCATCAGCCTGTTCCTGGTGGAGGACGGCATGAAGGGCTTCCAGAAGGGACGCAAGCTCGACAAGATCGGCCTGAAGGCCCAGGTATTCACACACACCTTTCTAAGGGGCTCCGGGACGCGATCGTTTAGGGGGGGGCCTGTTCCACTGCCAGGGGGGGGCCTGTTCCACCGCCAGGGGGGGGGGCCTGTTCCACCGCCAGGGGGGGGGGCCTGTTCCACCGCCAGGGGGGGGGGCCTGTTCCACCGCTGGGGGGGGGCCTGTTCCACCGCTGGGGGGGGAAGGAGAGCTGCCAATACGAGCCACTTTATAACCTACCCACTTGTGACGTCACAAATTGGAACGTCCTCCGGCGTGCGATGGAGAGATCAGTCCACCAATCAGCTCCTTGCGTCCAGTTGGACACGCCCACATGGTGAAACTTGTTCTTGTTAGGGCGCCTCAACTTCCCACCTGGTGGTAAAATCCTATAGACGTAACGGTGGGTTTAGCGTAAGCTAGCTCGTAAACGGGGGGGGGGGGGGGTTTGCGAGGCAGAAGTGTTGAACTTGCAGGTTTATCTGAGGGGGGTGCAGGGAGGGTCGTTGAGGCGTAAGCTAGCTGGTCAACGGGGGGGGGGGGTTTCCTGTGGTTTGGACTGATGGACCGTCGCTCCGCAGGACACGGCGGAGCTGTTCTTCGAGGACGTGAGGCTGCCAGCGAGCGCCCTGCTGGGGGAACTGAACAAGGGATTCTACTACCTGATGAACGAGCTGCCGCAGGTACGGGGCATGCTGCACCGCTCTTGTATCCGCTCTTGTATCCGCTCTTGTATCTGCTCTTGTATCTGCTCTTGTATCTGCTCTTGTATCCGCTCTTGTATCCGCTCTTGTATCCGCTCTTGTATCCGCTCTTGTATCCGCTCTCGTCTCTGCTCTCGTCTCTGCTCTCGTCTCTGCTCTCGTCTCTGCTCTCGTATCCGCTCTCGTATCCGCTCTCGTATCCGCTCTCGTATCCGCTCTCGTATCCGCTCTCGTATCCGCTCTCGTATCCGCTCTCGTATCCGCTCTCGTATCCGCTCTTGTATCCGCTCTCGTATCCGCTCTTGTATCCGCTCTTGTATCCGCTCTTGTATCTGTGTGAGGCGCGTTCCTACGATGTTTACGCATGATTGGCCCATAAAGCTGTCGCCTGATCGAGGGAATCTGGGTGCTTTGGTCAGCTCATCATTAGGCTTAAAACTGTGTGTGTGTGTGTGTGTGTGTGTGTGTGTGTGTGTGTGTGTGTGTGTGTGTGTGTGTGTGTGTGTGTGTGTGTGTGTGTGTGTGTGTGTGTGTGTGTGTGTGTGTGTGTGTGTGTGTGTGTGTGTGTGTGTGTGTGTCAAAACGTTTGCGTCGCCATCTTGTATGCCCGCGCCGTCAGCGACACGAGGGCGCTGACGGGCTCTCGAGTGCCGGGTTCTCCGTCCAAAGCGCTCTGTAGATAATGCGTGACTGGTTTGATCACAGCGGGGGGGGGGGGGGGGGTCTGATTCACGGCGGCGGCGCTGCTGTGTATTTGATGCTCGATCGCCCGCCTCGCGCGGCGCTGTGCTCTGACTCCAGGAACGCCTGCTGATCGCCGACATGGCCATCTCCAGCTGTGAGTTCATGTTTGAGGAGACCAGGAACTACGTGATGCAGAGGAAGGCCTTCGGGAAGACCATCGCTCACCTGCAGGTCTGTAGAGCTCCCAACGCTCCCAACGCTCCCAACACCCAAATAATGATTCAGTTATGAAGGTGGATGGACAGTCAGGAGGGTGGTTCATGGGTTTGAGTCCCAGCTGAACGGTTCTGGGTTTGAAGGTGGGCTCTGCAGTCTGCCTGAGGTTAAATAGCTATAGCTGTAGCTACCTCAAGCCACTAGAGGTCATATAGCTATAACTGTAGCTACCTCAAGCCACTAGAGGTCATATAGCTATAACTGTAGCTACCTCAAGCCACTAGAGGTAAAATAAGTGTAGCTACGACTCCCGCCACTAGAGGGTGCTAACGGGACACAGTGCAGGTTTACCTGGGCGTTGTGCGGCCAGGTGAGCTGTGAGTTGTGTTGTTGAACTCAGACGGTGCAGCACAAACTAGCGGAGCTGAAGACGGAGATCTGCGTGGGCCGCGCCTTCCTGGACAGCTGTCTGCAGCTGCACGGAGAGAAACGCCTCGACTCCTCCACCGCCTCCATGGCCAAGTGCTGGTGAGGAACCTCTTCCTCACCATCTTCATCTTCATCATACTGATACTAATAATGCAAATCATAATGTTCACCATGAATAATGATTCTCTCGATAATAATAGTTGTGCATGTGAAGCGAAAGGCTATTTTCGACTTTGTCTGGATAATAAGTGTGTGTGTGTGTGTGTGTGTGTGTGTGTGTGTGTGTGTGTGTGTGTGTGTGTGTGTGTGTGTGTGTGTGTGTGTGTGTGTGTGTGTGTGTGTGTGTGTGTGTGTGTGTGTGTGTGTGTGTGTGTGTGTGTGTGTGTGTGTGTGTGTGTGTGTGTGTGTGTGTGTGCAGGGCGTCGGACCTCCAGAACAAGGTGGCCACACAGTGTGTGCAGCTGCATGGGGGCTGGGGATACATGATGGAATACCCCATCGCCAAGTAAGTGGACCTCCCTCACTCTGGGGAAACAGGATGTGGGGACTTGGGGATAGGCTTAGGATTTATGATTTAATTTGGATTCCCATATCCCTCTTCCTGGGATCCACACAAAAAAAACCCACTGTAATTGTAAAAGTAACTAACTGTAAATGTAACTAACTAGCTGTCACTACCTAACTCTGGCGAAACGTAACTTAGTGAGTAAATGTAACTCAGTGAGTAAATGTAACTCAGTGAGTAAATGTAACTTACTGTGTCTCTTCCCAGGGCCTTCGTGGACTCTCGCGTCCAGCCGATCTACGGAGGAACCAACGAGATCATGAAGGAGCTGATCGCACGCACCATCGTCAGCCAGAAGTGAGGAAGACGAAGGTTCTTCCATCTTCCTCAGGGTGGAGGGTCACGAGACGGGTGGCTGTTAGGTTGTTGTTTTTAGGATGAGTTTTAGATCTGTGCATAAACATTCAGGATTGTATTAAGGGCTAATCTCGTTGAGAGAACAATGGTTTCTTGTAAGGTCTACGGTGACAAAATACCACGGGGTGTTTAGAGCGGCGTCCATCTTGTTCGCCATCATGAGCAGGTGTGTTTTTAGAGACACACCTGCTCATGATGGCGTCCATCTTGTTCGCCATCATGAGCAGGTGTGTTTTTAGAGACACACCTGCTCATGATGGCGTCCATCTTGTTCGCCATCATGAGCAAGTGTGTTTTTTTAAAGACAAAAGTAAAAGGAACTCGATGAACGACCGCGCTGAGGTCCAATCGCGTTCCGCCCCAAGGGTTGTTGCCATGGGTTACCGAGGACCCCCATCAGGGCTGGCCACATGAGGCCTGACTATAAAGAGAGTGGCGCAAGCGGACAGGGGTAACTCTGTTATAAAATATATAAATTAAACGTGATTGCCGGGGCGTAGCTCTACAAGTGTCCTTAACACTCATTGCCATTGAAATCTGTTCAAGTTTACACGTTCATGATGTGAAGAAATATGACTCGCAAACCGTCTACATCGAGTGTCACCGTTTAAAAGTCATTAGCTTTAACTCATTTAATTATGGTGACATATTTGGGTATGCGTTTGTTGTTACTCTTTCTAATTGTGGACAACAGTTTATCGCCTGACCTTTTCAAATGACTAAGGTCTACGGACCGCACAAAGAAAGCAGTTCAATAAATGTTAAGGCTGACAAACCACGTCGTCAGTTTGTGTGTCCTAACTTTTAAATGTATTTCCTACTGTAAGAACATTATAATGTCTAATAAAATGACACAGTGGTTGGTACACACTTTTGTTTTCTGTCAATTTCAGTGTCGCTTCCCATCAATATATTTACATAATGGTTCATTTTAACCAGCAGTGATTCAAAAGGAAATTATCAATATTAAAGTTGTGTAGCATGTTAGATTTAAATCTGATTTATAATAGGGTTGTATTTGAACTCTGGAGATAAGTTTCTAAGCCTAGTGATTTAAACGGCCTTTGAATCCATGGTACTTTGAGGGAATGGCTATGGGTTCCTTCCACAGTAATGTCGTATACACATCTCATGCAGTGGCGTCTTTCTGCCTGTAGGTGGCAGTGACTGCACGGACTAGATTGTCTTTATTTTATTTTGGCAGGAGTGACCTTTGCGGAGACGGATGTTGCACTTTTTCATTCGTTATTGATTGAACCAATTGGGTTGTTTAGTTCAAATCTGTTCGTTCTTTATTAGGTCTATCTTGTTTTAAATGCTGTATATTCCCACTGGGCTATCCTGAGTAAGGGGAATTTCATTATGGGATTTCCAAAATGTCCATGGTTATTTACAATAGAAGGTAAATATTAACCAGTAGTCTACCAATCAAGAGTGACGCATCCATCGACTCCATGGTTAAATAAGCCGGCGGTTATGGTCGGCGACGTTGGCGCAACAGATGTCCGCCCAACAGATGTTACCACGTGTGGAGCTGGTTAACGGCTCGTGTCGTAAAACCGGGAGTTCCCCGGTGCAGCTCGTGCTCATCTGCCGGTTGACCGTCAAGCGAAGGGCGTACAAAAAAGTAGAGGGAGGGGAGAGCGGTCTCCCTCATTCTAGGCTCACTCCCTCCAGCTTTTGGCTACGTGCCCAATATAAATCCCCTTTTTCCTTCTCTCTCTCTTCCCTCTCCCCTCTCTCTCCCCCTCTCTCCTATCTCTCCCCTCTCTCTTCCACCTCCCCTCTCTCTCTCCCCCTCTCTCCTCTCTCTCCCACTGTACCCTCTCTCTCTTCTATCTCCCCCCTCTCTCCCCCCTCTCCCCTCTCTCTCTCTTCCATCTCCCCTCTCTCTCTCTCCCCCTCTCTCTCTTCCATCTCCCCTCTCTCTCTTCCATCTCCCCTCTCTCTCTCCTCTCTCTCTCTCTCTTCCATCTCCCCTCTCTCTCTCTCTCTCCCCTCTCTCTCTCTGCCCCCTCGCTCCTCTCTCTCCCCCCTCTCCCCTCTCTTCTCCTCTCTCCTCAGCAACAGAGAGCCACACCCAGGCAGCGTGTCTGCTGCTCCCCGCTCAGCAGCAGCCAGCTGCGTACTGGACCGACTGCTCGCCCCGCTGTTCAGCACTTCCGTTCCGTCTTTAACTGACGATAATGTGCGGAATCAAATTAGGGTCATAATAATACACCTGCCGTTGTGTGCGTGTGTGGTAAATATTGTAGTCTTTGTGCGTGTGTGGTAAATATTGTAGCATTTGTGTGTATGTGTTTGTGTGTGCGTGTTGTAAATATTGTGGTCTTTGTGTGTGTGTATCACTGCATGTGGTGGTGGTGACTAGCCGGGCGTATATTATATATGAATATGTGTTTATTATTATATTTGTGTACTGTATATACTGTAGTAAACGGGGACGTCGCGTTCCCCATTTCTTCCAGCGTAACCTTCCCCTCTCTGGACGGTTTAACCAGGATTTAGTCCCAATCTCTCTGCGCCTCTACGACTGGCGTTACGGTATCGAACCCGCTGGGAGGGCGGGGCCAGCAGATCCTCATTGTCGCCGCCGGAGCTCCGCTCACACGCGCACGGATACCAGCACGGATCTGCAGCAGCAGGTAAGACCGCGCTGGTGCACGCCAGTGCTTTTGGTTAATCACCAGTATAATTATATCTGGGCGTGTTTAGTAACGGCGTTAAAGCAGCGCCTCCTTATTTCCTTACATTTTCAAACTGCAAAGTTGTTGAATTATTCTCTGTGAGTGCGTGCAATGGGGACCAATCAGATTAGTCCCGAGTGGCTCGTGCGCGTGTGTTTTTGTATTATGTGCAGTTATGTGGTCGGATATGCAGACAAAAATCAAACCGAATCAATGGCGTTATAAATGTTGGCTATTATTTTTAATGTTTTTATTTTAAACAAACCATCGGTGAACGACTTCCTCTTATAACAAATATCCTCGGTTTTATTTTAATTACGTCCTGCGTATGAATACAGTTCTCACCGGTTAGAGAGAGAGAGTGTGTGTGTGTGTGTGTGTGTGTGTGTGTGTGTGTGTGTGTGTGTGTGTGTGTGTGTGTGTGTGTGTGTGTGTGTGTGTGTGTGTGTGTGTGTGTGTGTGTGTGTGTGTGTGTGTGTGTGTCGTGTGTTCGTGTGTTCGTGTGTTCGTGTGTTCGCGCGTACGTGCGCGTGCGTGTAGCCGGTGTCTTTGTTCAGCCCCACGCCAGGGAGCGATGCTGCCGAACCCCACGCCGCATAGCGCAGACTCAGACACCCTCAGCCACCCCTTCATCAGTCAGATACAAAGCCACCGGCTCCTCGCCTTCATTTCCCGGGAACATGCCTGGGAATAGGCCTAACTGCCCGTGACATAAACGATATCGGTTTAGACGCGTTCCTTTCAACGCAAGGTGGGTTTGGTCCGATTCTGGCGGTGCGTGGGGCTGTGTTTTGGGGGAGTCGTCTTTTTGTTGAAGGACCCTCGTGCGCTGTCACCCCCCCCCCCACACACACACCCCTCCCCTCGGAGGGGGAAACTGCGCGTGAATCCTGCAAGTCATTCATTCATCACGCATTCATTCATCTTCCGCCGCGCGTCTCCTTCCAACGTCCAACCTTTTATGTCCGCTCCGTTTGATTACAGCCGACCGTTACGATCAATCAATCGATATCTCTTTTGAGTTGATGCGTTAAGAAATGCGTTGCCTCTCGCTCTCTGTGTGTGTGTGTGTGTGTGTGTGTGTGTGTGTGTGTGTGTGTGTGTGTGTGTGTGTGTGTGTGTGTGTGTGTCAAGGACACACACACATCACACACCTATGGCCGAGAGAGAAAGTGGTTGTTAAGCAGAATATTTGTTCTCAGGGAGTGAAGTCCGTTCCTCAGGTGTTGGCTCATGCACCTGTGAACGGGAGCTCGGATTATTTGAGCAGTCAGTGAGTGAAATGCACTTTAGGGATATCTGCTGTGTCCGCCTCTGTATGAAACCCTTTAGAACGCGCCCACCTCACTTCTGACTAATCAGGGCATCTCTTCCCTGATTGGTTCGAGGAATCCATCTGGCCTGTCAATCACCCTTGCGTGAAATGCAAGACTTGTCAATGGTGGAGAACCATGGGGGAGGGGGGAGGGGGGGGGGGAGCAGAGAGGGAGGGGGCGTTTGTTGGTTGTTTAGTTTCTAAATCTTGCTGTTATCTGCTCCTTTCTACGCGTTCTCTATACTACTTTTGATTCTTACCTACAGCAGCTTTTAGGTGCATTATTTATTTCGGATGAGATTTTGTGCACACGTGTGTTGTGATGTGGGTGTACATCCTGATGGTTTTGTGTATTTACCTCACCACACAGTTCATCTGATAGACAGGGACGTTCTTCCTGAGTTAGCATCACTGCATCCAGCTAGCGTCCTATTTGAAATTAACTTCATCAAATGACAAAACAGGAGTGTGTGTGTGTGTGTGTGTGTGTGTGTGTGTGTGTGTGTGTGTGTGTGTGTGTGTGTGTGTGTGTGTGTGTGTGTGTGTGTGTGTGTGTGTGTGTGTGTGTGTGTGTGTGTGTGTGTGTGTGTGGTGTCTCCTGGCAGCATCAGAAAAGTAATCTCCTTCTACCAACCCACTGACCTGTTTATGAGGACTCCTACACACACACACACGTGCATATACACACACACACACCACAGGATGATATGGCCAAAGAAAGGGTAGAACCATCAACAAATCTGGGATTTGCTGACCAGTCGGAAGGGGCGAAATCAGGCACAAAATCGGGCTAATTATCCTGTAGTGTGTACCCAGCATAAGCACTACTGTCCTCTTAGCTTAGCGCTACTGTGCGCTTATCTTAGCACTAGGCTTAAGTCCTCTTAGCTTAATGCAACTGTCCTCTTAGCTCAGCTCTAATGTCCTCTTAGCTTAGCGCTAGGCTATAATTGTCCTCTTAGCTTAGCACTACTATCCTCTTAGCTTAGCTCAGCGCTACTGTCTACTCTTCATGCTAGGCTAATGTCCTCTTAGCTTACAGCTACTTTCCTCTTAGCTTAGCGCTACTGTCCTCTTAGCTTTGCGCTAGGCTACTGTCCTCTTCGCTTAGCGCTACTGTCCTCTTTGCTTAGTGTTACTGTCCTCTTAGCTTAGCTCTAGTGTCCTCTTAGCTTAGCGCTAGGCTACTGTCCTCTTCGCTTAGCGCTACTGTCCTCTTCGCTTAGCGCTACTGTCCTCTTAGCTTAGCTTTAGTGTCCTCTTAGCTTAGCGCTAGGCTACTGTCCTCTTCGCTTAGCGCTACTGTCCTCTTCGCTTAGCGCTACTGTCCTCTTAGCTTAGCTCTAGTGTCCTCTTAGCTTAGCGCTAGGCTACTGTCCTCTTAGCTTAGCGCTGGCTAGGAGCGCTGATCCTCTCAAACAGACCCTGACAGCGCCTGTCACATCGAATTCCTCCCACACACGCACGCACACACACGTGCACGCACACGCACGCACACACACACGTGCACACGCACGCACACACACGTGCACGCACACACACGTGCACACGCACACACACGCACGCGCAGCGACCTCTATTGCGTCCTCGGCTTGTTCTGGAACATTCCTCCTCTATTGACCGTGTATCAAGCATTGTCATCAATGAAACAATGGTAAAGTTTATATTATATATATATAAACGTAACTATATCTATACATCTATTTAATATCCATTTGTGCCATTCATATCAAATATTTGACGTGCATTTCCTTAATCATGGTTTTGGGCGTAATTGTTGTCTTATCTTAGTTTATAATCTCATGTTCTTTCATTCGTACAATTATTTATTCATTTATTATTTATATTATTTATGATCTAATTCAACGGCTGAACAGAGTCACCACAGACTCTACTGTGTGGTCTTGCTAATCCAGATCACATGACTGATGAACTAGTAATTAGCTAACTATCCCATTAATTAACTCCCCCCCCCCCCCCCCCCCCCCCCCCCCCCCCCCCCCGCTTCTGATTGTGTTCAGTAAAAAACGAAACCTCGTCTTGAGATCGATGATCGTGGTCGTTGACTTCATAGTGCAGTTGACTGTTGCTTTGGTTGTCATGGCAGTAAGATCGGCGTGGTAACCGCGTCACCTAAATCCTTGAGTCTGGGTCACTGACAGATTTGGTGTCCGTGGAGACAGCGTGTGTGTTGACAGCACGGATCAGGAGGGAAGTGTGTGTGTGTGTGTGTGTGTGTGTGTGTGTGTGTGTGTGTGTGTGTGTGTGTGTGTGTGTGTGTGTGTGTGTGTGTGTGTGTGTGTGTGTGTGTGTGTGTGTGTGTGTGTGTGTGTGTGTGTGTGTGCTCTCGCAGTAAGGCCTTGCATCACCAGAGAATATCTTTTGATGCACCTTTTCCATACTAATACATAATTTAAAGGGGATTGACCTTAAATCAGGAAAGTACTAGGTACTAAAAAACAGTAAATACTCAATGGGGTTCAAATGAGCAAGAGGACACACATACAGATTGTGTTTGTATCATTTTTTTGTTGATATTGTGGCTGAATCAGAGGGGGCGGGGCTAACGTTTGAACCAACCAATCAGCCCTCACATCTGCATGGCTACAGTTGAACAGCGTTCATCCGTCTGCTGCTCAGACAGGAAATACGTGTTTCAGGGAGGGGTGGACACACATGGAGACCTGTAGCATCCTATAGAGCAAGCTGACCCCTGACCCCTACCTGCTCCTTAATCACATGCATGCTTGTTGAGAGAGGACTGTGTCCGACCAGGAAGCCCCTAACGACTCCTTAGCTTCTCCCCATTGGCCTAGCATAGCGGCTAACAGCTACCCCCCCCCCCCCCCCCCCCCCCCCCCCCCACCACCAGAGTGTTTATAGCTTCCAGATGTAGCGGCTAAGCGCTAAGCGTGTTAGCGGTTAAGCGGTTGGCTGACGTTGTGGCACGGCCGTTAGCATCTGGTGAATGAATGATGCTATTGTCGTTAGCTTTTTGTAGCGTCGGGGGAAACGTTCTGCGGCCGCGCTGGCGTCGTCTCTGGCAGGTGGTTGCCACGGTAACGCGGGGGCGACGGCCGTTGTGTTGTTCAGGGAGAGGAGGGTTGACTTGGAATGTGATGTGAGAGAGAGAGAGAGAGAGAGAGAGAGAGAGAGAGAGAGAGAGAGAGAGAGAGAGAGAGAGAGAGAGAGAGAGAGAGAGAGAGAGAGAGAGAGAGAGAGAGAGAGAGAGAGAGAGAGAGAGAGAGAGAGAGAGAGAGAGAGAGAGAGAGAGAGAGAGAGACTCTCTGATTAAGTTTACTTTGTGTGTGCATAGAATTGCAACATGTGGGTGTGTGTCCAGTGTTTACGGGTGTGTGATTACATTGTGCTCCCAGTGTGTGTACAGTGTGTTCCCAGTGTGTGTGTGTACAGTGTGTTCCCAGTGTGTGTGTGTGCAGTGTGTTCCCAGTGTGTTTGAATCCAGACAGACCCTACAGTCCGTCTCTGTTCCGCTCCTGGTCTTAACCCTGGGTCCAGATGGAGGGCTTATGAATGAGGGTCTTCACCAGACCCTCTGGCCCGGCGCCAGACTGGTTTCAGAGGACCCTTTATTCAGGAGGATCACAACACCGGCCCATGGAGATGAAGAGACCCAAGACAGTAAAACGCACTAGAACGCAAACAGTCCCGTGTACCTCGAATGACCAGCGTGAGTTCAGTCACTCCGCTCTTGTTTCAGCGCTGCCAACAGCATTCTGGGATGTTGTTGTTGTTCCCAAGTGCCGGGGGTTGGTTGGGGGGGTGGGGGGGGGGGGGGGGGGTGAGGAAGGAGAACCCAGACGTCCACATGGCAGATTGAGGTCCGTCTTCACAAACAGGAGATCACGCCGTGCTGCAGAGTCCCCCCCCCCCCCCCCCCCCCCCTCTACATCGAGCGTAGAGAAAGTGCAGAGACACTGAAACACCGACTGCTGTTGCAGAGCCAAACGGGACGGCTCAGCCAAGCCCACCCATGCAGGCCGTTCCCCTCACGGGCTTCAGCGTCCGTAGTGGTACCCTGCGTAGCGTCACGGTCAGAAGTGTGTGACGGGGGAGATGTTTCACACACGTCTCTGCTGTTATGTACCACACGTTTATACCCGGGAACAGCCGTCTTGTTCTTGCTGAGCTCTTCTGGGTTCTTGGTCGCCCCGCAGCACGGCCCCCCCTTCACCATGGCGATGGTTGCCGTGGAAACCGCTCTCACAAAGGAGAGCATGTTCCTGTGTCTCTGAGGGCCACTCTCGACCGCGGTGCTACGATGGAGCGGTGCTACGATGGGTGCTACGATGGAGCGGTGCTACGATGGGTGCTACGATGGGTGCTACGATGGAGCGGTGCTACGATGGGTGCTACGATGGGTGCTACGATGGAGCGGTGCTACGATGGGTGCTACGATGGGTGCTACGATGGAGCGGTGCTACGATGGGTGCTACGATGGAGCGGTGCTACGATGGGTGCTACGATGGGGCGGTGCTACGATGGGTGCTACGATGGAGCGGTGCTACGATGGGTGCTACGATGGAGCGGTGCTACGATGGAGCGGTGCTACGATGGGTGCTACGATGGGGCGGTGCTACGATGGGTGCTACGATGGAGCGGTGCTACGATGGAGCGGTGCTACGATGGGTGCTACGATGGGTGCTACGATGGGTGCTACGATGGAGCGGTGCTACGATGGTTCATAATAGTGAGATATTCAGCTGACCGCTCAGAGACACAGAGGTAGTGAATGGGGATGTAGCGGGACAGTCGTTGCATTTCTCTTGAGCTCCGGTGAGTTTTAGTTGTGTTACTGCTCAAGTATTCTCCTAATCATCTCCCACTTTATTCTTACTCCTCTCCTCTCCGCTCCTCTCCTCATCCTCCTCTCCCCCTACTCTAAATGATGTAATTCCTCTTCTATTATTCTCTCCTCCTCCTCCTCCTCCTCCTCCTCCTCCTCCTCCTCCTCCTCCTCCTCCTCCTCCTTATCATATCTAAATCCACCTGACCTGGAGTTGCCCCTGCACTCCTCTAATTGGCCGTTGCCACGGTGATCTTCACCATCGTGGAGCCGGCTCAGGGGAACAAGGGGAGGGGAGGGGGAGGGGGAGGGGGAGGAGGGGGCGTGGCTTTAGGAAAACATTACATGACCAGGATGAATAAATACAGGAGAGGGAGGGGCTTGTGTACACGCCTCTCTCTTTTCATTGGCTTCTTAATGACCCAGACGTGGTGTAGTGGCTGGGATACAACCTTCCACACACACGTTTGTCTGGGGCACATGGACACGTTTGGTGTGTGTTTCAGTAGTAATTACCTTCTCTCTCCCTCGCTCTGGTTCTCTGTCTGTCTGCTTGTATGTTGACTCTTTGCAACCTCATGTCGTTAGCTTAGCGTCGCCATATCAAACATGCTACTGAGGCTGCTGCTATTGTGTTTTTATGGCGTCATTTAAACACACTGAACCTCGGCCTCCTAGTGAACGTTTATGCCGTGTGATTGACGAGCTGTCCCCTGGTTTCTGAGGGACAGCAAACAGACCTCCATATTCTGACCCGCTTGTGTTTTGAGGCCACGACTCCTGGGGCCAGGAAGTACATCGCTCCCTGTTGTCCAGGAACTGTAACAACAACAACATGTATTGTTCAGGCGCTTTTGGTGTTTTTTTGGTGTTGTGCTAGTGCCATCTTTTGTTTTGCTTCCATCAACCATTGCAAGGTATTCTAGAATTCAGTTTTGGTTCTAGAATTCAGTTTTGGTTCTAGAATTCCACAATATTGGGTTCTAGAATGTTGGAGGGGTTCTAGCAGGGGGGCCCCCAGCTGATGCAAAATATTGGTCTCTCTTTTATCGGAAATATTAGGAGAAACAGATTATAGGGACCCCCTATACACACACGCATGCACGCACGCACGCACGCACGCACGCACGCACGCACGCACGCACGCACGCACGCACGCACGCACGCACGCACACGCAGCCAGCATTAGCATGCAAATCCTAGGCCATCTGCTTTGGGTGGGGAGGAGTGTCAGCACCCCAGGGAGTCAGCACCCCAGGGAGTCAGCACCCCAGGGAGTCAGCACCCCAGGGAGTCAGCACCCCAGGGAGTCAGCACCCCAGGCCACCTCCCCTCTGGGGACTCATCGGTACCTTCTTACCGTTGCTCATCGGTTCTTACTGTTACCCGTCGTCCCTAAAAGCCTAGAACCTTCAGGCACCCTGTCCCACAGCCCCGGCCAGCCGCCTGCTGGGGCCCCCAGGACCCTGGGCAGCCTGGGCACGGCCCTGGACACCTGACTTCAGTGTGGACAGAGTTAGAGGTTTGTTTAGGGATCGTTTGAGTCCTAGCAGGATGTGAGGTTGGGGTATTGGAGACAGTCTGAGCCCACGCCGGTTGGTCTGCATAATGGGTTTAAAACATGGATTACTAACTCACTGGGGGGGGGGGGGGGGGGGAGTGAGAGGCAGACTTTACAAGTTTGGCTTCTAAGCTTAGCTAACCAGGGTTAGCAGCAAAGCTAAGCTAACCCTGTGGCATGTTGTCTGGCTTGGTTTTGGGGGCATTTTATTATCCTCATCCTCCTCCCTCTCCTCCTCCTCCACCTCCCTCTCCTCCTCCTCCACCTCCCTCTCCTCCTCCTCCACCTCCCTCTCCTCCACCCCCACCTCCGGTCTGTCCCAGGTCAATGAGTGTTGGTACAATAGGCCTCTCTGTTTCCATGGTAACCCCCCGTGGTGGCAGTTCATCCGGATATCCAATGAATCACTCCGGGTACGGGAGTGTAGAACGCCACTTAGACCCCCGGTGACCCCAGAAAGACCCCCCCCCCCCCCCCCCCCCCCCCCCCCCCCCCCATTGCCCCCTGCGACTCCAGCTGTGATTTACAGGTTAGCATGCTAGCATGCTGTGTCTCGTTGCGTCTCGTTAGCCTAAACAAACCTGTGGCAGTTGGGTTTTCCGAATCCGAATTGTGTTGTTTAATCGCCAGCTAAGATTTCAGTGGATTCGTCAAAGGATTCTTGTTTCCCCACTAATTTGAAGTGATTGGCTTGCTTTAGCTGACATTCATCCAAGAAAAACGAAGTATTTATTTATTATTTATCCCTGAACCATAAATATTTGGATATCTGAAGCATTAAGCAGCATTTGTACTGGATGAATGACTGAAGGATGTGTGAAGATGGTGTCGGCCTGAGAGTCTGAGGGGGGAGACAGAGTCTGAGGGGGGAGACAGAGTCTGAGGGGGGAGAGTCAGAGGGGGAGGCAGAGTCTGACAGGGGGAGAGTCTGAGGGGGGAGGCAGAGGGGGGAGAGTCTGAGGTGGGAGGCAGAGGGGGGAGGCAGAGTGTGTGTGTGTTTGGGGGGGGCTAACAGTGTTGGTTAGCATTAGCAA
Organism: Lota lota; assembly: GCA_026745465.1. Classification (NCBI taxonomy): domain Eukaryota; kingdom Metazoa; phylum Chordata; class Actinopteri; order Gadiformes; family Lotidae; genus Lota; species Lota lota. The sequence continues at coordinate 180,002 of JACYXH010000474.1, read as the reverse complement.
GC